>JAFEMH010001851.1:0-411589 GCA_022495995.1 Adenophora triphylla var. japonica | reverse complement strand
AAGGAGTGTTACTTTGTTCTGGGGTGGATTTGATCTAACCATGGTTATTTTCTCATTTGGGCGGATGGGAGTTAATTTTCCTCTTTCGATCAGATCTTCGACTATCAGCCTGGATCGGACGCCTGAAAACCCTTTCCCCAAAGCATGGTAGGCAGTGTTGAATTCTAAGACATCCACGTGCTCAGATCCAGGAAACTTCATGGCCTTCATGTCCTCGGTTTCATATTCGTCTCCCGAAGTATCTTCGTCGTCGCTTGCTGACAACCAACCATTGTGCCTGGCTCCCATGGGCTCATTTCTGGCCTGATTGTTCCAGACTGTTTCCGGATCTGGGGCCTCAGTTGACTCTTCGCTCTCGTCATCATCATCGTCATCGCTGTCGTCGGAGTCATCTTCCCATACTACCGGGATTTCGGCTGAGAGGGAACGCCGATCAAACCCGTTAGGGGAATATGGGTGCGTGCAGCCGCAGAAATTGTCATATGCTCCCATTCCCGGAAGTGGTAATTGTGACTCAGCTTCTCCTCCCAGAAACTGCGGGGGAAGAGTGAGAGGGGGTGGCACGTATTTGACACCAGGCAGAATGTAGAAGGATTCTTCCTCCTCTGATTCTTCAGTTTCACTGCCTTCGGGATCGTATTCGACTTCTCCAATAGCCAGTTTGCAGAAGTGTATTAGCTCCAGATGCTCTTCGGCCTCTTTGCTGATAAGCCCCAGTACAGTCGCTCGCCGGAAGCTTTCTTGTTCAATCTTTCTTGACTGCTCTAACCATCTTGTGTAAATGGTTCTCTCATGTTTTGACCGGAACAGCCCCAGTTCTTCAGTATTGGCCTTCCCTTCATCCGAGAAATGGCAGGCCTCGTATTTTTGCAGGAAATCTCTGACATGATACCAAGATGGGTTGATTTGTTCGATATCCTCAAGGCTGAGGGGGAATCCGAATTCAGGATCCTCGACGAGGTTGGCCACGGGTATTTGGGGACCTTCATCAGCATCTTCCTGGGCATGCGAAGATTCTCCGCATTCAATCATGTTCACCTGATTATGGTTCCTTGGCAGAGGATTTTTTACTGTATTAGGCCCCTCGGGGCCTTCCAACTTTCCTTGCTCTATTAGCCCCTGGATTGCTTTTTTCAGAGTAAAGCAGTTATCAGTCAGATGTCCGTGAGCTTGATGAAAAGCACAATACTTTGTAGTATCCACGGGAGCATTCGGATTCCTGGGTTGGAAATTCTCCAAAGGCCGCAGCAAGCCTTCCTTCACCAGTCCTCTAAAGATGTCATTCAGAGGCATCCCAAAGTTTTCGAGATTCATGACCCGTGGTCTGGGCTCGGCTGGTTTTCCGGGAGCAAAAGGAGTTGTGTTATTACATTCCCCGTCCCGCATAGTTAATCATTTCTTTGCCTTTTGGCAAGGAGCAGGGCGCCGTCTCGGGCAGGGAGGAGCCCGATATCCCGTAGGCGCAAAGCAGCTGCTGGGTTGCCGATTGTAGGCCTTTTCAAACTTAGCCGCAGAGTTAACCATGGCCCGTAAGTCCGAGTACGGGAAGTGACTAAGGGAGGCTCTCGAGATGTGGTTTCAAGCATGACTGGAAGATGTCCAGCTTGTTCCTCTTCGGAAGGGGGGATGGCCATTTCACCGAGTTTCGCATTCCACCGCTTGTAGAAGTCCCCAACATTCTCATCGTGACGCCGCACTGTCGTTTCGTAGGTCAACCCTATTTGTTTCCCATTCCAAGTTGGCCTTATATTTCTCTCAGAAGGCATTGGTAATCTGGTCCCACGTAGCCCCGGCTTAAGGTTTCAAACGGAAGAACCACTTTAAGGCACCGGACTTCAAAGATAGATCGAAATAATCAGCCAACTGCTGATTGGTACATCCTTTGGCCTTCATCGCCAAGGTATATGTGTCCAAATGGGTTTTCGGGCATGCAGTCCCATCAAAGAGATCCAGATTAGGCATCACGAATTTGTGGGGCAGAGGAACAATGGAGTCCGGGTCTGTAGGCCGGAAGGCACTTCGCTGGGCCTGGGCCGATCCGCGCTTTCATTTCCTTGTGTTGCTCCATGAACTGTGCCGGATGAGGGTCTTGTGGCGGAACCATGGCATTCAAGCTAGTGGCTGTGTTAGAGAGAGAGGAGCTACCACCGGCGGCAGATCGGTGGAAGGAACGGCCGATCCGGGGACGTAGGTGAAAACCTCCGTCCCGGGCCGAGTTACCCCCTGGGAGCATGAGTAGGAGCTTGGGCGAAGGGATAGAACCTTGCGGCTCGCCGTCGATTTTCAACTGCAAAGTTGGTGGAGGCAGCCCCGATGTAGCCTGGATAACTTGGATTTCAGTGGGGCCCGTAAGCATAGGCTTAGATGCGGGTTGTCCCCTGATTGCTGAATTGCATGGCCGGGCCGAGGCGAGGTATATAACCCGGGGTACTGCGGTCCCGGTGATTCGGATGACACCGGGATGGAGGCTTGGTAACCCATAGAAGTCCTCGAGTGAGGAACGGATTTGTGTGAGGAGCAAGCCGAACCAAGATATTCTCGAGGAGAGGCTCCCGACGCGGCCCGTGAACCAAGTCGTGGCGGCATTCCGAACCGTGGCTGCCTGTGAAGGTCCGGATTGATCGGTTCCGAACTAAGGTGGCATTCCAATTTGTTGGGGCATTCCGAGATAGCCCCAACCATGAGAAGACATTCCGTACTGATTTTGCCCCCACTGATTTGTGCCGTCGGGCTGCATGGATCCGGTGGTCTGTGGTCGGGAGCCGGCCGACCCGAGAATCGAGGAGTACGGCTCGGTAGTGGCACCATAGGAGGTGGGTGTTGGCATCCCGGTGTAGTCGTGGCGACCGAGAGTGGGGTTGGCATCCTCGTCTTCTTCCACGGTGAAGGTGCCATCTCGGATTGAGGCCGGCGGCCGCACCATGGCTCTTAATAGCCTCCATAAGGCCGTTTAGCCGTGCTTCCTGTCGTAACCTCATCTCGCTCCGCTAACCGATTCCACCGTTGCTCTGTCCGAGGGGTCCCGGAGGCGGAGTGACGTTATCCCCATCATTACCGGCTGATGCGTACATTCTCAAACCCGGAGTCTAACAAACGGCGAAGCCGATGACGCGCTTGACTCTTCCCAACTAATCAAACGATGACCCGGTGCCCGAAACCAAGCTTTGTGAGGAGCTGTGGGGGAAAAAGGTACGAGGGTTCAGATGTCTGGGAATTGAAGGAGGGTAGGTGTTTGGGCTTTAGGCTCATGCAACATGCGATTATTTGTTCACGTTTACTTAAAACATGCTTTATTAACCTAATCGGTTGGAAAAGATTTCTCTTCTTTTTCGCAAACTACTCTGGATCCTGGATCGGGGCCCCGTCACTACGTCTATAAGCCCCTCGTATTCCACCCGTATTTCGACCTCCCAGGGTGGACCCCGGCGAGGGTCCTATAGGGCAAGCGGGTCCCACCGACCGAAAGAAAACGATCCTAAAAGTTCGGCGGGTAATCGAGTCTTAACGAGCATTCGATGTAAATTACGGACAAAGCCGACGTCAAAAGTCAAGATCATGTCCGAGGGCTCGACGAAAAGTCCGCATGATTTGACCGATAAGCGTCCACAATTGATCTTGACTTGTCGTCGCTAAGCCGTAATTAGGCATGGAATAATCATTAATCCTTGATGACTCAAAGGTCAATGCCGGGAGTCGTGTATAATTTGTGCGCCAGAGCCGAAGTCAAGGCGCCGGTCAATATCTTGGTCAAAGTCCGCGGCGGAAAACCGCGTAACTTCGACCGATTAGGGTCCCCGAAAGATATTGAGTCGGTATGCCGACAAAGGCTTGAAAGGAAAGGTCTATACACGTACATGTGGCATGACACTGCACTGCACTAAAACCAACCGGGTCTCTGACAAAGTGTGTCACGGACATAAGTGCATGGTCGACACGAGGCTCCATGGGATGTTTGGGTAGTCCCGTGCTTATCCGAGAGGCGTAATAAGACCAAACGGACCGCGACAAGGATTTCCCTGTTAGGGACGTAGTGTGCAAAGTGTACGGTCACGTGCGCGTAGTGTGCAAGCAAAGCCTATATTCTTTTTCGAGTAAAATAGAAAAAAAAAATTATGTGTCTTAAAAATATGATGCATGATTTTTTTTTTGAAAATTTTCTTTTTTTTTTTGAAAATCCTTTTTTTTTTTTGAATTTTTTTTTTTGAAAGTAAATGCACACATAAGCACATAAACACAAAAATTCCGATAGCTAGGGACATGATTCCGACAGTCAAAATTTTGACTTTCTCCGAGGCGGCCAAAACAACACGAACAATGTGCAAACATCAACACACACACACAAATGATTTTCAAAGCCGGGACGGAAGCTTGACCCTCAAAAGCTTTTTCTTTTTTTTTTTGGAAAACGGTGATACCGGTACGTGGGATTGTTAAACCACAATTTATCCCCGACTCGTGTTAGGAGGCGGTAACGGGAAGTTTAATGGTTTCCACCAATATACCAAATATCATTTTTTTAGAAAAAGCTTAATTCCCCAAATGGAGTCGCCACCGTGATGATGTCGCCATTCGCGGGAAAAATTCGATTTTTTCGCGCTTTCTTTGAAAAACCAAATAAAACCCGGGAAAAGAACGGAGTCGCCACGCCATTTTTGTTTTAAGGGCCAAAACTTTGAAAAATGCCCGAGATCAGAAATTTGGGTTCGGAGGTCATGTTACACGCCGGGAAGGACGTTAGTGTGCACCCGGAATGCCTCGTAAAACGAGTCTTCCAAGCTGAAAATCATTTGTGTGTGTGTGTGTGTGTGTTTTGGCCAATATAATTTGAAACTCAGAAAAGTAAAAATTGGGATATCTCTTTAAGACTTTAAACTGATCCCATGATTTTTTGGAAGATTTTTGGATTGAGATTTGGTACTCAAAAGACCTTTTGAAGTTGAGAGCCACTTCTGCCAGAATGAAAAAGGCAGTGGACCTTTGATTTTGAAATGGATTCAAGGGTCTTAAAACTTCATAATCTGGATAAACTCAGAGAATGAAAGTTGTTCCAGACACCTTAAATAAGATTTGTGCGAAGGAATTTTCCATTTTGGAGAAGATTTGAGGGGTCAAAACCTTCTGGAAATCTCAGATATGCAATCTGGATTTCCAGAAGCTGATGAACTAGCCTCTAAAAGAAAATTTGAAAAAGAGAGTTTTACTCACCCAAAAAATAAAGTAAAAATATTTCTGGAAAGCTCTGGATGTTGGCTACAAAAAGTGTTTTGTAGTCAACACCAAATTCCAAGTTTATCTGTGTCCAAAAATTAAGACAATGGACTGGGATCTTGGAGAATTGCTACTGGACAGCAACTTCTCAAGAAAGAAAATATGATTTTAAGGGGGGTTTTGCATCCATGCTTGTCCCCATTTCCCTAGGTTTTGGTTAGTGATCACTTGACATTTTAGTGGTGAATCAACTATACCAAACCATCCTTGGGGTACATTAGGACTAAGCACTTCATTTGCTTGGGAAGGGGAATTTTATCCTTTGAAATCAAGATTTGGTGCTTGAAAATGGTTTTTAGGGTTTTGAAAATGAGTTTTCTTTGCAAGAAAGTAAGAGAACTTGAAAATAATGTTGATCCTTGTAGAAGATCATCCATGGAGATGAACTTCCATGGTGATCTTCTTGGATCTAAGACAAGAAGATGAATGAACTACATTTTGTAGTTTGAAAATGCATGCATGGATGAGAAATTTAGGGTAAGAAGAGGGAGGTTATACCTATCTTCTTTGTGCTTTGGGGCTTTGGCTTGAATATATGAGTGTTTGAGGCTTTGAATGTAAGAGTGTTTGGGTTTGATTTGAGTGAGTGAAGGTTGGGAAGATTCAAGAGAAAAAGGTGACAATTCTTATGGAATTCTCACTGTTTTCTCGAGTATATTCGCCAAATACTGTGAATTGTGCTCTTGTTCTTTTTTATTTTTGTGACTGGAGGGCTCAATTTATAGCCCTCTGAAAATTGCAATCTCATCCGCGCGGATAGGACCCGGCAGCTGCAATCGTTCATTAAATGCCGCTCTGTGCTTTGGACAAGAGGAATAATCTTTTTTAAAATTCAAATTAACCAAATGATTATGTTTCCAGCCATTTCTTTTTTTGGTTTTTCTTATTTCTTTTGCTTTTTTGATTCTTTTCCTTGGTTTATCTTTTTTTTGGCAATCCCCATTTTGCCCTCACTTTGTTAGAAAAGTTAGGAATGTTAGGAATTGTTAGAAATGTTATAACTTTCGTTAATTTTCTAACGAAAATTCTAACAAGCTCAAATTGGAGCACTTACAGTAGCCCCTCGGCGACGGCGCTTTCGAAGGAAGCGGGGTCGTCGATAAGAGTAAGGCTCCATATTTGGCAGGATGATCGAGTGATCGGGTGGCTGAACCTATTAATAGGCTACCTACGTATCCCGAATGGGAATCAAGCCAGTCGTAGTTCGGGTCTTTGACCCTGGAGATGATGGCGTTTTAGGTGCCTCGAACCTTGAAAAGCGAGCCCTGCAGTCGGGTGCTGGAGAGAAACTCTGCTGGGGATAAGAGATGACCATTTTTGGTCGGATGGCTATCCGCTCTGCTGGGGATGGGAATGACCATTTTCGGTCTGATGGCTATCCGCTCTGCAGGGGATAGGAATGACCATTTTTGGTCTGACGGCTATCCGCTCTGCTGGGGATGATTGCGATTTATCGCTTTCCTAGTGATAGCGTCTTAGGTGCCTCGAACCTTGATGATGGCGTTTTAGGTGCCTCGAACCTTGGAGATGGCGTTTTAGGTGCCTCGGACCTTGATGATGGCGTTTTAGGTGCCTCAAACCTGGATGATGATGGCTTTTTAGGTGCCTCGAACCTTGATGATGGCGTTTTAGGTGCCTCGAACCTTGATGATGGCGTTTTAGGTGCCTCGAACCTTGATGATGGCGTTTTAGGTGCCTCGAACCTTGGTGATGGCGTTTTAGGTGCCTCGAACCTTGATGATGGCGTTTTAGGTGCCTCGAACCTTGATGTGAAATGGCCTTTCGGTGGACTTTGTCTGCTGCCGAAGGAGAGGGTGACCGTTTTAGTCGAGGGGCTGGACCTAATGATAGGCTACCTACGTATCCCTAGTGGGAATCAAGCCCTTTCGTAGTTCGAGATCTTCTCGAGATGCTGTTGGCTTTTGGGATTTTCCCCTGACTTTGCTGGGGATTTTGTTAGCCTTTGCTGGGGAAAATCAGACATATTTGTCTGGGAAATCGGTCTTACGTTTGACTGCCGGGGGTAATTTTGATGAAAGATACGGGATTCCGTTATCTTTCTCGGGGAGATCGGTCTTACGTTTGACTGCCGGGGATAATTTTGATGAAAGATACGGGATTCCGTTATCTTTCTCGGGGGGATCGGTCTTACGTTTGACTGCCGGGGAATGATTTTGATGAAAGATACGGGATTCCGTTATCTTTCTCGGGGAGATCGGTCTTACGTTTGACTGCCGGGGGATGATTTTGATGAAAGATACGGGATTCCGTTATCTTTCTCGGGGAGATCGGTCTTACGTTTGACTGCCGGGGAATGATTTTGATGAAAGATACGGGATTCCGTTATCTTTCTCGGGGAGATCGGTCTTACGTTTGACCAGGGATGATTTTGATGAAAGATACGGGATTCCGTTATCTTTCTCGGGGAGATCGGTCTTACGTTTGACTGTCGGGGATAATTTTGATGAAAGATACGGGATTCCGTTATCTTTCTCGGGGGGATCGGTCTTACGTTTGACTGCCGGGGATAATTTTCTTGACAAGGGGCTGACTTTGGTTAACTTTGGTTAACTCTGTCAAGTTGGGGACTAAACTGCAGAGTCCTGGATTTTTAAAGGGCAAAAGGGTCATTTTGACCCTGACAATCCTACCCGCGCGGATAGGAGCGTGTTCAGAGGGTTTTAAATGAGGGGCCGCCCCCTTTCTTCTTCCCCAGTCTGTTTTTACAGAATTACGAGAGAGGAAGAGAGAAAACGCAAAAAACCGCCATTGTTGGGCAAAAAAGCTTCGAAATCTTCCGATTTTCTTCGATTTTCGAGCAATGGAACACGGGGAAGGTGCTTTTCAAGGCCAAGGACGTGGCCCGGTGGCGGAGAGACGATTGGAGCTCGTCCGGATGAGGAGGCACTATACTCTTTCGCAATCGATTGCGGAGGAGCCCTACCCCGATGCTTGGCAACATTGGGCTTCTGATCCGAGTCTCCGAACGGTATACTTCGAATCTTTTCATTCCCTTTGTTGATTTCTTGCTTGAAATTGAATTTTGGGTGATTTTTGAATTTTTTTTTTTGAAAATTCGAATGATTGATGTTCTTGGCTTTGAATCTTGATTTTGATGCTTTGCATGTTGTAATGAGTATATGAGTAACCCAAAATGTGCATTTTGCTTGGAAAAAGAATTGGCATTTTCGCCATTTTTTTTTTTGAAATATCCAAAAATTATGGATGAAAATTGTGATTTTTTTTTTTGAAATTTGAATATTGATCTTGATGATATGCATGTTGCAATTAATTTGTTGGTGTTCCAAAATGTGCATTTTGCTTGAGAAAAGAATTGGCATTTTGCCAACATGGGATGATGATATGAATGTATGATTTTTGATTTTTTTTTTGAAAAGTGGGACGGATTTTTCCTCCCGTTGATTGAATGCATGTTATTTTATGAAAATGGGACGGAGTTTTTACTTCCGTTGACTCTTTGTATGAAAGATTTTTTTTTTCATGAATGTTGATTGGGATTTGCTGAAAACTGTCTTTTTCTTTTTTCTTTTTATTTTTTGTGCGAAAAAAATGGGGCTATGCTCATTGTATGCTGTCATGCTGTCGAATTTTCTTTGAAATTTCATGATGCATATGTATGCTTTGCTTGCTTTTTTTTGTGCAAATGTAAATGCAATTTTTTTTTTTTGACATTTTCTTTTTCTTTTTTTTTATTGCAGGGTGGAAACAACTACGTTACGGAGCAGCTGAACAAGATGAAGACTCGAGGATCGGTGGAGTCCGTAGTTGACTTGTGGGACCGGCTTCCGAATGCGGGCCGAGGAGCTTTGCCGAGTCCGAGATAGATTGTTGTTGAGACCGGGCTTTGGGAGTTTGTTGAGTGCTTGAGGGGACTGGTCAAGTTCCCTAAGAGCAAGGGCTTGATGTTTGCTTTGGCGCAGCACTGGTGGGATGCGACCCACACGTTTCACTTCTTCTGGGGCGAGGCTACGGTTACGCCTTCCGACTATGCTGCGATCACAGGTTTGTCCTTCAATGGACGCAGCATTGAGTGGCGGGATGGCTACAGCGATGCGGATCCTGTGCTCTTCGGGATTTTCCCTATTCCCAAAAAGGGATGGGGATGGAGTATGCGGTGGTCTACGGGAAGATTGTGGAGACCATTGTGAGTTACGAGGCCGGGAGGAGAGGATAGGCGCCGATCGATTGCCGTGGCCTTCTTGTGGTTTGCTTTTTCGAGCACCCTCTTTGGGCATGCCGAGGGACGGCAGCCTTTGCCTTCCGAGGTCCTTGGAGGACATGGAGATGGTCGGAGATGTCTCCTGGGAGAGGCCGGGCCGGCGCAGAGCTTTACTTTGCTTCTCGATAGGTACCCGGAAGGCCGTGAGCTCCTTGTACCGCTTTGAGTTTGCCCTGGAGGTATAAGCTCTCTTTTTGCTTTCCCCCTTTTTTTTTTTGAGCACACACTTTTCTTTTGCACCGGATTGATTGGATTTTTACCTTTCGCAGTATGGGCGTTGGAGTTTTTCCACGTCACGATGTGGCGACAATGGTGGAGTACGTCGGGCGTATCCGGCCATGCGCTCTTGGTCCAAGCATGCCCGGGAGAAGATAAGCTCCAGGGGGCGTACGACTCTTAGATACGCGGATTGCCTTCCTTCGACGGAGAGGCCGAGACGGACGAGAGGATGATATTTTATCCCCGGGATCGTTTCGAGGTGGCGCACCGAAGGGCGCCGAGATTTGGACCGTGCAATGGAGGATTCTCGAGAGGTCCGACTGCGATGCCTATTATCTCGGGAGAGAGGGTGACGCGCCAAAGATGGCGTGAATTCGCCTTGAGGACACCGGTGGAGCCTCCCGCCGATATGATGCACCCGAGTGACAGATCCGCGACTGGGATGATTACCGAGCCGCCAAAGCACTTCTCGGCATTTGTGGCGATTGAGCCGTACTCGTATTTGTTTTGAGGAGGCCGAGGATGCCCTGTGTCTGGATAGAGAGGGCTTGGGATCCCGCGGTACCCTCGGACGGATTTTTCATATATCCAGGATGGGGTCCGATTGAGGGTGCAGATCCCTCACTCGAGCGGCTTCCACGAGCTTTCCGGCCTCGTCCGGTATGAAGGTATGGCTTCTCTTTCTTTTTTTTTCTTTTCTTTTCTTTCCGTCATCATTTCTCGCTTCAATCGCTTCGACGCTTTTGCTTTTGTGCAGTTTTCGGAGGTGGTCGTCGAGAAGCTGACCAAGCAAGTGATCGAAGCTAAGAGATTTATCAGGAGGATGGTCGCTTGCGGGGCTCCTCAGGCTAGAGCGAGGCGACCACGGCCGGCGCCTGTCAGGCGGGAGGCTTCCCCTATTCGTTCAGAGACCTCTTCAGAGACTCCTCTGTCTCCTCTCATTGATCCCCGCGCGGTGCTGCCTTCGGATCACGTTATTCTTGGGGATCCATACGGGCAGGGACACGTCTAGCAGCATGGTGGGTCGTCTTCGTACGTCCAGGAGTCCGACGCCTTCACCTTCGGATATGATTTTTTCGCAGATCTTGGCTTGCCTTATCAGAGCGTGCCGGTTGGTCCTGACGAGCCTCTTTCTGGAGACGGGGACGATTCTGAGCCCGAGATTTTCAGGGCTCCTGAGGAGGCGGGCCCGAGTCGTAAGAGGGACCGGGGACAGACGTCGGGCGATAGGGATTCTGATTGATTACCCCCCCCTGAATTTTTTTTTTTAGACTGATTTTCTGAGATTTTGAGATTTATGACTGGGATTGAGATTTGTACAGCTTATGCACATTTTTTTTTCTTTTTTTCTTTTTTGATGTAATAATTTAGGATTATTGTTACCTACCTTTTTTTTATTTGATTTTTTTTTTTGCACACTCCCTTTATTTTTGGAATGTAATAATTTAGGATTTTATTTTTATGAATGCAATGCAGTATGAATGCAATGTTGCATGAGCCTTGGTTTTTTGGCAAGGGTGTTAGTGTTTGGTATATGGATTGGTTTGGGGAGGTTTTTTTTTTTTTGCACAGGTTTCAAGCAACCGGGACGGAATATTCCTCTTTGGTTCAGCAGCTTGGGCTGTTGCAGATTTTTCTGATGGAAAGCAAACATATCCGCGCGGAGGAGTCCTGCATCTGACATTGTCCTTTAATCTTGCTTCAGATCTGGTCTCACTTTATTTCAAATTCAAATATCCTCTTCAACCTCCAGTCCAAACAGCCATTTTCGGGGAGAAAGAGAGAAAAACCATGGAAAACCTTAGAAAAGCTCCATCAAAATTGTCCCAAGAATCCCAAATGTCATTCTTCAACAAGTTCAAGGATTGGTCCCGGGAGATTATGCATGAGAGGAGGTCCTTCTTTGAAGAAAGGTATAAGGTGAAGTGCTTATGGTCTCTCAAGGAATTGATTCCGGATTACGATCTTTTGAGGGCTTCTTCCTCATTTTGGGACACTAGAAGGCATGTCTTTTGCCTTTCCTTCAACGAGATTGTTCCGACTGTGGAAGAATTTCGGGCCTTGCTTGGAGGTCCGGAGGTGGAAGAGATAGCGGTTCCTTTGCCCGGAGGGGCTTCTTTTGTTGACATTGTGCGTCCTCCTTCATCTTTCCCTGAGGAAGCGCAAGGTATGATCCGTGGTCCCGATCATTTTGATATTTCCGGCCTTCCCGATAGGTTTAGGGGCCTAGGCTTGGTGGATGATGCCTATTGGGATGCCTTTGCACTTTGTATGTTTGGCACCCTGTTCATGGTCTATTCCTTTGGGATTTGCCATCGGTCTTTGCTGGATGTTGTCGTTCACCGTCGCCCGGCGAGATGTCGTTCCTTTGATTTTGGGAGAGACTTTTCATGCTCTCGATAGATCAAGCTACGGAAGCGGTATATGCACGGGGCGGCCCGTTCCTCTTGACCCCGTGGCCGATGGAGCGTTTGGGGGTTCTTCGGGAAACTCCCGACATGATCGAGCCTTGGACATTTGCCAGAGGGGGTTGCTGTGGATTTCGATGATCGTGGTTCATGGGAGCGTTGGATGGCTGGTCGCCGACGTAAGATATCGATGGTCGTGCCTTGTTGGCGGGTGGAGACTCGCAGAGTGCTTCAGGACGGGTCTCATGTGGTCATGCTTCCGGGCTTTCACCCAGCCTTCTATATTCCGTCTTTGGTTCCGAGACAGCTCGGCTTGGAGCAGTTCCTTTGGAGAACTTTGATGATATAGCCATCGTGGTGGTGGCTTCTGCTTCTATGGATGATCCTTCGGTGTTTCCCTTTCTTTCCCGAGCATGGAGATATGACGTTTTTCCTCCTCGGGTTATCCTCAGGCGTCCGAGGCCGGTGTTCCTGACCACTTGGTACCTGGATTGGTACGAGAGGCATTTGGGGGAGACTCAGATGGCTATTTTGATGCGGCGTGAGGCCATTGTGGGTGCGGAGGACCTGACTGTTTCTGAGAGGAGGAGGGCCGAGGCGAGGGCCAACCCTCATGACAGGAGCGGAGACGCTGTGACCGACTATGAGGCTTACGTCAAGAGACAGGAGAGGAGGGCTCCTATGCTACCAGCTAGGCTACAGGAGATGAGAGATGACGCTAGGGCTACTAAGGCCCTGGCAGAGGCTGGTTTGATAGATCCTGTTTCTACACCAGAGCTTGGTAGGAGGAAGACCGACATTTTTCCGGTTCAGAAAAAGAAGACTCGAAGGGGGAAGAAGAGGGGAGAGGCCAGTTCGAGTGGCATGGAGTGACTCTGAGGTTTCCGAGTATCCCTTTCTTGTCATGGCAGACACATTAGTTTGATTATGTATCTTAGTTTTCTTTTAGCAGGTTGCCAGTTGTAGGAATGAATCGGGCTTAGACTCATCAAAAAGCTTTTAACTTGTAATGAATATTTGAATTGCTTTAGAGTTTTTCGAGACGCTTTCATGGTCTGATCAGTTGTATTGATGCCAAAGTATGACTTTTATTTGTGTTTTAGACCGAACCGTTTCCGGCTGCCTACGTTCCCCTCATTTTGAGGAGCTCAGGTCTTCGTAGTTCAACCTGATTTTTTTTTTGTTTTTTTGTTTGTTTTTTTTGGTGCAACCCTGTTTTTTACCTAGGCCGCCCTTTTCGGGTTTTCAACCTAGTTGGGTATTACTCTTTTAGCACTCTTTTTTTTTGTTTCTCTTCTTTTTTTTTTGACTCAGCGTTTTTTTACGCGTAGTATCTGCGCAGCTTGTCACCATTCACTGGGTGTACAAAGGGATTTCCGTCGAGGTCTGCAAGTTGCATGGCTCCTCCGGAGAAGATCTTTTGGATGACATATGGCCCGACCCAAATAGGCTCCCATTTGCCAAGCGGGTTGATACGGACCGGGGGCTTTTCTTTCAAAACGAGATCACCTTCTCGGATCTCCCGATGCTTTACTTTCTTGTCAAAGGCTCTGGCCATTCTTCCTTGGTAGGCTCGGATGTGTTCCATGGCTTTCAATCGTCGCTCATCTAGCAGGGCCAATTCGTCATGGCGACTCTGGAGCCATTCGACCTCGTTGATCTGGCTTTCCAGTAGTATACGGAGCGAGGGGATCTCTAGCTCGATTGGGAGTACGGCTTCCATTCCGTATGTGAGGGCAAACGGTGTTTCCCCGGTGGCCGTTCTGACTGATGTTCTGTAGCCCCAGAGTGCCAGGTGTAGCTTCTCGGGCCAATCTTTGCCTCGGACAGCCATTTTCCGGATAATATTTTCCAGAGTCTTGTTTGCTGCTTCAACGGCTCCGTTGGTTTGGGGCCTGTAAGGAGATGACTTGTGACGGGTTATTCTGAATTCTGCCAGCAGCCTGTCGCATTCCCCTTCGAAGTGGGATCCATTATCTGAAATGATTTCGGCTGGCAACCCGTATCTGCATATGATGTTCTCTTTGATGAAGAGGGCTACTTTCCTTGAGTTGAGGATTTTGTAGGATTTTGCAGAGCATCCTTTCCAGTTCCTTTGAAGAAATCACCAATCTGCGTCTCTTTAGGCTCTTCCGCAGTTCCCAGATTCACACTCGTCAAAATCTCTTCGGCAGCTTGGGCTCGATTTTCCTCTTTCCGGACAACCTGCTTAAAGATCCTCTTTTTTTTTTTTGTTTGATTTTTTTTTTGTTGTTTAATGTGTCTGCTTCTTTATCTAATGAATTATTATTAAAAAAAAATTTATTAATTAATTCATCATTAGTTAAAGTGGCAATCAAGGGATACTCAGAAAGGTTCGTCATTTCATTGAAAACGAAAAGGAATACAGCGCTTGCTACAGACTCGTAGTCTTCAGGCGTAAGGCCGTCGGACGACTCTAGAGACTCGATCTTAACAATGAAAGACTCTGAGGACTTTTCCTAGGTTGACGCAAAGGGATGGGGGACCAATCCAGGCTTGGTGATCATTTCTTCTTTGGTCGCGGACGGGCCTGAGAGAGTTTCCCGATTCTTTAGCGGCATTGCTGTCAGTGGCCTCATGACTCGGGAGTTGTCTCCCTCGATCATCGCTACCATTTCTTTGACTGAGCCGAAATCAATCAGATCTGGCACCTGGATCTCTTCCCCGAACAACTGCTGCATGATGGGGCCATCCCAATCATCTGAAAAGACTTCTGCGGCTTTGGCTTTCGGCACGGTTAATTCGAATTCAGGTTTCGGACCTTCATGGGTAGTAGGAATTGTGGTTGTGAGTTTCTCGAACTGTTCCACTAGGCTTGGCACGCCTTTGAAGGTGTACTCACTCTTCATGGTAGTGGTAGCCCCGGGCAGCTTGGGTAGGTCCAGGAACATTCTGCGGACCGGGTTGGCTTTGGCTCCCCTGAACTTGTTGAGGCTATCCTGTAGCTTTAGCCATTCTTCTGTAGGATTGGGCTCTGTGATGTTACCTGGTTGTGTGGGACCCTTTACAAAGTAGTCAGCCAAATTAGGACTGAAAGGGAGAGATTTAGGGTCGTTGACTGGGACCCTTCCTGTGGCAGCTTCAAATTTTTTTCCTTTTGCAGTGTCCACTGAGGAGGCCTCATATCCCAGGCCGTGGCGAGTGTTCTGTCCTTTCACCTCGATGAGTTTGTGAGTTCCTTGTTGGTGTTTCCCCAGACCGAGGCCAGGTAGATAGCTCATCTTTCTCATCATTTTCAAGACCGGTGGGATTTTATCCCGAGTGACCGTCAGATCTATGTTGCACACTTGGGCCTTGGGAGGCTCGACCGTGAAGCCCGTTAGCATGAGACCTTCCTCGTCGTGTTTGATTTCCAGAATAGGTATTCCGCCCGTATCTGTGCCCTCCAAAGTGACTAAATCCCCGTAAATGGTCGTCAGATCCCCATTCGAGACGAATTTCACACACTGGTGGAGGCTTGAAGCGACCCCTTTGACTTGATGGAGCCAAGGTCTTCCCAGCAGGGCATTGAAAGTGATTGGGATGTCGATAACCTGGAATTCCACAGGTATCAATTTCTGTCCAAACCAGAGGTCCAAGGTAGCGACTCCAAGGACTGCTCGAGATGTTGAGTCGTAAGCTTTGACTGTGAGGGAGGAAGGCTTCAAGTCTGTAGTCTTGATATCAAGCAGGCTCATGATCTTTGCCGGAAGAATGTTCATTCCGGACCCATTATCAACCAGGACCCGAGGAAGGCGTCGCTCATCCAATTGGACTGTGATGAAGAGAGGCTCGTTATGATCAGCCCCAAATTAAGGGAGGTCGAGATCTGTGAAAGTGATTATGTTCCCGTAGTGGATGTTTCCAATCAACTGTACCACGTCATCGGGGGTAGCATCAATAGGCACTAGAGTGCGAGCCAGGCTTTCTTCCAGCTTCAGCTTATGGGGATAGGACGAAGTGAGTAGAGACCAGAGGGAAATGTTGGCCTGTGTTTGCTTCAACTGGGTGAGCACGGGATCCTCTTTTTCGGGGTCTGGAGTTTCAATTTGTCTTAGCATAGGGGCGGCGATCTTCTTTCGGTGTTTGATCTGTGGCCTTCTTATACGCCTTGGGATTTCCTTGGAAAATTTGCCGGATCGGGTCAACAGGTTAACTTCCTCCTCGGTTGTCTCTTGGCTGGATTTCTGAGTCTTGCTAGGGTCAATGGGGGAGCCTTTTTGGCTATTGGCACTTTGGTTCGACGGAGTCTAGCGACAGTGAGGGGCCGAGCATCGGCTCCTTCCCCGGGGCGGCCCTTATAACCGCTTCCCAGTCACGAGGCTTTTGGGTTTGGGGTTGTGTTGTTGCCCCTTGGATGGCCCATGAGCTAGGGCGTCCTCCGATTCACTCTCATGGCCGGCCTTGCTCATAGTTATCATGCAACAAGAGTCGCTATTGTCGGGACTCGGCTGCTTTTCGATTTCATCCCGGTATAGTGCGGCCATTACGGTTCCTTTCGTAATACTCGAGTTGGAGATAATTATAGCGTTACGTGTGGGAGGCGCATCCGGTATCATGCCGGTTTCTAGGACTTCTACGAAAGCCGACATACATTCGGGGAAGGTGACCTCTTCTTGGGTAACCACGACAAGGAGTGTTACTTTGTTCGGGGTGGATTTGATCTAACCATGGTTATTTTCTCATTTGGGCGGATGGGAGTTAATTTTCCTCTTTCGATCGAGATCTTCGACTATCGGCTGGATCGGACACACGAAAACCCTTTCCCCAAGCATGGTAGGCGGTGTTGAATTCTAAGACATCCACGTGCTCGAATCCGGAAACTCCATGGCCTTCATGTCGTCGGTTTCATATTCGTCTCCCGAAGTATCTTCGTCGTCGCTTGCTGACAACCAACCATTGTGCCTGGCTCCCATGGGCTCATTTCGGCCCGATTGTTCCGCATTGTTTCCGGATGCGGGGCCTCGGTTGACTCTTCGCTCTCGTCATCATCATCGTCATCGGCGTCGTCGGAGTCATCTTCCCATACTACGGGATTTCGGTGAGAGGGAACGCCGATCAAACCCGTTAGGGGAATATGGGTGCGTGCGGCCACGTAAATTGTCATATGCTCCCATTCCGGAAGTGGTAATTGTGACTAAGCTTCTCCTCCCGAAGCTGCGGGGGAAGAGTGAGAGGGTGGCACGTATTTGACACCGTGCGAGAATGTAGAAGGATTCTTCCTCTTACGATTCTTGATTTCATTGCCTTCGGGATCGTATTCGACTTCTCTAATAGCCGGTTGCAGAAGTGTATTAGCTCCGAGATGCTCTTCGGCCTCTTTCTTGATAAGCCCAGTCTGATCGCTCGCCGGAAGCTTTCTTGTTCAATCTTTCTTGACTGCTCTAACCATCTTGTGTAAATGGTTCTCTCATGTTTTGACCGGAACAGCCCCAGTTCTTCAGTATTGGCCTTCCCTTCATCCGAGAAATGGCAGGCCTCGTATTTTTGCAGGAAATCTCTGACATGATACCAAGATGGGTTGATTTGTTCGATATCCTCAAGGCTGAGGGGGAATCCGAATTCAGGATCCTCGACGAGGTTGGCCACGGGTATTTGGGGACCTTTATCAGCATCTTCCTGGGCATGCGAAGATTCTCCGCATTCAATCATGTTCACACGATTATGGTTCCTTGGCGAGAGGATTTTTGGCGTATTAGGCCCCTCGGGGCCTTCCAACTTTCCTTGCTCTATTAGCCCCTGGATTGCCTTTTTCAGAGTAAAGCGGTTATCGATCGGATGTCCGTGAACTTGATGAAAAGCACAATACTTTGTAGTATCCACGGGAGCATTCGGATTCCTGGGTTGGAAATTCTCCAAAGGCCGCAGCAAGCCTTCCTTCACCAGTCCTCTAAAGATGTCATTCAGAGGCATCCCAAAGTTTTCGAGATTCATGACCCGTGGTGCAGGCTCGGCTGGTTTTACGGGAGCAAAAGGAGTTGTGTTATTACATTCTGTCCCGCATAGTTAATCATTTCTTTGCCTTTGGCGGGAGCGAAGCGGTGTTTGCGGGGAGGAGCCCGATATACGTAGGCGAGTGCAGCGGCCGGTTGCGGATTGTAGGCCTTTTCAAACTTAGCCGCAGAGTTAACCATGGCCCGTAAGTCTCGAGTACGGGAAGTGACTAAGGGAGGCTCTCGAGATGTGGTTTCAAGCATGACTGGAAGATGTCCAGTTGTTCCTCTTCGGAAGGGGGATGGCCATTTCACCGAGTTTCGATTCCACCGCTTGTAGAAGTCCCCAACATTCTCATCGGGACGCCGCATTGTTTGTAGGTCAACCCTATTTGTTTCCCATTCCAAGTTGGCCTTATATTTCTCTCGTGAAGGCATTGGTAATCTGGTCCCACGTAGCCACGGCCCGGGTTTCAAACGGAAGAACCACTTTAAGGCACTTTGGACTTCAAAGATAGATCGAAATAATCAGCCAATCACGATTGGTACATCCTTTGGCCTTCATCGCCAAGGTATATGTGTCCAAATGGGTTTTCGGGCATGCAGTCCCATCAAAGAGATCCAGATTAGGCATCACGAATTTGTGGGGCAGAGGAACAATGGAGTCCGGTTCTGTAGGCCGGAAGGCAGACTTCTTGGCAGTCAGTTCAGCGATCTGCGCTTTCATTTCCTTGTGTTGTTCCATGAACCAGGCCAGATGAGGGTCTTGTGGCGGAACCATGGCATTCAAGCTAGTGGCTGTGTTAGAGAGAGGAGCTACCACTGGCGGCAGACTGGTGGAAGGAACGGCCGATCCGGGGACGTAGGTGAAAACCTGTCCTGGGGCTAAGTTACCCTGGGGAGCATGAGTAGGAGCTTGGGCGAAGGGATAGAACCTTGCGGCCTGCTGTCGATTTTCAACTGGCAAAGTTGGTGGAGGCAGCCCCGATGTAGCCGGATAACTTGGATTTCCAGAGTGGGGCCCGTAAGTAGGCTTAGGTGCGGGCTGTTGTCCCTGACTGTTGAATTGCATGGCCGGCTGAGGCGAGGGTATATAACCCGGGGGGTACTGCGGTCCTGGTGATTCGGATGACACCGGGATGGAGGCTTGGTAACCCATAGAAGTCTGAGTGAGGAACGGATTTGTGTGAGGAGCAGTCGAACCAGTACTATTCTGAGGAGGGGCTCCTGACTGTGGCCCAGAACCAAGTTGTGGCGGCATTCCGAACTGTGGCTGTTGCTGTGAAGGTCCGGATTGATCGGTTCCGAACTGAGGTGGCATTCCAATTTGTTGGGGCATTCCGAGATAACCCCAACCATGAGAAGACATTCCGTACTGATTTTGCCCCCACTGATTTGTGCCGTCGGGCTGCATGGATCCGGTGGTCTGTGGTTGGGGAGCTGGCTGACCCGAGAATCGAGGAGCATGGGCTCTGGTAGTGGCACCATAGGAGGTGGGTGGTGGCATCCTGGTGTAGTCAGGGCGACTGAGAGTGGGGTTGGCATCCTCGTCTTCTTCCACGGTGAAGGTGCCATCTGGATTGAGGCTGGCGGCCAGACCATGGCTCTTAATAGCCTCCATAAGGCTGTTTAGCTGTGCTTCCTGTCGTAACCTCATCTGCTCTGCTAACTGATTCCACTGTTGCTCTGTCTGAGGGGTCCCGGGAGGCGGAGTGACGTTATCCCCATCATTACCGGTTGATGCAGACATTCTGAAACCCGGAGTCGGAACAAACGGCGAAGCTGATGACGCGCTTGACTCTTCCCAACTAATCAAACGATGACCCGGTGCCCGAAACCAAGCTTTGTGAGGAGCTGCGGGGGAAAAAGGTACGAGGGTTCAGATGTCTGGGAATTGAAGGAGGGTAGGTGTTTGGGCTTTAGGCTCATGCAACATGCGATTATTTGTTCACGTTTACTTAAAACATGCTTTATTAACCTAATCGGTTGGAAAAGATTGCTCTTCTTTTTCGCAAACTACTCTGGATCCTGGATCAGTGGGCCCCGTCACTACGTCTATAAGCCCCTCGTATTCCACCTGTATTTCGACCTCCCAGGGTGGACAGCCCCGGGCGAGGGTCCTATAGGGCAAGCGGGTCCCACCGACCGAAAGAAAAACGATCCTAAAAGTCTGGCGGGTAATCGAGTCTTAACGAGCATTCGATGTAAATTACGGACAAAGCTGACGTCAAAAGTCAAGATCATGTCCGAGGGCTCGACGAAAAGTCAAGATCATGGTTTGGACTGATAAGCGTCCACAATTGATCTTGACTTGTCGTCAGTTAAGCCGTAATTAGGCATGGAATAATCATTAATCCTTGATGACTCAGTGTCAATGCTGGGAGTCAGTGTATAATTTGTGGCCGAGCCGAAGTCAAGGCGCCGGTCAATATCTTGGTCAAAGTCTGCGGCGGAAAACCGGCAGAGCTTCGACTGATTAGGGTCCCCGAAAGATATTGAGTCGGTATGCCGACAAAGGCTTGAAAGGAAAGGTCTATACACAGACAGGGCATGACACAGACCAGACTAAAAACCAACCGGGTCTCGGACAAAGTGTGTCACGGACAAGTGCATGGTCGACACGAGGCTCCATGGGATGTTTGGGTAGTCCTGTGCTCATCCGAGAGGCGTAATAAGACCAAACGGACCGCGACAAGGATTTCCCCGGGTTAGGGACGTAGTGTGCAGTGTACGGTCACGTGCGCGTAGTGTGCAAGCAGTCTATATTCTTTTTCTGAGTAAAATAGAAAAAAAAAATTATGTGTCTTAAAAATATGATGCATGATTTTTTTTTTTGAAAATTTTCTTTTTTTTTTTGAAAATCCTTTTTTTTTTGAATTTTTTTTTTTGAAAGTAAATGCACACATAAGCACATAAACACAAAAATTCCGATAGCTAGGGACATGATTCCGACAGTCAAAATTTTGACTTTCTCCGAGGCGGCCAAAACAACACGAAAAATGTGCAAAAATCAACACACACACACAAATGATTTTCAAAGCCGGGACGGAAGCTTGACCCTCAAAAGCTTTTTCTTTTTTTTTGGAAAACGGTGATACCGGTACGTGGGATTGTTAAACCACAATTTATCCCCGACTCGTGTTAGGAGGCGGTAACGGGAAGTTTAATGGTTTCCACCAATATACCAAATATCATTTTTTTTTAGAAAAAGCTTAATTCCCCAGCGGAGTCGCCACTGTGATGATGTCGCCATTCGCGGGAAAAAATTCGATTTTTCGCGTTTCTTTGAAAAAACCAAATAAAACCCGGGAAAAGAACGGAGTCGCCACGCCATTTTTGTTTTAAGGGCCAAAACTTTGAAAAATGCCCGAGATCAGAAATTTGGGTTCGGAGGTCATGTTACACGCCGGGAAGGACGTTAGTGTGCACCCGGAATGCCTCGTAAAACGAGTCTTCCAAGCTGAAAATCATTTGTGTGTGTGTGTGTGTATGTTTTGGCCAAAATAATTTGAAACTCAGAAAAGTAAAAATTGGGATATCTTTTTAAGACTTTAAACTGATTCCATGATTTTTTGGAAGATTTTTGAATTGAGATTTGGTACTCGAAAGACCTTTTGAAGTTGAGAGCCACTTCTGCCAGAATGAAAAAGGCAGTGGACCTTTGATTTTGAAATGGATTCAAGGGTCTTAAAACTTCATAATCTGGATAAACTCAGAGAATGAAAGTTGTTCCAGACACCTTAAATAAGATTTGTGTGAAGGAATTTTCCATTTTGGAGAAGATTTGAGGGGTCAAAACCTTCTGGAAATCTCAGATATGCAATCTGGATTTCCAGAAGCTGATGAACTAGCCTCTAAAAGAAAATTTGAAAAAGAGAGTTTTACTCACCCAAAAAATAAAGTAAAAATATGTCTGGAAAGCTCTGGATGTTGGCTACAAAAAGTGTTTTGTAGTCAACACCAAATTCCAAGTTTATCTGTGTCCAAAAATTAAGACAATGGACTGGGATCTTGGAGAATTGCTACTGGACAGCAACTTCTCAAGAAAGAAAATATGATTTTAAGGGGGGTTTTGCATCCATGCTTGTCCCCATTTCCCTAGGTTTTGGTTAGTGATCACTTGACATTTTAGTGGTGAATCAACTATACCAAACCATCCTTGGGGTACATTAGGACTAAGCACTTCATTTGCTTGGGAAGGGGAATTTTATCCTTTGAAATCAAGATTTGGTGCTTGAAAATGGTTTTTAGGGTTTTGAAAATGAGTTTTCTTTGCAAGAAAGTAAGAGAACTTGAAAATAATGTTGATCCTTGTAGAAGATCATCCATGGAGATGAACTTCCATGGTGATCTTCTTGGATCTAAGACAAGAAGATGAATGAACTACATTTTGTAGTTTGAAAATGCATGCATGGATGAGAAATTTAGGGTAAGAAGAGGGAGGTTATACCTATCTTCTTTGTGCTTTGGGGCTTTGGCTTGAATATATGAGTGTTTGAGGCTTTGAATGTAAGAGTGTTTGGGTTTGATTTGAGTGAGTGAAGGTTGGGAAGATTCAAGAGAAAAAGGTGACAATTCTTATGGAATTCTCACTGTTTTCTCGAGTATATTCGCCAAATACTGTGAATTGTGCTCTTGTTCTTTTTTATTTTTGTGACTGGAGGGCTCAATTTATAGCCCTCTGAAAATTGCAATCTCATCCGCGCGGATAGGACCTGCAGCGTGCACTGTTCATTAAATGCTGCTCCAGGCTTTGGACAAGAGGAATAATCTTTTTTAAAATTCAAATTAACCAGCCAGATTATGTTTCCAGCCATTTCTTTTTTTGGTTTTTCTTATTTCTTTTGCTTTTTTGATTCTTTTCCTTGGTTTATCTTTTTTTTGGCAATCCCCATTTTGCCCTCACTTTGTTAGAAAAGTTAGGAATGTTAGGAATTGTTAGAAATGTTATAACTTTCGTTAATTTTCTAACGAAAATTCTAACAAGCTCAAATTGGAGCACTTACACTATGATGTTATTAAGCCAAATTAGGAAAATTACCTTAGTTAGAAGTATTCTCCAATTAGAATTATATTTACTATATTAGAATCCTAGTCATATTAGGTTTTGTTATTACCTTATTTACTTTCTCTTGTTATGTATAAATAGGGCCTTTACAATATCAATAAAACTTAAGATATTTTCTTCAATATTTATCAACTTAGGTAACTGAATATTTGGTGAATCTTCTTATTTATCTCTAACAGTAAAAACCTATTTTATATTTTGTTTGTTTAATTATTCGGTTGCAAATTTGTTCGTGTAGTCCTTGGTGTAATCACATCAGGACTAACACCATTAATTTGTTTATATGTCCGAGTGTGCAAGCTACTAAATTTCTTTCAATTTCTCAATCATTCTATGTAATTATTATAGTATCACGAGTAAATTTGAATTTTTTTTTGAACATGTATTTTGGGAAGGAGGTTGTATTACTTAGTTGATGCTGTTAGGAAAATTACTTACAAAATCAGTAAATAGAAAGAAAACAGATTACAAACAGAAACAAAATATTAAATAAATCGAATTTTTGAAATTGCCCGAGTCGTGTGAGACCACACTCTCCTTAAGACAATTTATGCCCCCTCACCGAGTCGTGCTTGAGTTTGATCGGACGGTTGTCTCCTAGGATAAAACGGAGCGGACCGAAAAAGTTACTGCACAATAGTACTTCCGGCGAATTGAGAATAAGCCTGGACAGTATTACCACGGGTGTAGATGCAAGAGGCCAAGGGAACAGATTTATCAATATGCAACGAATAGGAGATTGTGAGGAACTGATGAATTTTTCGTGTGTTGCAAACTAGTTTGTGTTTCCCTTTTTAAGCTGCTCAAATCGTTAGAATCGAAGAGACTATCTCAATTAAATTGATAAGCCAAAGTGTTTCAGCTTCCATGAAACTGCCAAATGAAATGAAGGGACTGAAATGTTCGAATTTCTGTATGTTCCAGAAAAGACTATCTGAATTTATGTCTGTTCAAGTCCAGTTCAAATAAAAAAATATGGCTAAGGGTGGGTAGGCAATTTCGGAGCTCCATTCGTGTCCGCAGGACGCGCTCGCACATGAGTTCGGTAGCCCGAAGGCAAATCCAAACCATCCGGACCATGATTTGCACCCCCCTGCGCACCTGTGCACGAGAGAGCGAGTCTCTATGCTACTTAATCTTACTCCCTACTAAAGTGTAGGAGTATATAAACTAGCCCACTTTTTCATCTTTTTCCAATGTGGGATAACCACATTTTACCATTTCCAACCCACTCATTTTGAGCATTCATATCCCTTAATCATTTTGGGCAAATGAATATTCAATCTCTATCTCCTCATGGAGTAGAACACAAACCCACAATCAATTTGTCATTTAACAAATAACTCATTAAGAAAATAAATCATTATTTCCTTCAAAACACATTTTTTTCCAACAGATGCTTCTCTAAATTTTTAGGGAAAACTGTACTTTTACGAAATTTAAAGTATGTTTTCATTATTATATTTGTCTGCAGGATCGCATTGCTTGGACATAGTTCAATCAAGAAAAGATGGATCACAAAATACAATCAAGATCTTCGCGACTCTCAGATATAAGTTAACAAGTTGCTAGTATTTAATTTTAATTTTTGAATTATCAGATATAAGTTAACAAGTTGCTAGCATTTAATTTTAATTTTTGAATTATAGAATGCATGCCAGTAAGGGGAATTTTAATTTTTGGATTACTGACGCAGCACAGAAGCACAATAAATTTCGTGATTAGCGCACTAATCACAAGAATTCTTCAAGCGAAGAATCCTAAAACACAATACTAGAATCCACCAGTGATAATCTGGAATCCACCAGTAATTAAGAGAAAAACTCTTAAAATCAAATATCATAAAACTGAGTTTTACAATGCCCTAATGATGTTTAAATACTAATTCTAAGAATGCTCTAGAATCCCATCAAACCCTAATACAACTTTTTAAATGAAAGTACTAAAATACCCTACTTAATATTAAAATAAAACATTAAAATTAAAACATTAAAAACTTAAAGCCTTAACCTAATAAACCAAAACAGCAAACAATAAAACAACGCAGCAAACAACAGCATTCCCGTCAATAGCGTGAGGCGCCCGCCTGAGGACTGGCCATGCGGCCGGCTGGAGTCCAGACGATGGTGGGGGTCTTGCTGCTGCGTTGGGGCGGCCGCCTGGTGGATCTGATGCGCCCGCCTCGGAGTCCGTAGCCTTGGTAACCTTCGCTCCACCTTGAGGCGCCTGCTTGGACCAAGATGGGGCGCTCGCCTCATTCCCAGAAGACTCGCTTGGTAACACCCATGCCTGTAGATTCCATCCCCAATTCTTCCTGCATCAGTCACCCACACTTCAAAAGAACTCGACCCCGAGTTCATATCCGATATTTGAAAATATCCGCCCCAGAAGAACAAATACTTTGAATAAATCAACGCTTTTCTTGCCTTCGAAAAAAAATTTAACACTTTTCCGTCCCAATGAAACAAATATTTAGAATAAATATGACAACGAAGTATAAATATGGGCACACAAATATCTTCCGAAAATAAAATTATGCCATCAATCCCATCCTTCCGTTGATCGTCCGTCCCATCTTCCTCGGAGTCAACAATGAATGAAAAATTAGCGTCCTCCATGGACTCTTCCACAGTCTCCCCACGATCAATAATAAGAATATCATCCACAAAATCATCGTCTCATACAAAATTCGATTTTGCAATAAACCAATTAATTCGGGCTTCATCTTTCACCTTGGACTCAATAGGGGCATGAACATGGATCATAACATTTGCAGGAATAATTTCACCACATACCTGAATGATTTCGTCTTTTGCACACAAATCTTCCTCCTTAATTCCCAAATTCTCCTCTTCAATCTTTTCCTTCGTTTCAGCCAATGGAACTGCTGGAAAGACGAATTTGTCAACTTCTGAAACTTCTTGAACATCATTTTTGTTATTATGCAACAAGACCTCGAACTGGCCCCGACGTTCTTCTTCAGCACGTTCATGGACTGCAGATCTACGCGCCTTCAGTTTCTGAATCTCGGCAGTGTAGTGATCGGCTTTGTCAGCATAGAATTTGGCTTCCATCCTATGTCGCTGCCTAAGCACTCGCTCCCTTGATGCTCGGTTCAGATCTCTGATTGATTTGTATTTCTGCACACGTCGATCATGCATGTTCGCTTTGTCGAGTTCTTCGCCCTCTAACACCAGAAAATATTGTTCCTTTTGTCGAGCACGATCCAATCGACGATCTATTTCGTGAATAACCTCGTCATCAGATCTTGTTACTTGATCCCCCATAACGAATTAGTGATGAAAAGACAGGGTAAGACCTGCTCTGATACCAACTGACGCAGCACGGAAGCACGATAAATTTCGTGATTAGCGCACTAATCACAAGAATTCTTCAAGCGAAGAATTCGAAAACACAATACTAGAATCCACCAGTGATAATCTGGAATCCACAAGTAATTAAGAGAAAAACTCTTAAAATCAAATATCATAAAACTGAGTTTTACAATGCCCTAATGATGTTTAAATACTAATCCTTAGAATGCTCTAGAATCCCATCAAACCCTAATACAACTTTTTAAATGAAAGTACTAAAATACCCTAACTTAATATTAAAATAAAACATTAAAATTAAAACATTAAAAACTTAAAGCCTTAACCTAATAAACCAAAACAGCAAACAATAAAACAACGCAGCAAGCAACAGCATTCCCGTCAATAGCGTGAGGCGCCCGCCTGAGGACTGGCCATGCGGCCGCCTGGAGTCCAGACGATGGTGGGGGTCTTGCTGCTGCGTTGGGGCGGCCGCCTGGTGGATCTGATGCGCCCGCCTCGGAGTCCGTAACCTTGGTAACCTTCGCTCTACCTTGAGGCGCCTGCTTGGACCAAGATGGGGTGCTCGCCTCATTCCTAGAAGAATCGCTTGGTAACACCCATGCCTGTAGATTCCATCCCCAATTCCTCCTGAATCAATTACAGTATTTAAATTACTTGTAATTGAAAAACTCAATCGACTGCTTATATTTAGTTTGTACGAGTATTCCTTAACTTGATGGCCCAATCTAAGAGGCTGTTTGATAGCTCTAACTAGCCCCCTTAATGGGCTCAGTCAGCATTTCTTTGGCATTCAGAGCAATGAATGGCTCTTAAACAGTTTTTATTTTAGTCCAACGTCCATGGTTAGTTCGCAGTGGCAAAACCAGATTTTTTTTTTCCAAGGGATTCAAGATTGCTTATGAAATATATAACTCTAAGACAAAGGCCAAATAACAACATTTCCTTATCACATACTCCCTCCGTTTCGCTAAGGTTGCAACATTTTGCCATTTTCGACATTTCACTTAAGTGTTGCAACATTACCAAAAAAGAAAACTTTTTATTATTTTTATAATTCTCCACTCATTCTCTCTCTTCCTCACAACCACTCATTATTCTCCACTCATTCTCTCTCTTCCTCACAACCACTCATTATTCTCCACTTATTCTCTCTCTTCCTCACAACCACTCATTATTTCCCTTTCTTAATTTACGTGCTTCAATATGAATGTAGCCACCTTAGCGGAACGGAGGGAGTATGTCAATCACTCAATTGCATGCATACCCCAAACATAATTACAAGGAACAAGTTTTTGGCTAAGCAATTAGACGCGCTTCAACCTATTAAAAAATATCATATATCAATACTATATACTTACAAAATTAAAGATTTATAAAGTGGATACAAGTATTTATGCATTTTTTCCATATAAATTATCTTCATAAAAAGTCAAAAAAAAATCAAAATATTCTTAAATAAAAAAATGAACATTCATTTAATGACAGAGGAGATGTAAATATTACTCCTCCCGTTCCAAAATGTTTGTCTCATTTAATTTTTTTGTTGAACTTTGATCACAAATATATGACAATTTAATTATGTTCATGAAATTCTAAAAATTTCTATTGATTCACCATTAATAATATTATCAACAACAACTTTTAAAATTTCATGAACATGATTAATCTCCCATAAATTTGTGATCAAAGTTCAACAAAAAAAACAAATGGAACAAACATTTTGAAACTGAGGAAGTATTTTGAAATACTTTTAGTATTTCCCACTCTAATTCATCTCCCTATCAACATCAATATTCCAACTATGTCACTATCTAATATTTGGAAACCATATGTGTGTTAATTAGTCGTAAGCTTAATTGTTTAATTCTTGGAAGCTTTTACCAAACAAACATTCACTTTTTGTTTATTATAAAGCTAACCTTCTTTCTGTATTTCTTTAATCATATCTCCATCTTTAATTTAATAAGTTTGGGATATGGCCCTCCACTACCCAAGCAAATCCACAAGAACAATAAAAGCACACAAAACAAAGCATGAGAAATCAAAGCACAGAAAGAACACAGAAATTGTTAACCCAGTTCACCAATATGTTTGGCTACGTCTGGGGGCACTACCAAGCCAGGATCTTGCACTATAATATGTTTGTATAAAGTTACAATGAGTTTTGGGGCGGAACTATGCTTAAATATATGCCCAGGAATACAAATCTAACCCTAGATGGACAAAGGAACCCGAAAATTGACCTAAAATCGGGCCCAAAAATTTCCTTTCCCGTCAAGTGCGCGGCCGCCCTGGGGATGAGCGCGACCGCCCTCAATATCAGATAATTATGCCCACTCGTTCGTACCTCCAGCGCGCCCGCCCTTGCCTCTTGCGCGGCCGCTCTGAACGCCAGCTGCTCCGACGATTTTCTTTCCTTTTTGCTCCGAAATCTAACCCGGTTGGTCCTCTATTCCAACAATCTCTCACCTAGAGATCAACCGCATATATAAGCCCCATATCCGTTCTTCAACTCATCATTGGTGTCCTCCTAGTGCTCACCTCAATCATGGTAGTGTCATCCTCCTCTCCTATTCTCCAAGCCCAATTGAAGCTTTGCACAGCTTCAATTTCTCAAGGTTTACAACCTTTGTCAACATGTCAACCGGGTTCTCCGATCCCAATATCTTCTCCAGCCTTAAGATCTTCCTTTCCAAGAGATGCCTGATGTAGTGAAACCTCAGTTCAATGTGCTTCGTCCTAAAATGAAACGCCGGATTTCTAGCCAAATGTATTGCGCTCTGACTGTCACTGTAGAGAGCGTTACCACTTCGCGTCTTCCCAAGTTCACCCAAGAAGCTCTGCAACCATACCATCTCTTTACTCGCCTCTGTCATCGCTAAATATTACGCTTGCGTTAGCCGGCGAGCCACGATCTTCTGCAATTTAGAAGCCCAGGAGATTGTCGTATCACCCAATGTGAAAACATAACCCGTAGTACTTCTCCTCTTGTCCAGATCGCTTGATGCCAAATCCGCATCAACATAACCCGCTAACACGACCTCCTTGCTTGAGAAACATAGAGCCTTACCAGTAGTACCCTTTAAGTAACGTAGGATTCATTTAACCGCTTCCCAATGTTGCTTTCCTGGATTGCCCATGAACCGGCTGACTACTCCCACCGCATGTGCAATGTCCGGCCTTGTACACACCATTGTATACATTAGACTCCCCACTGCCGAAGCATATGGAGTCCTCTCCATCTTGTCACGCTCCTCCTTGCCCATAGGTGAGTCCTTCTCGGATAGCTTGAAGTGCATACCCAATGGTGTCCCTGTTGGCTTCGCCTCTTCCATGCAAAACCTTGCCAAGACTTTCTCAACGTATTCTGCTTGTGAAAGAACCAACTTACCCGACTCCCTATCCCGGTCAATCCGCATGCCCAAGATTTTTCTGGCCTCCCCCAAATCCTTCATCTCGAACCGTTCTGACAACTGTGCCTTCAATATGTTTACCTCTCTACTGCTAGAGCCCGCTATTAGCATGTCATCCACATATAACAGCAAGATTATGTACCCATTGTCCGTGTTCTTGAAGTAGCAACAATGATCCGCCTCACATCTGATAAAATCAATATAGTGCATGAATCCATCGAACTTTCTGTACCACTGCCTAGGAGCTTGTTTAAGGCCATACAAGCTCTTAGTCAATCTGTAAACTAGTTCCTCGCTACCCTTAGACAAGTAACCCTCTGGTTGTACCATGTAAATTTCTTCCTCCAAATCCCCATGAAGAAAAGCCGTCTTTACATCCATCTGTTCCAGCAACAAGTTATCTGCCACTACTATTCTTAGAACCATTCTGATAGTGGTCATCTTCACAACAGGAGTGAAGACCTCGGTGTAGTCAATACCATACTTTTGCTGAAACCCTTTTACAACCAACCTTGCCTTGTAACGCTTACTGCCGTTTGCTTCCTCCTTAATCCTGTAAACCCACTTGTTATGCAATGCCTTCTTCCCCTTAGGCAGTCTAATCAACTCCCAAGTTTTGTTGGCTTTCAATGATTCCATCTCATCGTCCATCGCAGCTTTCCACTTATTACAAAGTGCACTACGAACAGCCTCCGCATAACATTCCGGTTCCCCACTATCTCGTCAAGAACAAATAATAATTGGAAGGAGTATACGTCGGGCGATCCACGCAACCTGCTGGATCTACACAGCGGAATATCCGATTCCGGAGTATGTGGTTCATCTTCAGTGACCCCCTGACCATGGTCATCATGAACCGTCCTGCTCCCACCCGAGTCTGGAATATCCACCTCTACAACCTCCGGTTCTGAACTAATATCATCACATGCCCCCTTTCTGTCCTTGTACAATACCTGTTCATTGAATACCACATCTCGACTACGAATAATTTTATGGTTTTGGTCATCCCAAAACTTATACCTGAAGTCATCACCGCCATACCCAATAAACGTACATTTTACAGATTTTGCATCTAACTTAGTTCTATCAGCAGAATCAATATGAACATATGAAACGCAGCCAAATATGCGAAGAAATGACAGATTTACCTGCTTGCCACTCCATGCTTCCTCTGGAATTCCATTCCCCAATGGTACCGATGGTCCCCTATTGATCAAGAAAGCCGCCGTGTCAACTGCATATGCCCAGAACGTCTTCGGAAGTCCACACTTCAATCTCATACTTCTTGCCCGCTCGTTCAATGTCCTGTTCATCCTCTCTGCAACCCCATTGAGTTGTGGTGTGCGCTTTGGAGTCTTCTCCATGCGAATACCATTCGCTGCACAATATTCCCTAAACTCACCGAGCTCATACTCCCCACCATTATCTGATCTTAAGCACTTAAGCTTAAGTCCCGTCTGATTCTCCACCAAAGCCTGCACTTCTTGAATACCTCGAAAGCTTCATCTTTCCCCTTCAAGAAATAGACCCAGACCTTCCTTGTTGAATCATCAATAAAGGTCATGTAATATGACGCCCCACCCAGAGAAGTTACCGGAGATAGTCCCCACAAGTCCGTGTGGACCAGTTCTAACTTTGCTTCCCTCAAAGCCCTACCCGTCCTCGAGAAATTACTTCTCCCCTGTTTGCCAAACACACAATCTTCGCATATCCCCACGTTGACTGTCTTCAAACCCGGTAGTAGTCCCTTTGAACAAAGTACTTTCATCCCCGTCTCACTCATGTGACCCAATCGACAATGCCACAAATCAGTATCACCCTTGGCTGACGCCACCGCGTTACTATCCTTGGTGTTATTCGCCAAATACAATGTCCCCTCCTTATTACCCCGAGCGATCTCACAATCCTCCTTGGTAATAACCCAGTTCCTGCAGTCGAATGTTACCTTGTAACCTTCTTCGTCCAACTGCCCAACTGATAATAGGTTCTTTTTCAAATCCGGAATGTGCCTGACCCCGTTCAGATGTAAGACCTTCCCGTCCGATGCTCCTATTCTCGACATCCCCTTCCCCTTGATTTCCAAAGGCTCGCCATCCGCCAGATAGACCTTACCGAAATCACCGGAAGTATAATTCTCCATCTCTTCTGCATGCCCGCAAGAGTGGAATAATGCCCCCGAATCCAGCACCCATGATTCTAGTGCACTACTAACACTCAGAACCAGTGCATCATCACCTTCGACTGTCACATTCACCGAATTGCCCCCACGATTGGGACAATGCCAGCCTATTTTGGATTTTTTTTTCTTTTTTTTCCTTTTTTTGTATTTTTTGTAGTGTTTATATTTGTTTTTATTAACTTTAATACTAATAATCAGGTTTAGTATGGTTGGTCACGTAACCTGTTTCACACCCGAGAGACCCATGTTCGAGCCCTGGCAACGACAGTTCCAAAAAAAATTATTTTTTTGAAAACAAACTTCACAAACGTTTATAAGAAAAACGTTGTAGGTTGCAACGTTTCTTAAACCAACGTTGTCAAACGCACATTAACAACGTTTATAGGAAAAATGTTGTCGTATAGTTCGCAACGTTTCTTAAAAAAACGTTGTAAAAAGACCATTAACAACGTTTATAAGAAAAACGTTGTAGTATACCACACAACGTTTCTTTAAAAACGTTGTAAAAAGCCATCACAGCAACATTTTTTGTACAAACGTTGTGATAATGAAACTTTTACAACGTTTAAGCTAAAAACGTTGTAGAAATCAGCTAATAACAACGTTTTTAAAGAAACGTTGTTACAAAAAACGTTGTCAAAAAGCTTTTTTTGTTGTAGTGACTTTTAGTATTTCCCAATCTAATTCATCTCCCTATCAACATCAATATTCCAATTATGTCACTATCTAATCTTTGGAAACCATGTGTGGTGTATAATTAATTAGTGGTAAGCTTATTTAATTCTTGGAAGCTTTTACCAAACAAACATTCACTTTATGTTTATTATAAAAGCTAACCTTCTTTCTGTATTTTCTTTAATCATATCTCCATCTTTAATATTCAGTTATTCTGCCGGCCTCACCTCACAAATACGATCTCTGTCCCAAAATAAATGATTAAACAATTCAAAATTGTTCTTGATTATGAGCAAATTTGAAAAGTTGTCATTTATTTTGGGTCGGAGGGAGTAATACTTTGCCATGCTTTGAAGCAATGTAAAACTCAATACATCAATCATTATCTTAAAATTGTTTGAAGACTCAAAATGACTTCTCCATAAATTTCAATAATAGTCCCCACATTGAAAAGGAGTATTGCATTCAAATCAATCTTTTTCTCCACTAAAAAAATATTTTTAAAAAAAAAAAAAAAGATAAAAAAATAAATAACAAACTTTCAAGATTTTTTCATTTCATTTCCCTTTCTTAAGCCTTTCTTCACAGAGGAATATATGAGGTTGAGGTTTTCATTTCTATATAAGTGACTGGCAAAGTCCTCTACTGTGTAGCAGCAATTCCACCATGACTTTCAACAAACTTTTGTCTCAATTGTTTCTTCTGCTTCTATCAATCTCAAATAGTGTCTCGAGTAGAATTCCAATACCAAGTCCTCTCGAGATTTTTCTACAAGAACAACCAAATTCAATTTCCCAAACTATTCCCAACGATTTGGAAACTTTTTTCTATGACCAAACACTTGATCATTTCAACTACATACCTGAAAGCTATGCCACTTTTAAACAAAGATATTTCATTAATTCTAAGTACTGGGGTGGTGGAAACTCCAACGCCCCAATCTTTGCTTACCTTGGAGAGGAAAGTTCTTTAGAAGTTGATTTGGCAGGGATCGGGTTTCTCAACGAGAACGCTCCTCGTTTTAAGGCTCTCATTCTCTACATAGAGGTACTAAAAGCGGGGCAGAAATCCCTCTATTTACTCATTTATAAAAAAAAAACAAAATCAGTTTTTTTATTGTGGTGGTGTATGAAAGTTTCTTGGACAATTATTTGATTAGCTAGTTGAATACTGATAGTTGTGGCCACTTACTAATAAGAGAATCCAGTGGCCAGAATGAGTTCTAGCTTAAACCAATATTATGTTAAAATTATTAGGTGACAGCTTGCAGATTATGTAAATAGTGGATAAAGCAACTTCTAATGATGTCTACTCCTTGAAATTGATTGGATTAAGACATCTCAATATCACTTAACCCTATATTTCTGTTCATTTTCCCTTTTTCTTAAAAATATGTAGCATCGGTATTATGGTGAATCTAACCCTGTGGGATCAATGGAAAAGGCGCTAAAAAATAGTAGTGCTCGAAGTTATTTTAGCTCGGCTCAAGCTCTAGCAGATTATGCAGAGGTATTGATCTACCTCAAGAAAACACTATCAGCGCAGAACTCTCCGGTTATTGTCATTGGAGCATCTTATGGGGGAAGTAAGTGATTACATTCCAATATGTTTTACTTACTTTTTTATTATAATTTCCCTTCCAAAAAAAAATAGTCTTATTATTATTGACAAGTCAAACTTTATGATGTTTTACTTACTTGGTTGTACTTTTTTTGGGCAGAAATACCATTATGGTCCCTGACCTTTAAATCCTTTTTCGAAATAGTCCTTAACCTATTTTATTTTTTTAGTTTTCGTCCCTAACCTACTATTTTAAGCCACTTTTAGTCCTTCGCGCTAACTCCATCAAAGTCTCTGTTAAAAATTGTTGATGTGGATGTTTGACTTTCACGTGAAAGTCAATACATTCGACATGAAAGGTTTTCAATGTCAATTTCATCACTAAACTTCAATTTTTTTTCAAATTAGTCCCTAAACTATATTTTTTGATTTTATAACTTACCCGAGGAAAAATTAAAGTGGGCCTATTTTTGGTACCGTTGAAGTTAGTATTATTATTTTTGAACTCAAGTTTGCAAGTAGTTAATGCTGCTTAATTTTGATATGGATATTCACTCTGACATATTTGTCTTTGTATTCACCTTTTATATTGATTATGTTTCTTTATGTTTTTGAAAGTTTCGTGTAGCTATGAAACTTAATCACGCAATAGGCAAAGGATGTGAGTACAGATGTGTCTCACAACTGTCCACACATCCACAGATAATGCAGCGGAATAAAGTAATTTAAAAGCAAATTAAATGCAATAACTCAAGAGTTATATACGCTTATTGATCTGTGTGATCAGCAAACTAGGCTTACGCCCAAAAACTTTTCACTATAAAAACTTTTGTTTCTTACAAAAACAAATAAGTGAAAAACTAAAATATGAAAATACTAAACAAGTTCTAATCACCTTCTACGATATGAACAACTCCCCTTTCCCAAGTAGGACTTATTCAATCAGAAGTAAAACAAGACAACTTTATAAAAACCTAGATGTGAGTTACGGATGTAAGCTCACAACCTAAAATCAACAAGGACGTATGCAATGAAGTATGTGTGTTTTTCTCTCTAAAATCGTAGCTTCTCTTTGTGCAGAATGTCTTGTATTTATATTGCACCATTGAGAAGATCTTCATGCAATCGACCTCTTCCTTTGTGAGAATCCTTTTCCTATATGAAAACATAAAACACACTCACAAGGAAATCAAATATTAGTAGGTTAGTCCTAATATAAAACTATGTACATAAATAAAAGATATTTACTATATTTACAATTCCTAGTCAAGGTAGAATACTTATAAATCTCCATGAAAGTTCCAAAATCTTTTTACCATAATAGAAGTCAAATTAAATAAGGAAACAAGTAGTTCCCTAAAAAGCTCACGCTTTCAATCTCCCCCTATTTTGGACTTTCTGGTCAAAACCAAAGATTTATAACAATCACATTATTATGACCACAGAATATAGAAAAACATAACTCCCCGAATGGATGTGTGTCCGCATGTGTATACACATCCACACATAAAAACCGCAAAACAAGAATTAGAACAAAACCAAATAGCTCATTAAGCAAAAGCAAAAACCATTCAGCCATGTCCTAATTATACTATTACAAACCATTGTTTAGAAACTAACAAACTAAAACAGAGAATTAAAAATTGTTTTTAACAACCATCAAAACAAAATAACCAAAAAACTTTTCTCCCCCTAAATCACAGATCAAAATGTCTCCACCTAAAATCAGCCATAGCTTTAGCAAAGAGCAAAGATTAACAAAGAAGATCCCGTACTTCACTTCCGGCAAGAAGCATTAGCATTAGAACTAGATTCTCCCCCTTTTTGACAAGAAAGTTTAGCATGCCATCTAAGGAGATTATCCCTAAGAGCTTTCAGATTGTTGGCATGGGCAATGGAGGCTTGAGCTTGAGCTTCAAGTAGCCTATAATTGCAAAGCATCTAAATCCTTCATCTCGAGCAACAAAATTCTCTTCAGATGTGACACCAGATGTGTCCACATCTTCCATACCAATCTCAGGAACTGTACCCAAAGGAAGATCCACATGTCTTTGCTTAGGGTCAAGCAGGGTCTTAGATTCCTTAAAGAGAGCAAAATTTTCAACAATTTCTTCTCCTTTCTCAGGTTTTACTCCATTGGCAATTAGGATTTGGGAGATCAAGGAAGGATAGGGTAAAGACCATTTCTTTGATGGAGACTCTCCATAATCACAAATCTTTCTAAAGATAAAGTCACCAAAATTAATGTGCCTCTTAATTCCCAATCTATAAAGAAGCAAGGCTTGCACCCTAGTAACAGAGGTTTTGTTATTGGAGGGGCAAAGATTGGCAACAAGGATGGAGTGGAGAAAACAGTAAAGGGAAGATAAAGATCCACTTCCTAAATCCTTAGGCTTCACAGGCCAAGAAGTTACTTTGCCATGTGTTATGGCAGACACAAGTTCATCATCCTCAATTGAAACCAATTCATCCAAATAATCATTCAACCCAAGCAAATCATTGATAACAGAAGGGGTAAAAGGGACAAACACTCCTCTAACATAGACAGTGGGAGGAGAAGAGTAGTTCTTATCTAACCCCTTAGGCAAATTGGCATAAAATTCATAAATCATTTTAGGATAGAAAGGAAGGGGATGGTCCACAGTTAAGAATAATCCTCTTTCCTCAAAGAATTTGTCCATCCCAAGCTTAGCAAAAGTTTCCCTATCCCTTTTCATTTCTACAACAAAGGCTTTGGAAGAAATTAAGGCAAACCTATCAGATGCCTTTTTGGTTAAAAACTTCTTTGAAAAGGGTTTAGGGGTAGAGACAAGGGAAACAGTAGAAGACATACCCTGTTCAGCTTTCTTTCGAGTAGATGTGCGTCTAGATGTGGGCACATCCTTAGACACATCCTTCACAGGGAATGGAACATTAATGGGTTCAATCTCAGTGTCATCAGCATCAGAGGAATCAATCTCTAGGTCTTCTTTCTCTTGATCAAGCTCTTCTCTTCCTAGCTTGTAGTTCTCATCCGGCAAGATCATCACTATCCGAACTTGAACCGTAATCATCTTCAATTGGCTCTAAATCGCCTCACCACCTTTTTCTTTCCCCTCAAATCCATTAGGATATTTGCTAAGGGTACTTCATCATCAAAAGAAATAAGATCCTCAACAGACTAGCAACTACAAAGGGCAGAGGAATCTATAACAGTGGCATACACATTATCCATATGAGGTGGAACCTCAACACAAGGGGTGGTAACAGTGGATAATGGGATCGATGATAATGAGGGAGAGGGTGATGAAACAAAAGGATCAACGTACTCGCATGGGGAACAAAGCCTCAATAGAGATAAAAGGTTCAACATGGGGAGTAGGAACAACAGATTCAACAGGGGAACATCCTCAGAAGGTGTAACAACAGGGACAGGATCAATAACAGAGGGAGGAGGAATTGATGATTTAGCCCTAGTCTTAACAAGAGGAATTATTACCTCTTCTTCTTCTTCTTCAAGAACAATGGCTGTTGAAGATTTCCCACTGTGTTTCTTTAGATTCTTGGCTTTGTCGATTCTCGACGGCTCGCGAACCCTACCGTGAGCGACGAAGAGCACGATGGGGCACCGGCGTTGCAAAGAAGCTTTGGGGGTTTAGCTTGAGACAGCCTTCCTCTTCTTAGTTGAAGACGGTTCTTCGCCGATGGAGACAGTGAGCGACATCCGATGGTGGAATCACCTGGAGAGGATGGAGCTTTAGGGTTTTCGGAGGAAGGATCCAATGTGGGGGATTTAGGAGTATTAGCTTCCATTGTAGGATCAGATGAAGGTGATGGAGATGAGAATTCTGCAAGAAACTTTGAAATTACAGGGTTTAAGAGAACGGAATCCTCGCCTTTAGCTATTGAAATTGGAACAATATCAAGAATGTCTTCCTCTTGAATGTTTGAATGCTCGGCCATTTAACAGAGGAATTGGGTTTGGTTGAACAGTGCAAAGAGAAATTAATGCTATGGTGTGAGATTGTGTGCAAAGAGAAGGAAGAACAAAGGGTTTTGTCAAGGTTTATGGGGGATGGGACGGATGTGAGGTATATTAAATACTCACAGCTCCCCCTTTCCAAATAGAATTAGGAATCCTTCTTCAAAAAGGTTTAACACAGCACCAAATCCTTAAGAGATCTCCAACGGCTAGAACCCTTTGAGGTTACCACACACAATCACCTTCCAAGAAAATAGGGGATTAAAATAAACCAAGATTTTGTTAGATTTTTATGGAAACAAAAAAATGTCTCGGCCAAATTTTTATTTTAAAAACAGAATCCCAATAGAATTTTCCAACCTTTTCAAACAAGGATTGATACACACCTTTTTCTTTCATGAAAGATATTGGAGATCAAAAACCTATATAATCAAAGAATGAACTAGGAAAGGAAATTAATTAACTAGCATATTTACAAAGCTCCTATATGTCCTAAAAATGCAATATGCCTAGCATGATGCAAACACACAGGTGATGGAAATATTCTCAGTTTATGGATGTGGCATAGGATGTGAGTCACATATTGGGACACATTTAGATCACAAAAAGTCAATGAGGAATAATCCACCCGCACAAATTTCTAGGATGCATCCACCAATTTTTTGATGTGGATTTTTGCAATGTGAGTAGCTTTCACTTTACTTGATCCCAAAGATAGTCCTTTTTCCCAATGATCTTATCAAGTTTTACTTCAAGTTTTCTTATGAAAATCACTTGATCACAATGGTATGGCTTCATACTAAGGGTGAAGCAGCTGTTTCTCACATAGATATATATATTTTTTTCTTTTAGCACCCACTGTGAGATACCTAGGAAGGTTATATCAAGTCACCAAAAGGTAACATGAACAGAAGTGATCACAATTAAGTGATCAAAAAATAATGTCAAGATGAGGACTCACAAGTGACCACACTGAGAAATTTCGTGCTAATGCATGATATTTTTGGATTTTTCTTTTTATGATTTTTTTTTTTTTTCAGTTAAACTAATCTACAGATGTGTTAGAGGATGTGAGACACATCTGGTCTCACAACCTTAGATATCACACAAGCCAAGAGACTTCCTCAAGGAGGAAAATCTCTCCAAATCTAATGCCTTTGTAAATATATCGCCCAATTGATTTTCGTCCCAACAAATTCCGCATTACGCTTTTTGTTCTACAAGATCTCTAATGAAATGATGTCTAATATCAATGTGCTTTATTCTAGAATGTTGACGATATTTAGATATGTCCAACGCACTTTTGTTATCACAAAAAGCAGTCAAAACTTTGCTATTCAATCCATAATCTTTTAGCATTTGATTCATCCAAAGTAATTGTGTGCAAAGAACTCCCAAGGGCAACATATTCAAATTCAAGCAGTGGACAAGGACACACAATTTTGCTTCCTACTATACCAAGACACAAGGTTATTTCCTAGGTAGAAACATCCACCATGGTACTCTTTTCTATCATCACTATTTCCAGCCCAATCGAATCGTGTACCCAACCAAATTGGTGTTTGTTTCTTTAGAGTAATGCACCTAGGTTTACAGTCCCACTCACATACCTAATGATTCTTTTCAAGGCTTTAAGATGGGACACTTTGGGGTTGGCTTGGTATCTAGCACAGAGACACACACTGAACATAATGTCAGGTCTACTTGCAGTGAGGTAAAGCAGACTTCCTATCATGCTTCTATAAAGGGTTTGATCAACACTCTCACCATCAGAATCATGACTTAGCTTTTGGGAAGATCCCATTGGGGTTCTTTGATGTGAAGAGTGTTCAAGCTCAAACTTTTTCACAAGATTCTTGGCATACTTAGACTGTGAAATGAACATGCCATCTTTGAATTGCTTAATCTGTAAACCTAAGAAAAAGTTCAACTCACCTACCATACTCATCTCAAATGTGGAAGTCATGCTATCCACAAATTCAGCTAGCATTGGATCAGAATTTGATCCAAACACAATGTCATCTACATAGATTTGTGCCACAAGAATCTCCTTCTTATTTCTCCTCACAAACAAGGTTTTGTCAACCTCACCTCTCTTGAATCCTAGTTGAAGCAAATGGTCAGTTAATCTACCATACCAAGCTCTAGGGGCTTGCTTTAGCCCATACGTAGCTTTCTTCGCTTATACACATGGTTAGGATATTTGGAGTCCACAAAGCCTTTAGGTTGTTCAACATAGGCTTCCTCATTTAATATCCCATTTAGAAAAGCACTCTTAACATCCATTTGATGAAGAGTAATCTTGAGGTAACAAGCAATGGCTAGCAAAAGCCTAATGGACTCAATTCTTGCAACAGAGCAAATGTTTCCTCAAAATCAATTCCCTCAATTTGAGTATAACCTCGAGCAACTAACCTAGCTTTATTTCTAGTTATCACACCTTGCTCATCGCTTTGTTCTTGAAAATCCATTTAGTTCCTATGACATTACCATGTGAGGGTCTAGGAACAAGAGTCCATACCTCATTCTTTTCAAATTGAATCAATTCATCTTGCATAGCCATAATCCGGGCCAAGATCTTTCAATGCTTCAAAGAACATTCTTAGGTTCAATTTTTGAAACAAAACAATGTAAACTTACCTCGGGAGTATGCCGAGGAGCAACTCCATAAACCAGCCATCTTTCTATAATCAACTTTGTCCTTTTGTCTAGTTCTCACTTGAGCATGCACATCTCCCACAACTTGTGAAGTGGGGTGGTTTTTCTCGGATTTTTGAAGGGATATCCTTCGACCTATCCACACACCCATTCACATTACCTTCTCGGAGCATCATCCCGATCGTAATCGAGGAACTGTCCTCGCCATGTACAGGAGTTTGAGTGGATGTGGGAGCAGATGTGGGTTCGTATGTGGAGGCGTATGTGTCCACATCCTTGGTTACATCCTTATCGTGTTCAACATTTTTATCAAGACTGAAGCTTCTTTTGATTTTTCAAAGACTCGTTTCTTCATCCTTCCAAATTCAAAGAAGCAACCCGAAACATCATCCTCAGCAGCCTTGAGGTTAAGATCAAGTGAGTCATCAAATTTAACATTAGCAGATTCCATAATGGTCTTAGTTTTGAGATTGAAAACTCTCTAAGCTCTACCGTTTGTGGAATAGCCCATGAAAATTGCTTTGTCACTCTTTGAATCAAACTTGGACAGTATTCTCTATCATTGAGAATATAACAAACACATCCAAACACATGAAAATATTTCACGCTTGGTTTCTTTCCAAGGAGGATTTGATATGGGGTGACAAAGTGCTACTAATCCTTAGAAACACCCTATCGCCAATGTGGCAAGCGTTGTTTAAAGCTTCGCCCAAAATTTCTTGGACAAGTTCTTAGAACTTAGCATGACCCTAGCCATTTCTTGCAAGGTTCTATTCTTTCTTTCAAAGCAATTCCATTTTGCCGTGGGGTGATTGGTGCGTAAAACTCATGAGTGATTCCTTTAGAATTACAAAAATTGGTGAACATTTGATTCTCATATTCGCGTCATGGTCGACCTTATTCTTACAGCCTTAAGGCCATAAAGGTTTCTCACCCTTTTGTACCAATTCTTGAATTCTCCAATTGTTTCGACTTTTCTCTTAAGAACATTACCCAAGTGTACCTAGAATAATCATCAACACACACAAAGGCATACTTTTTCCTACCAAAGCTTTCTACTTCAATAGGTCCCATTAAATCAAGTGTGAATCATCTCCAAACATCTAGTTGTGGAGCATTGTTGACCTTTTTATGTGATGCTTTTGTTTGTTTTCCTTTTGACATAAACCACGTACATCGTGGTTCTTGAAGTTCAGCTTAGGGAGGTCTTTAATAGCTTCAAACCTTTGAAGTTCTTCCAGAGTTCTACAGCCTAGCATGCCCTAATTTTTGGTGCCACAGATTGACATCATTAGCTTTTGAGCTTAGGCAAGAAAGATTGTCACCAAATTGGTAACAATTGTCACAGATCTAGGACCAAGAAACACACATTTATTATCCTTATCAAACACTTCACACAAGTGCTTATCAAACTTCACAAATAGGTCATCATCACACGCTTGATCGATGCTTATTAGGTTGGCTTTCAAGCCTTCCACATGGTATACATTGTGCAATTTAGGGAGACCCTTAACATCCGTGGTTCCTTTCCCAACAATCTTTCCTTGAGCACCTCCACCAAAATTTACTTTCCTCCATTTATCACTTCATAATCAAGAAGGACTCGCTTGGTTTCCAAATATGTGCCTAGAGCACCCACTATCAAAATACCAAGAGCCGAGACAAGATTTCGAGGGAAGAGTAAACAACATTGCAGTGTGGTAATTGGTTTGGCCACCCACCGTTTAATGCTTTTCTTTTTGGGTTGCAGAGGTCTCAGATTGACTGGATGTGTGTTAGGATGTGCATACATCTTCTCACACATCTCGAGGCCGTTTGAAATTACCGCATTTTTTATCGCCTTGAGTTTGTAAATGTATGGGCCTAATGTGACTGTGAGCTAGGCAAGAATGGCAAATGTAATGCCTCTTCCTTGGTCTCTTCTCACTCGTAATGACTTTTTCTTTAAAAGCTTGTTTTTTCACACTTTTTGAGGTAGAAACCTCACATCCCTCCTTTACAAAATTATTTTCAAAGCCTATACCAATTTTGTCACGTTGACCCATAGAAAAAGCTTCTTCCATTTTCATTTTACTTTTGTTTAACTTAGTAAAAGTATTTTCAGCTTTTTCACATTCATTCTTGAATTTTTCAAGGTCAACTTCTCTTTTGGTCACAAGGACTTCAAGTCTTGCAATGGTATCTTTTGAGCATCATTTTCTTTTGAAAGTACAAATTTTTCATCTTCACAAGCGCCAATTTATCGTAAAGAGATTTGTTTACCTTAACAAGTACCTCTATTTTGTCCAATCTTTTCATCCAATCAGTATGCACTCCTTGTATGTGGCAAAAAGTTCCTCATAGGGAATGTCCCTTTCTTCATCTTCATCATCTCGAATCTCCTTTTACAGAGAAACATTCGGCACCGGTTCAAATGTGACACCGCATGTGTACACAACCGAGCCCACATCCAAGGGATTTTCGGGAGTATATTCTTCTATATCTCGCAGTAAAAGGCATTAAACACGTAATGGCAATTTAAGACACATATTAGCCACTCTCTTCTTCCTCATCCTCACCGTCACTAAGGGTAGCGCTTAAGCTCATTCCCTTCTTTTTAAGTGTGTTAGCACACTCATTGGCATAATGACCAAAGCCACGACATGCCCTACATTGACGATTCAGATGATTTATTTTCAAAACTTGGTTTCTTGAATCCAAGTCGCTGCTAGGTTTTGGCTTTTCAAAGAAGATCGAAGTAGGTCTATTGGGAATTTGCTTATCCTTCTATTTTTCAAGATAGAACCGAATTTCTTTGAAATAAAAGCTACATCCTCATCTTCAAGATTAGACTTGTCAATTTCAGTAGGATAATTCCACAAGCTCTTTTGGTAGAGCAAAGAAGACTTTTAAGGGCAAGACTGTGTGTTTTGTTCTTCTTCGAGCCTCAAGGTTAAGCTCAAACACGCTCAAGATTCCTATGATGGTGTCAAGACCTACAAGTGTTTGTGTCCTTTGTTTCTTCAATCACGCCTACTTTAATGTTAAACCTCTCGTGCAAGGTCCTTAGAATTTTACTAACAAGTCTTGCATTGGAGATAGATTCTCCTAGACTTGTGCATTCATTTGAAATCTCATGAATCTTAGCAAAGATATGACACAATATCCTCGCTTTCTTCCATTCGAAGTAACTCAAACCTATCCATTAAAATTCTAAGCCCGGTAGCCTTCACACTTGGTGCTCCTCACATTGAGTTTGCAAAATATCCCAAGCGCTTTGGCTATACTCTCATTTGTTATAAGCTTGTACATATTCCTTAAACATGGCCGGAAATAGCACACGTGGCTTTTGAATTGTAATTTGCAAATTCGTATTTCATCAAGAGTCCATTGTTCTTCAGTGTTTTCTTTCAAAAAGGACTCACCAACACCAAGATGGCTTTTCTCCACAAGAGGAGGTTGCCATGCAACAAGAATGCACATCCAAGCTCTTTCATCAATACTTTTGATGTAATTTCGCATCTTAGACTTCCAAAGAGAATAATTTGTGCCATCCAAGACAGAGGCCTATTTTGGTGATTTTGGCATTCCATAATGACTACACTTTCGGATCAACACTCGCAATATTTCGAGAGTTGGCTTTGATACCAATTGAAAGTTTCGTGTAGCTATGAAACTTAATCACGCAATAGGCAAAGGATGTGAGTACAGATGTGTCTCACAACTGTCCACACATCCACAGATAATGCAGCGGAATAAAGTAATTTAAAAGCAAATTAAATGCAATAACTCAAGAGTTATATACGCTTACTGATCTGTGTGATCAGCAAACTAGGCTTACGCCCAAAAACTTTTCACTATAAAAACTTTTGTTTCTTACAAAAACATATAAGTGAAAAACTAAAATATGAAAATACTAAACAAGTTCTAATCACCTTCTACGATATGAACAACTCCCCTTTCCCAAGTAGGACTTATTCAATCAGAAGTAAAACAAGAGAACTTTATAAAAACCTAGATGTGAGTTACGGATGTAAGCTCACAACCTAAAATCAACAAGGACGTATGCAATGAAGTATGTGTGTTTTTCTCTCTAAAACCGTAGCTTCTCTTTGTGCAGAATGTCTTGTATTTATATTGCACCATTGAGAAGATCTTCATGCAATCGACCTCTTCCTTTGTGAGAATCCTTTTCCTATATGAAAACATAAAACACACTCACGAGGAAATCAAATATTAGTAGGTTAGTCCTAATATAAAACTATGTACATAAATAAAAGATATTTACTATATTTACAATTCCTAGTCAAGGTAGAATACTTATAAATCTCCATGAAAGTTCCAAAATCTTTTTACCATAATAGAAGTCAAATTAAATAAGGAAACAAGTAGTTCCCTAAAAAGCTCACGCTTTCAGTTTTGTTGCTCAACATTTTGCCTTTTTTTTTAGCAAGTACGAGTAGTGTTGTAGTGTTATGTTTATGATTAAAAGTCAACAGTATTTTAAATGATTGGTACGAATTGATACCATTGAAAGTAATACATCCCTCTGTTTCAAAAAAAATGATAAAAACTGTTCAAATTTGTTTGGATCAATAGCAAATTTGAAACTTTTTTGTTATTCATTTTGGGACGAAAAGAGTATTTTATAGTTAAAAAAATAGGCCCACTTTAATTTTTCCTCGGGTAAGTTATAAAATCAAAAAATATTGGAAAAATATAATTTAGGGGCTAATTTGAAAAAAAAATTGAAGTTCAGTGATGAAATTGACATTGAAAACCTTCCCTGTCGAATGTATTGACTTCCACGTGAAAGTCAAACATCCACATCAACAATTTTTAACTGTGACTTTGACGGAGTTAGAGCGAAGGACTAAAAGTGGCTTAAAAATAGTAGGTTAGGGACGAAAACGAAAAACAAAATAGGTTAAGAACTATTTCGAAAAAGGTTTTAAAGGCCAGGGACCATAATGGTATTTCTGCCCTTTTTATCAAAATGCATTAGGACTATTGCCCTTTATAGATTTGGGACTATATTTTTAGTCGAAAACCAACCGAAAAAATGTTGACTATCTTTTTGGTAGAGATGATCGAAGTTCATTTTTTACCCTCCCCGCCCCACTTCCTGATTTTCTTTAACTTTATTTTCTTATAATTTTCAGTGCTTGCATCATGGTTTCGGCTAAAGTATCCTCACATTGCTCTTGGCGCTCTAGCCTCATCCGCTCCTATTCTTTATTTTGACGACATCACTCCACAAGACGGATATTATTCTGTTGTTACCAAAGAGTTCAAGGTACATACCCTTCACATCATCGTTAATTTTCCTCTTTATTTCACCTCAACCAAATTTAGTTTTATGAAGGTTGTGATTGCAGGAAGAGAGTGAGAGCTGTTATAGGACCATAAAAGAATCATGGACAGAAATTGGTAACATAGCTTCAAAGCCAGATGGTCTTTCAATCCTTAGCCAGAAATTCAAGACTTGCACGTATGTGTAAAACTTTATATTTGTGTTTATTTTTTATGTTAAATAATATGTTAGGACATACTACTTAAGATTTCAAAGGAAGAATAAATTCCATCTTTCGTTTATTCAGGCCCTTAACCAAATTATCCGAGCTCACGGACTACTTAGAAACAGGGTACGCAGTTGCAGCTCAATATAACTCTCCATCAAGAAATACTGTCAGTAAAGTTTGTGGTGGAATTGATGGAACAGCAAAGGGAGCTGATATTCTTGACAAAATATTTGCTGGTGTTGTTACTCGTAGAGGAAATGAATCATGCTACAATATGACGTCATCATTTTCTAGCGAAACTCTTTCCGGATGGGAATGGCAAGTAAGTATCTCGATATAACCTCTTTAGCCAGAATAATACTCCATTCTTACCACAATAAGCATCATATGGACTTCGTTAGTCAACTTGATTGAACTTTAACAAAGAAAAAAAAAACTGAAAATATAGTTATCATCATGAAATTCTAAAAATCGTAATTCTAAATAAGAATAAACTTTAGATATAATTTCTCTAAGTTACAAGCAAGTAAAGCTACATCTGAAAAACAACTTTTTTGGACAGGAGGGAGTACTATCTAAAAGTCAAAGCTTTTTTATACAAATGATTCAATTTGTTTCACTTATCATTTCCCTTTAATAGCTGTCTTTGCTTGAATGAAAATTCTTGTCCCACAAATGATATACACTAGAAACTAAAGTCTAGTCTTCAATAATGTCTTTTTTGCTCAAGTTATAAATTTTGAAAGTGAATGCCATATATTTTTGGTCCACAGACTTGCAGTGAAATGGTGATGCCGATTGGCATAACTAACAAAGACAGCATGTACCCACCATCACCTTTCCTTTTAAGCGAATTCAGTAACAGCTGCAAGAAAAAGTATGGCATTACGCCTCGGTCTCATTGGATCACAACTTACTATGGAGGCCATGTAAGTCCATCACGCGTTATTTATTACAATATGATGATATTTTACATATTTATGACAGCAAAATCTAACAAAAATGATTTTCAGTTAGTAGTACTTATATTTACCATTTATTCTTCACTTGCATATTGTCACATGTTATGCCTTGTTTTAATAGGATATAAAGTTGGTTCTCAGAAAGTTTGCCAGCAATATTATTTTTTCCAATGGCCTCAAAGATCCTTACAGTAGTGGAGGGTAAGTCAAAATGTCATTCCTACTTTTTCGTATACACTATTTATTCATATAAAGAAACGTACATTACAGCACAACGGAACTAATTTAGGCTTTCCCTCCTTTGTTTTGTGCATGTAGGGTTTTGGAGGATATCTCAGACAGTGTTCTTGCTGTCAAAACTGTTAACGGTACGTGTAATCCAAACAATTCTTGTTATCGTTATATGAATAATTAAATGAATTCATTTATGTCTTATTGATATAATGTCAAAATCAGTTTCATGTCCTACATCAAGACTACTTTGTCTTTGCAAATAATCTCTAATCTGATAATGAAAACTTAACCAATAATTTTCGTCCGTAATCCAGAAAATAAAATGTAACATTTTCATTTGTGCAGGGTCACATTGCTTGGATGTACTGACAGCACGAGAAGATGATCCAGACTGGTTGATCAAGCAACGGAAGATAGAGGTCAATATAATCAAAGGGTGGATCAAAAAATATTATCGTGATCTCCGTGCCTCACATAGATGAGTTAAAAACTCTCCGCAATTGTTGGAAGGACAAATAAATTAAATAAAAAGTACTAGAATATGCATTATGTAAAAGTTGCATCTCTTGAGAGAGAGATCATATAAAAACATCTAAAAAGCTTCTTCTTTCCCTTTTGGTATAGCTAACTAATTTTCAGGCATGGCCTTCATAATTTACCTCATAATTTAAATAAATATCATGATCTTTTCTATTTTTAATAGGTACTACTTGTAGATACATGACCTTAATAATTTACCTCATAATAGGAATTTTAAAAAATTGAATGGTAAAATGTTTGTTTTTTATGTCTGAAAGCGTGAGCTTTTTTAGGAAACAAAGTGATTCCTTAATTTCAAATCAATATAAAAAAGGTAAGTTGTTTTTGGGACTTTCATGGAAAGATTTATATTGTCCTATTGTGAAAAGGACTTATTCTAGGAAATAAGTTGTTTCCTATTTCGAATCAAAGAGGAATTTTTGGTAAATTGATTTTATGCTTTCATGGAAAGATTCATAAGTATCCTACTTTGAAAAGGACTTTTGTAAATAGAGTAAATATCTTTTATTTATGTACATAGTTTTATATTAGGACTAACCTACTAACATTCTATTTCTTTGTGAGTGTGGTTTATATATCCTTATAGGTTTAGAGATCTCACAAAGGAATGATGTTGATTGCGTGAAGATTTTCTCCATGGTGCATATAAATACAAGGTCATCAGCACAAGAGAAGACACGGATTTTGAAAAAGAAAACTTCTTGTTCTTCACAGTTTTTCAACATTGTTATTTTAGGTTGTGAGTGAAGGTTGTGACATATATACATCTGTAACTCACATCTAGGTTTTCGTAGAGTTCTTTGTTTTACTTCTGACTACTAGAATAAGTCCTACTTGGGAAAGGGGAAGTGTTCTTGTCATAGAAGGTGATTAGAACTCATTTAGTATTTTAGTCTTTTAGTTTTTCACTTATTCTTGTTTTTGTAAGCATCAAAAGTTTTAATAGTGAAAAGTTTTTGGGCATAAGCCTAGTTTGCTGATCTCAAGATCAATAAGTGTATATAACCCTTGTGTTATTGTTTTATTCTGTTTTATTCCGCTGCATTATCTGTGGATGTGTGGACAGTTGTGAGACACATCTGTACTCACATCTATAATATGTTGAGTGTTTGAAGCTTTCTAGCTACACGAAACTTTCAATTGGTATCAGAGCCAACTCTCGATATATTACTGAGTGTTGATCCAGAAAGTGTAGTCATTATGGAATGTCAAAATCATCAAAACAGGCCTCCTGTCTTGGATGGAACCAATTATTCTCTTTGGAAGTCTAAGATACGAAATTACATCAAAAGTATTGATGAAAGGGCTTGGATGTGTATTCTTGTTGCATGGCAACCTCCTACTGTAGAGAAGAAGCCTGCGTCTGGTGTTGGTGAGTCTATTTTCGAAAGAAAACCTGAAGAGCAATGGACTCTTGAAGAAATGCAGTCTGCTAATTATAATTCGAAAGCAATGGGTGTTATTTCCAGCCATGTTTCTGAAAATATGTACAAGCTTATCACTAATGAAAGTGTTGCTAAAGCTACTTGGGATATATTGCAAACTCAATGTGAGGGAGCACCAAGTGTGAAAGCTACTAGGCTTAGAATTTTAATGGATAGGTTTGAGATCCTTCGAATGGAAGAGACTGAGGAAATTGTGTCATATGCTGCTAAAATTCATGAAATCTCGAATGAGTGTACAAGTCTAGGAGAATCTATCTCCAATGCAAGACTTGATAGTAAAATTTTAAAGGATCTTACCTGAGAGGTTCAACATAAAAGTGGCTGTGATTGAGAAAACAAATGACACCAACACAGTAGGTCTAGATAAAATTGTATGAATTTTGACTGTGTTTGAGCTAAACCTTGAAGCTCAGAAAAAGAACAAATCTCTTAGTCTTGCTCTCAAGAGTGCTGCTACTCTTCCAAAAGATCTTGTGAAACTATCCTCTGAGATGACAAATCAAATCTTGAAGAAGAGGATGTGGCTTTTATTTCAAAAAAATTCAGTTCCATTTTGAAAAACAAAAGGATGAGTAAGTTTTCAAATAGACCTGCTCCTAGTGCTGCTGAAAAGCCAAAACCTAGCACTGAGAATGGATTCAAGAAACCAAGCTTTGACAATAAAAAATCCTCTGAGTCTGTTCAATGTAGGGCATGTCGTGGCTTTTGTCACTATGCAAATGAGTGTGCTAACACACTTAAAAAGAAGGGAATGAGCTTAACTGCTACCCTTAGTGACAGTGAGGATGAAGATGAAGTGGCTAACATGTCTATAATCAATTGCCATTCTGTGTTCAATGCTTTTTCTGCAGATATAGAAGAAGGAACTTTTGAAGAAACTGTGAATGTCACTACAAGAAAAAGAGGAATATGTGATGGCTTATTGCGATGGCCGAAAAGGCCGTCGCAGTAGACATGTTTAGGCGATGGCTAAGGCAATCACAAACAAAATGATCGCATTTAATAGCGGCAGTCCAAAAAATCTTGAAAATTTTCGCGGCCCAATTTGGCGGTAGAGACATTTCAATATGCGATGGCCAATAATAAATATGTGATGGACTTAGCCGTCTCATAATCTATTCAATAATAAATTAATTTTCAAAATAAATAAATAAATGAAATTTAATAATAAAAATAAAAAAGCCATCGCAAACGTGCATAACGTAGGTTAAAAATAAATATTCTCTCTCCTCTCTCATTACGATTTTCCTTCTCTCTAAAAATCAAATTCACGTCGCTTCAATCTCTCGCTCGCCTTCGTCTTCCTTCGTCTTCCTCCGGTGATCTCTCTCTCTCTCTCAAAGGTCAACTCTTCTGCAGCGTCTTCTTCTCCCTCGTTCCTCTAGGTAACGCATCTTCTTCTCCTTCATTTCTCCATTCTCTCCAAATCTATTAGGGCTTTGTTGATTTTCTTCAAATCTAGCTCTCATCTTGCGATTTACAGGGGCTTTGTTGATTTCCTTATTCATGAATGTATTTTTCTGGTGGCTAATTTAGTGAGACTTTCGACAAATTGATTGATTTAATGAATGCATTTTTTCTTATAAATGCTATGCGACTATCAAGGACTTCATTTTTGCTACTACATAGATAATCAGTGGGCTGTGAACAAATCTTTAAGATTTCCCTATTTTCTTCCTTGTGCTTGATGCCGAAAATTACATATAGAAGTAAGTTTAGAACTTCCAAGGATTGTATGGTAACTACTTTAGTTATTCTGTGTGTCCATATATTAGTCTCAAACCTGATACCAAGATTTAAAATTAGGGATGCCATTGATAACCAAAGGGATGTTACTGTGTAGCTCATCAATTACACAGTCCCACCTAAACTAAAGACTCCACTTATATTAAGGTATTTTGCAAAAGTTTGGCACAATCTATGTTGCACCTTGCTCTTATGTAAATAAAATCTTTAAGTTGAGGTGCTTTATATGTTGTAGAGTATGGTATTATTGATCTTAGTCATGAAGGGTAGTTTAGTGTTCTTTAAGTCTTGGAGAAAGCTTTTCTGTTTTTTTTTTTTTTTGATAAGCTATATTCTGATGAACTTTTTCTTAAGTAACATGCTTGCAACTTGTGTGAATTGGTAGTTCTGTTTTCTTGGTATAGAGATCAGGTAGATATCAATGTGATGCAGAAGTCAAAACAGTTTGACATAGGAATCCACATAAATATTTATGTTCAGGTCCAGTGTGGATTTACCTATTCTTGACTCTGGATATCTGGTAATACATGTATTACATGAATTTATTTATATACAAAATTATAAACACATGTACTTGCTTGTTTATCTCTGAGAACAATAGCAACAAAGGTCATGCTCTAAACTCTTACAATTTGCTATGATTGGGTGCTTCATTTTCAGCGTGCGCTTGACTATATATATCTTTTATTTATGTTTGTTTTTATCGTTTGTTCTTTCAAACTTTTCGAGGAAAAAAGAGCAATATGGAGACCTGTCCCTTGGTAAAGAGCTTAGAAGTCTGCATCAAATATATGGCTTTGACTACTTTTAGGGGAGTCTTGGAATGTTGTTGGACTTCACTCAAGTCTTTGCTTAAAAGCCACTAAATTTTGTTTATGGAACAATTAGACATCAAATGCAGCTTTGCTCTAGCTAGCCCCGAACTTTTCTTGATTTCCTCAAAATAACTTGTGTTTATCTGTTTGTTGCAGATTTATAGTCAAGAAGGGTGCCCCTGGGTTGCAAGCTACTAAAATAGAAAACAAAATTGGCCTACGAAGTGTTCAGAATGGAGATATTCTCTTGAAGGACGTTTTTGTTCCTGATGAGGACAGGTTACCTGGTGTCAACTCTTTTCAGGATACAAGCAAAGTATGTCAATACAAGTTGTTGTGAATGATTCTTATTTTCTTTTTCGTTTGCATGCTATTGCTTATCAACTTGTTTACCATTGGCTGTAGGACTAATGTAACTTTATCCTTGTGTGATGGTCAATGAATGTTTGAATGGTGGCTGCTTTCAGGCACACAGCGACTTCCAAGGCTTCTGGGGCTACCAAAAGCGATTGAAATGATGCGGGTGAGATTAGTTGTGCTACACCTAGTTCCGACGGGGCATCAAATATCCCAACAAATGCATCTCCTTTCAATGACGATGATGGTAATGGTGAGACCGATGACATTATCTAGTTGATATGTTTTTAGAGGATATTTTGTTTTAGAGTGCCATGTGACTATTTAGGACAAAGAAAGTAGTTTTTGTTTTTTGAAACCTGGACAAAGAATGGTAGCTGGTTAGCAAGTTTTGGTACTTGGTATATATTTTGGACAAAGAATGACTGTTGGTTACAAGTTTATATAAAACTTGTGTTTATGCATATGAGTATTTTATTTATTTTTAGTTTTTATGAAAAAAGTAGCAATTGCGAAAATAAATTTTTTATAAATTTTGGAAATTCTATAAATTTCGTGAAATGTTTATGTGATGGCTAGTGTCATCTCTAAAGAACATTTCAAAGATTTTTGGCAAAATATGTGATGGCGGTTGCCATCGTATAGAATGTAAAATATACGATTGCAATTGCAGTCACATAATCAGGTTTTATGCGATGGGGAAGTCCATCTAATTTGACGACTATATGCGATGGTTAAATCCATCTATGTTGAAGATTATATGCGATGATTAAATCCATCTTTGTTGAAGAGCATATGCGATGGCATTTTATTTCAAAAATAATATTTATATTATAAGATTAGAGTAGCCATCGCATAAGGTGTTACGCATTACGCGATGGCCGCGGCTGTCGCATATACCATTAGCGACAAGGCCTAACGCGACGGCCATTTTGATGGATTTTGCAATCGCATAAAGAATATGTGACGGTTTATAGACAATATGCGATGGCCGAAAGCCATCGCAAAAAGTAAGTTTTCTTGTAGTGTGTGGTCACAGATGTGAACACATCTGGTGTCACATCTGACCTAATGATGAACTGTTTCTCTATAAAAGGAGATTCTGATGATGAGGATAGGGACATTCCCTATGAGGAACTCGTTGCAACTTACAAGGAGTTGCATACAAATTGGTTAAAGAGAATGGACAAGATTGAGGTACTTGCTAAGGTAAATAAATCTCTTTCTGATAAATTAGTTGCTTGTGAAAATAAAAAAGCCATACTTTCAAAGGAAAATGATGTTCAAAAAGATACCATTGCCAAACTTGAAGTCCTTGTGACCAAGAGAGAAGTTGAGCTTGAAAAATTCAAAAATGAGTGTGAAAAAGCTGAAAGTACTTTTACCAAGTTGAACAAAAGTAAAATGAAACTTGATGAAGCTATTTCTATGAGTCAGCTTAACAAAACTGGTCTAGACTTTGAACAAAGTAATTTTGTAAAGAAGGGATGTGAGGCTTCTACTTCAAAAAATGTGGAAAAATCAAGTGCTAAAGAAAAATTCTTTTTGAGTGAGAACAGGCCTAGGAAGAGACAATACATCTGTCATTATTACTTTACTCCTGGGCACATTAGACCCTTCTGTTACAAACTTAAGGCTGACAAGAAATCTGGTTACTTTAATTAGCCTCAAATGTGTGAGAAGATGTATGCATATCCGAACACACATCCTGGTAATCTGAGACCTCTGCACCACAAAAAGAAAGTTGTAAAGCAGTGGGTGGCCAAACCAAGTGCTACCGGCAATGTTGTTTATTCTTCCCTCAAGAGTACTATCTCTGGCTCCTGGTATTTTGATAGTGGGTGCTCTAGGCACATGACTGGGAACCAAGATGTTCTTCTTGACTATGAATTAATTAGTGGGGGGAAAGTGAACTTTGGTGGAGGTGCTCAAGACAAAATTGTTGGGAAAGGAACCCTAGATGTCAAGGGTCTTCCTAAATTGCACAATGTGTACCATGTGGAAGGCTTGAAAGCCAAACTGATAAGCATTAGTCAACTTTGTGATGATGACCTTTATGTGAAGTTTAATAAACAATTATGTGAAGTATTTGATAAAGATAATAAGTGTGTGTTTACTGGTCCTAGATCTTCTGACAATTGTTACCAATTTGGTGACAATCTTTCTTGCCTAAGCTCAAAAGATAATGATGTCAATCTGTGGCACCAAAAATTAGGGCATGCTAGTTGTAGAAATCTGGAAGAACTTCAAAGATTTGAGCTGTTAAAGACCTCCCTAAGCTGAACTTCAAGAACCCTGATGTCTGTGGTTCATGTCAAAAGAGAAAGCAAACAAAAGCATCACATAAAAAGGTCCAACAGTGCTCCACATCAAGGTGTTTGGAGCTGATTCATACTTATTTGATGGGACCTATTGAAGTAGAAAGCTTTGGTAGGAAAAAGTACACCTTTGTATGTGTTGATGATTATTCTAGGTACACTTGGGTGATGTTCTTAAGAGAAAAATCTGAAACAATTGGAGAATTCAAGAATTGGTACAAAAGGGTTAGAAATCTTTATGGTCTTAAGACTGTGAGGATTAGGTCTGACCATGGCACTGAATATGAGAACCAAATATTTATTGCCTTTTGCAATTCTAAGGGAATCACACATGAATTTTCTGCACCAATCACACCACAGAAAAATGGAATTGTTGAAAGGAAGAATAGAACCTTGCAAAAAATGGCTAGGGTTATGCTAAGTTCTAAAAATCTGTCCAAGAAATTTTGGGCAGAAGCCTTGAACACTGCCTGTCACATTGGCAATAGAGTGTTCCTTAGGATTAGTAGCACTGTCACTCCATATCAAATCCTCCTTGAAAAGAAACCCACTGTGAAATACTTTCATGTGTTTGGGTGTATTTGCTACATTCTTAATGATAAAGAATACTTGTCCAAATTTGATTCAAAGAGTGATAAAGCAATTTTCATGGGATATTCCACTAATAGTAGAGCTTACAGAGTATTTAATCTCAAAATAAAGACTATTATGGAATGTGCTAATGTTATTTTTGATGACTCACTTGATTTTAACCTCAAGACTGCTGAGGATGATGTTTCAGGTTGCTTACTGGACTGGAAGGATACAGAAATAGGTGCTGGAGAACCAACAGAAACTGCCAGTGCTGAAAAACCTGTTGAACCTACAAAGGATGTAACCAAGGATGTGGACACATCTGCATGCACATCTGAACTCACATCTGCTCCCACATCCACTCAAAATCCTGTAACTGAGGACAGTTCCTCTGAATCTGATCAGGATGATGCTCCAGAAGAGAATGTGGATGGGTGTGTGGATAGATCAAGGGATATTCCCTCTAAAATCCAGAAAAATCACCCCACTTCACAAATTGTGGGAGATGTGCAAGGCCAAGTGAGAACTAGACAGAAAGAAAAAGTAGAGTACAGAAAGATGGCTGGTTTGTGGAGTTGCTCATCAGCATACTCCCAGGTAAGTTTTTGCTATTTTGTTTCAAAAATTGAACCTAAGAATATTACTGAAGCATTGAAAGATGCTGACTGGATTCTTGTTATGCAAGATGAGTTGATTCAATTTGAAAAGAATGAGGTTTGGACTCTTGTCCCTAGACCCTCTCATGGAAATGTCATAGAAACCAAATGGATTTTCAAGAACAAAACTGATTAGCAAGGTGTGATCACTAGAAATAAAGCTAGGTTAGTTGCTCAAGGTTACACTCAAATTGAGGGAATTGATTTTGAGGAGACATTTGCTCTTGTTGCAAGGATTGAGTCCATTAGGCTTCTGTTAGCCATTGCTTGTTACCTCAAGCTTACTCTTCATCAAATGGATGTTAAGAGTGCCTTTCTAAATGGGGTATTGAATGAGGAAGCCTATGTTGAACAACCTAATGGTATTGTGGATTCTAAGTATCCTAACCATGTGTATAAGCTGAAGAAAGCTCTGTATGGGCTGAAACAAGCCCCTAGAGCTTGGTATGGTAGGTTGACTGACCATTTACTTCACCTAGGATTCAAGAGAGGTGAGGTTGACAAAACATTATTTGTGAGGAAAAATAAAAAGGAGATTCTTGTGGCACAAATCTATGTGGATGATATTGTGTTTGGGTCAAATTCTGACCCTATGCTAGCTGAGTTTGTGGATAGTATGACCTCCACATTTGAGATGAGTATGGTAGGAGAGTTGAAATATTTCTTGGGCTTACAGATAAAACAATTCAAGGATGGCATGTTCATCTCTCAGTCTAAATATGCCAAGAATCTTGTGAAAAAGTTTGAACTTGAACACTCTTCACATCAAAGAACACCAATGGGATCTTCCCAAAAGCTGAGTCATGATTCAGATGGTGAGAGTGTTGCTCAAACCCTGTACAGAAGCATGATTGGAAGTCTGCTTTACCTCACTGCAAGTAGACCTGACATAATATATATTGTGTGTCTCTGTGTAAGATACCAAGCTAACCCAAAGGTGTCCAATCTTAAAGCCTTGAAAAGAATCATTAGATATGTGAGTGGGACTATGAACCTAGGGCTGCATTATTCTAAAGAGACAAACACCAATTTGGTTGGCTATACAGACTCTGACTGGGCTGAAAACAGTGATGATAGGAAGAGTACTACAGGTGGATGCTTCTACCTAGGAAATAACCTTGTGTCATGGTACAGTAGGAACCAGAATTGTGTGTCTTTATCCACTGTAGAGGCTGAATATGTAGCCCTTGGAAGTTGCTGCACACAATTGCTCTGGATGAATCAAATGCTGAAAGACTATGGATTAAATAGCAAAATTCTGACTACTTTTTGTGATAACAAAAGTGCCTTGGACATATCTAAAAATCCTGTCCAACATTCTAGAACAAAACATATTGATATTAGACATCATTTCATTAGGGATCTTGTAGAACAAAAAACTGTGTATTTGAAATTTGTTGGGACTGAAAATCAATTGATTGATATATTTACAAAGGCATTAGATTTGGAGAGATTTTCCTCCTTGAGGAAGTCTCTTGGCTTGTGTGATATCTAAGGTTGTGAGAACAAATGTGTCTCACATCCTCTAACACATATGTATATTAAATTAACAAAAAAAAAATATCATGCATCAGCACGAATTATCTCAGTGTGGTCACTTGTGAGTTTTCATCTTTGACATTGTTCTGATCACTTAATTGTGAGCACTTCCTATTCTTGTCATCTTTTGATGACTTGATATAACCTTCCTAGGTATCTCACAGTGGGTGCTATAAAAAAATAGTGAGAAACAGCTGCTTCACCCTTAGTATGAAACCATACCATTGTGATCAAGTGATTCTCATAAGAAATCTTGAAATCAAACTTGATAAGATTATTGGAAAAAAGGTCTATCTTTGGGATTCAAGTAAAGTGAAAGCTACTCACAATGCAAAAATCCACAACAAAAAAATTGGTGGATGCATCCTAGAGGCTGTGCAAATTGGATTATTGCTCATTGACTTTTTGTGATCTAAATGTGTCCCCAAATGTGACTCACATCCTATGCCATATCTGTGAGCTGAGATTTTCCCTTCACCTGTGTGTTTGCATCATGCTAGGCATACTGCATTTTTTAGGTCATATAGGATGCTTTGTAAATATGTCTGTTAATTTATTTTCATTCTTAATTTATTCTTTGATTTAACAAGTTTTTTTTTCTAATATCTCCCATGAAAAAGAAAGATGTGTATCAATCCTCATTGGAATAGGAAGGACAATTTTAAAGGGATTCTGTTGAAAAAGATATGGCTGAAGTGATTTTTTGTTACCATAAAACATTGGCAAAATTTTTGATTTATTCTAATCCCTATTTTTTCGAGATTTGTTGTGTGGTAATATCAAAGGGTTATAGCCGTTGGAGGATCTTTGTGAAATTTTGGCTGTGTGAGACCTTTTTGGAAAAGGATTCCGTAATTCAGTTGGAAAGGGGGAGTTGTATGTATAATTGTGTGCCTCATTTGTCACATCTCTTTAATCTTTCATTGTGCTTCTTTTCCCTCTGCCCCAATTTTTATCTCACACACACACCATATATTTCTCTCTCTCTGTCTGTCTAACCAATTTGCAGAATCAATGGAGCTGAAACTGTGGATGTGTGTCAGGATGTGGCCACATCATATCACACATTTGCAGATTGTTTTGATGCAATCGTGGAAGCCTTTGATGCAGAAACTGTTGCAGCTGCTGCCCTCAATGCTCAACTGTTGCCTCCCAGATACATGCCAAAAACCTGAAGGTTTTGAAGGTGGATCTCCAAAAATTGGTGACTTCACTTTCTTGTCAAAAGGGGGGAGAAGAAGAAAAAGAATGAGAATGATACTGATGTTGTCTTTGCTGCTGCTGATGATGTTTCAGTTGGGATGCTTAAACTCAGGGGGAGTTTTACTGTTTGTTCTCACTGGTGAATGAAACATCAACAGGTTTGCTTTTAATATTCGTTTTAGTTATTTGTTAGTTTTAGTCTTGATCTTTAATCCCCAAATTACATTTGCTGAATGGTTACTTTAGTTTACATTTGTTGAACTACAATTTTTAGTACTAACTTGTTCTATGCAGTTTTTATGTGGATGTGTTGACACATCTGCACACACATCCATTCAGGGGGGGTTTTCGAATCTGAAAATGTTGGTCATAGTAATCAAATCATAAATCTTTAGTTTTGACCAGAAAGTTCAAAATAAGAAGAGATTGAAAGCGTGAGCTTTTTTAGGAAACAAAGTGGTTCCTTAATTTCAAATCAATATAAAAACAGGTAAGTTGATTTTGGGACTTTCATGGAAAGATTTATATTGTCCTATTGTGAAAAGGACTTTATTCTAGGAAATAAGTTGTTTCCTTTTTCGAATCAAAGATGAATTTTTGGTAAGTTTATTTTATGCTTTCATGAAAAGATTCATAAGTATCCTACTTTGAAAAGGAATTTTGTAAATAGAGTAAATATCTTTTATTTATGTACATAGTTTTATATTATGACTAACCTACTAACATTCTATTTCTTTGTGAGTGTGGTTTATATTTCCTTATAGGTTTAGAGATCTCACAAAGGAATGATGTTGATTGCGTGAAGATCATCTCCATGGTGCATATAAATACAAGGTCATCAGCACAAGAGAAGACACGGATTTTGAAAAAGAAAACTTCTTGTTCTTCACAGTTTTTCAACATTGTTATTTTAGGTTGTGAGTGAAGGTTGTGACATACATCCATAACTCACATCTAGGTTTTCGTAGAGTTCTTTGTTTTACTTCTGACTAGAATAGGTCCTACTTGGTAAAAGGGAAGTGTTCTTGTCATAGAAGGTGATTAGAACTCATTTAGTATTTTAGTCTTTTAGTTTTTTACTTATTCTTGTTTTTGTAAGCATCAAAAGTTTTAATAGTGAAAAGTTTTTGGGCGTAAGCCTAGTTTGCTGATCTCAAGATCAGTAAGTGTATATAACCCTTGTGTTACTGTTTTATTCCGCTGCATTATCTGTGAATGTGTGGACAGTTGTGAGACACATCTGTACTCACATCTATAATATGTTGAGTGTTTGAAGCTTCCTAGCTACACGAAACTTTCAATGTCCATTTTTTTTGGCGATATAGGGTATTATATATGTATTACAGGACTCAATGGCTTCTAAGGTTATTGCGGACTTTAAGGAAATTCTTCGTTAACCAGAATCGTGAAAGCTCCAACCGATTAGCTTTTATCTGTTTGTTTTAAACTTTTAACCAAAGCAATGAGTGTGACCATATAATGTCATTTCTTCTTGGCATTGCCTAGGTTTTCTCTTACCAAAAAAATAGAAAAGTCATAAGCACTATTTATACCCAAAAGTTCGGAATTTTTCGGTAAAAACTTAAAACGGAATACATTTAGAGCTTCTCTTAGATGCTCTTGATTTTCAAGTTTTTGCTTTAAAGTTCTTGTTTGTTTCTACTTTATTTGTGTTGGCTTTTGGCTTAAAATAAACCATGTTTATAATCCAAAAGCAAAGAAGATGAGTCTCTTAGTATCTCAACTAGACTCTAAAGTAATCTCCAAGTATAAGATTCTTTACTGCCTTCGTCTCAAAAAGATAGTCACACGTAAGATCCTAATTAATGTACTTGATACTCTAATAATAACTAGCCTCTAAATTATTCTCCATGCATAATCTCCATTGTGAAGGATCATAATGTACTTGATGTACACTAATTATACCTACTTTTCATGCATTTTCTGCACACTTTGCGTCTTTATAATTTTTGTTGGGATTTTTATATAGGCTTCTTAAGAAAATAACAAAGAAAATGAGAAAGATAACGGAAATTAAAAAGCAAACCAGAAAAGTCGAGTCTTGTGTTTAACACAATTCTCGTAAGAAGTATTTGTCCCACACAGGTGCTTACGGTTTGATAACAAACTTCTCGTGAGATGAAACGACTTCTATTTGTTAATAGGAGCACTCCAAATTAACAAATCTAACGAACAATTGACTATTTGGAACTTTCGGACTTGAAGGAATTTAATGCAACAAGATGAAATTATTAGGATAAGTTAATCTATCTCAAATGTGTGTAAGAAGACTCAATTTACTGTATGTATGAATTGAAATTCGGAGGGGAAGTATATAAGGAGAGTTAAGGGGTTTGTGGCTTTTCCCTTGAAAAGTCACAACTTTTCGGGTATAACAGCACTTGCACGGCCGTATCCAAGGAACTGCACGGCCGTGCAAAGGCAATATGCACGGTCGAGTCCAAGGCTCTGTACGGTCGAGTGGAAAGGCAAGGAGTTGGGTATGCATATTTTAACCCTCCTATTTTGTATTAGATTTGATTGATACCATAACCTCCTGTCTATTTTAAGGACTTTAGGACCCTATGTAATGAAGCTTAGACTTCAATTTTTTAGCTAAGTCCATTTTATAGTATAGGTTAATTTTAGGCTTGGAGACTGGCACAAGACTCATTGGATCTGAGGATTGCAGTTCAGAGTTTCAGACCACCCCATTAAAACTGCCTAGGCTGAACCGCTCCTGGAACCGCCTGGTGAAACTTTGTCTGAAACCGCCTCTCTGAACTCCTAAGTGCAAACCCCTTTGAACCTCTTCATGCAACTGCCTTGCAGTTTCATACTCAAACCGAACTTAAGGAATTCCTCCTATGATGGAACCGCTTCACATCAAACCGCTTGACCCCAGAAACGCCCCAATGATTGGCTACTTGAAGTGAACCTCATTGACCGTTGGAATCCACGTCAGCAATATCAAAAGTCAACTACCATATCTTGTCACATGACTACTTTTCAGACAAGATCTGCAAGGATCTTAAAAAGGTGACAGATGTCCTAACCACCTTGATTGCGGCGAGGTCCGATCGCCTTTACCTGCATCAACAGTTCCAAAGGACAAAAGTGGTTGTTGTGGACCAATGGGATTGCATCAAGGACTGTCCTTACAACAGCTGTATCCAATGGCTAGTTTCTTGATGCTTGGGTATAAATACCCCTAATCTTCACCATTTGAAGATTGCTTGAAACTTGAGAAATTGCTGTGCTCATAAGAAGTTGAAGTTCTGCCCAGAAATTCTAAGTCCTTTGAATCTTCATCTTCATACTTCAAGAAATATTCCGCAGCCCAGAAATCAAGCCTTAACACATTCAAGAATCATTGAGCTCTACATCTCTCAGATTTAAAGAGCCTTGATCTTGAACACACACACACCTCACTTGTTTAAACACATAGTTTATTCATTTGAGATACACTGGTTATAGTCTAGGATTTGTTCTTCATAGAAAAGATTTTATTGTACTTTGTAATCTCTCAACACTCAATATAAAATCTCTCTTAGAAATCCAAGACTAACCATCTTGGTAGTGGACGTAGATCGTTTATCGATTGAACCACTCCAAATAGCTTGTCCGTACTTTACTGCATTTATATTTTCTGTGCTTGCTAATTATTTATCTCTGTCTCTGTTTGATCTTTATATAGTTATCCTTTATTGTGAAATTGTGTTTGGAGTTAACATTGTCAAAGCCTCACTTTTTGCAAACTGCACCTTCTGTAAACCGCACTATCAAACCGCTTTGCAAAACCGCCTCTCCCAAAATCGCTTCATAACTCATATATTCCGATGTGCATTTTACAACTCTACTTGCAGTTTCTTACACACTGCAAGAGGTTTTGTAAGCTTAGAGGTTTAGTTTTTAAAGAGGGTGAAAAATTTGTAACAGCTATTCACCCCCCCCTCTAGCTGTATTTTCACCCTTGTTGCCACCTTTGGGACCAACAATTGGTATCAGAGCAAACACTTTTAAAAACCACTGTTTTTCAAGCTTAACAGCTTGTGTGCCGATTCGTTATGGCAACCTCAAAGACAATGACTACTGTTAACTATTCACACATTCCAATGTTGGACGAAGACCATTTTGACATCTGGAAGTGCCGAATGCTTATTCATTTGGAAACTATAGATGAAATGCTGGTGGAGTGCGTAATCAATGGCCCTCTAATTCCAATGAAGGCTAACACTGATGCAACCACCAATGCTGAAACTCCAGAGGTCAAAAAGCCAAAAGATGAGTGGTCGGATGAAGAGAAGAGATTAGTTGCCTTGGACAGCAAGGCAAGGTTCATCATTTCTGGAACCCTCCCCGTTTCAACTCTTCAGAAAGTGATGTACCTCAAAACCGCAAAGCAGATGTGGGATGCCATAGAGAGCTACCTCGAAGGTGACGAAGAGTGCAAGGAAAGCAAATTATACACTGTTGAAAGATCCTACAACAACTTCAACAGAAAATCCAACGAAACCTTGCGTCAAACCTACGATCGCTATGTTGAGGTAGTTAATGCTTGTAGATCTCTTGGTAAAACTTTAATAAATAAGGAAATCAATATGACTTTCCTATCTGCTTTAGGTTCTAGATGGGTAAATAAGGCTACCTCTCTAGAAGACTCCAAAGTATTGGGTACTTGGTCGTTAAGTAACTTGTATGCCAATCTTAGAGTCTATGAACTTAAATTAAATCATATTGAAGAGATAGAAGGGAAAACCAAATCACTTTCTATGTCTGTAGTGGAACATGAGGAGAAACCATCTACATCCAATCAAACCGCAGATCCTTCCATATCAACCTCATCACTCATCGAGATGGATGATGATGATTTTGCCACGTTTGTGAAAAGATTCCAAAAATTTAGAAAATCTTCAAAACCTTTCACAAAATCATATTCAAAAGGCAAACCTCCTGCAACATTTTCTAGGGCTGCAGATACAAAGAAAAGGAATGACCTAGTTTGCTACAACTGTAGGAAACCTGGCCACTTTGCATCTGAGTGTCCACAGCCTAAGTATGAATATATGAAAAAGAAAACCGCTCCTGCGAAATTTTCTCGTCGCAAGGGAATGGTTGCTGAGGAGGAAGAGAATTCCAAGGAATTAGCAACTTGGATTGAAACAGATTCTGATGATGGAAGTGATGATGAAACCGAAGAGGTTAATCTCTGCTTAGTTGTAGACGCTTCCGATGAATCAGATTCTGAATCATTTGAGTTGCAAGATATGGAAGAAAAAGAGGTTTTTGCAAAACTTCCAAATTATAAATTGGATGATGATATCAAACTTACTCCTAGCGTTAAGATAGGAAATTGCTCGTATTCACGTCCCATTTTCTCATCTAAAAATGCTCCACCTTTAAAAGCAATTTCAAAGAAAATTTTGAAAAAGGTGGTGAAAGAAGTTTCTCCCATGGAACATGAAAAGATGTTCAAGGAAGCTGAAATGGTGATCCATCAATTCTCTAATCTTAAGAAAGCCTTAAGCTTAGCTCATGATGAACTTAATCTGTACAAGACGGAGAAAACTGTGATGAGGTCTGAAATTTCAAATCTTAAGGACCAAATCAGAAGTATGACTCCTCTTGCTGATCAGAACCGCATCCTTGAAACTAAGGTTGCTGCACTTCAACTTCGGAATGATGACTTGGTAACCCAAATCAACGATCTCCAAAAGATTATTGACTCGTGGCTCAAGTCTCAATCCACCAAGGATCAAATCATAGACTCCCAAGTTCCTCCTGGAATTAAGGAAGGTCTAGGTTTTGGATCTGAGGAAGAGGAGAAGTGTGCATCCTCGAGTGAAAAGGATGAGGAAATTTTGAAACTAACTAAAGAAATTCCTAAGGGGAAGCATGCTAAAGGAAAGGGTAAAGGACGACAAATTAATTATGTCTACCCAAAAGGGAAGCAATATGGTAATAACTCTCAGATGAAGCCAAAGGATTCTGAGAGTGTAGCTTCAGAGGAAATGGCTTATGGAATTGGTCGAATCCCTGCTCCAACCGCTTCTGGTGGAAAAGGCGGTTCTGGCAATTCCAGGTCTGACCGCGCCTCTTCTTCGACCGCTCCTCCTGCCTTCAAAAGGTGAATAGCGTTCCTAGAAAATACGTGGTCAAACTAAAGCCAGTTCCTTTTGTCTCAGCTACAACCGCTTCTCCCAAATTGCATGCAACTCCTAAGAAGAGTAAGGAGTTAGTAAAACCTCATGAAGCTTGTAGCTATTATAAATATTTTGTGTGTGATGGTTTAGGTCACAAGGCTGCAGAATGCCTTTTTCAGTTCACATCTAATGCCAGGAAGAGTAAACCTCCTTCTGTCAAACAGGTGTGGGTCGTGAAGGGTTGCTAACTTCAGGACCCAAGTAATAAAGGGGGACCTCGTTCTTAATGTTTACATTTCAGGTCCTCTGCTTAATGGCTGGTCACTCTAAGGATAATGAATGGTATCTTAACAAAGGGGTCAAGCCAAGACATATGACTGGAGATAGATCATTACTAGAAGATGTCATTAAAGCAAGTGGTCCGTCTGTAACCTTTGGTGACAACAACAAAGGCAAGACCATTGGATATGGTATCATAAGGAGAGGAAACCTAACCATTGAGAAGGTTTCTCTTGTTGAAGGACTCAAGCACAACCTCCTTTCAATTTCTCAATTTTGCGACAAAGGAATGCTTTGCAACTTCACGTCATCAAACTGCTTTATCAAAGATAGCATTTCCGGCGTCACCCTACTCACAGGGATTCGTAAGAGTAATATTTCATTATTGATCTAAATTCTTCATGTAGTATTACTAATCTCTGTTTTGTAGCTAAGAATGTGAGCGAAAATAGTTGGCTATGGCACAAGAGGTTGAGCCACTTGAACTTCAAGTATCTTGCAAAGATTGGTAGGGAAAACCTCGTTCGTGGTTTACCCAAAGTGGCTGACCACCATCCAGTAGAAATGCGGTGCATGCCGCTGGTAAGGCCGTCGTCTTTCACCAGCAAGACCGCTCCATCAACTTCAAGATGCTTACAACTGCTTCACATTGATTTGTTTGGACCCGTAACCACTACCAGCATTGGAGGAAATAGATATACCTTAGTAGTGGTGGATGATTACTCAAGATATACGTGGGTTGAGATGATTATTTCCAAAGATGATTGTTATGAGATTCTCACCGCACTCTTTAGACGGCTCCAAACTCAAAAAGAAGACGACATCGTTAGTGTTCGATCAGATAATGGAACAGAATTTAAGAACAACGGTGTTGCTCGCATTGTGATGACCATGGGATTGATCACAATTTTTCAATCACTGGTGTTCCACAACAAAATGGGGTTGTGGAAAGGAAGAATAGGACATTGATTGAGGCCGGAAAGACAATGATATCTGGCGAAGCCGCTACCTCGCATTTTTGGGTCAAGCAATCAATACTGCATGCTTCACTCAGAACCGCTCCCTCATCAACAAAACCTATAACAAGACTCCATATGAGCTTTGGCGAGGAAGAACCCCCAACATTGCATTCTTCAAGATCTTTGGCTGCAAATGTTTTGTCCTCTACAACGGAAGAGAAAATAGAGGTAAATTCGGAGCCAAGGCTGACGAAGGTATTTTTGTTGGGTATGCTAAACATTCTAAAGCTTTTCGTGTTTTCAATAAAACTAGTTTAAAAATAGTTGAGTATGTCCATGTTACTTTTGATGAGCATTCTCTCCTTGAGCCACATTTGGCTCCAAATGTTGCTGATGATTTTGTTGAGCATAATGAAACAGGTGAACCATCTCAAACCGCACCTGAACCTCAATCGCAAAATCCAGCACCCTCAACTGAAATTCCCTCAAACCGCACGTTTGAAACCGCACCTGAAGTTCCTACTCCAGATGCAACTCCTAGGGAAGATGAAGTTGAAAATTCCCCTATCCAGCTTATAGAACCTCTTCGTCAACATACCTTCCATGACTTCGCTGAAGGATCTAACGATGTTCCAATTGAAGATCTTCAGCAAACCTCAGTCCAACCAGACTTACCCCCGGAGGTTCGTGAAGTCAGCAGTCACCCCCTCACAAATGTGATTGGTGATCTGTTTTTCGATGTTCAAACAAGGAGATCGAATTATGATGAGCATACTTCTCTTTTATCTCAAGTTAAACCCAAGAAGATTGATGAAGCACTCCAAGATTCCAGTTGGGTCGTTACTATGCAAGAAGAACTCAACCAGTTTGAAAGATGCAAGGTCTGGACTTTGGTGCCTAGTCCTCAGGATCAAGGAGTGATAGGAACTAAGTGGGTATTTAGGAATAAGATGGACGAGAATGGAAGCATCACTAGGAATAAAGCAAGGTTGGTTGCACAAGGATATAGGCAAGAAGAAGGAATCGATTATGATGAAACCTTTGCTCCAGTTGCAAGATTGGAAGCTATCAGAATTTTCTTAGCCTACGCCTCTTTCAAGCGTTTCAAGTTATATAAAATGGATGTAAAGAGTGATTTTCTCAACGGCGAACTGCAAGAAACCGTGTATGTTGCCCAACCGCCTGGATTTGAAGACTCCAAATTTCCCAATCATGTCTACAAACTCCAGAAAGCTTTATATGGACTTAAGGAAGCTCCAAGGGCATGGTATGAGACTCTTTCTAAATTTTTACTAGAAAAAGGATTTAAACGCGGTAAAATCGATACAACTCTTTTTATTGCCAAATATAATGAGCATACTTTACTTGTTCAAATTTATGTCGATGATATTATTTTTGGTTCTACTAATGAGTTACTTTGTAAGCGTTTCGAGAAGCTAATGAAAAGCAAGTTTGAGATGAGCATGATGGGAGAATTAACATTCTTCCTCGGGCTTCAAATCAAGCAATGCGAAGAAGGTATTTTTCTCAGCCAAGCCAAATACACCAAGGAGCTAATAAAGAAGTTTGGATTAGAAAATGCTAAAGCATATGATACTCCAATGGCCGCCGGCAATAAGCTAGATAAAGATCTCAAAGGTAAGAAAGTTGATCAGACTTTATATCGAGGTATGATTGGCTCATTACTTTACTTAACTGCTAGTAGGCTCGATATTATGTTTAGTGTATGTGCACGCTATCAAGCAGATCCTAGAGAAGCACATCTTATTGCAGTCAAGTGTATAATCCGCTATTTATCTGGAATCACTAACCTTGGACTTTGGTATTCCAAAGATTTGAACTTCGATCTTGTAGGTTATTCAGATGCATATTATGCAGCTTGTACTATTGACAGGAAAAGCACTAGTAGTACTTGTCATTTCCTTGGGAATAGACTAGTTGCTTGGGCCAGCAAAAAGCAAGCATCAGTTTTAGTGTCAACCACAGAGGCTGAGTACATTGCTGCTGGTAGTTGTTGTTGTCAAATCCTTTGGATGAAGCAGCAGTTGGTGGACTATGGAATCCATGAAGGGAATTGCCCCATCATGTGTGACAACACTTCAACTATTTCAGTCTCCAACAACCCTGTCATGCATTCCAAGACCAAGCATATTGATATCAAGTATCATTTCCTCAAAGACCATGTGGAGAAGAGGAATATCCATTTAGAGTACGTGGGAACAGACAACCAGATTGCTAATATCCTCACTAAGGCTCTTGACTCCAAGAGATTTTCTTTTCTCAGAGGAGAAATGGGTATGCTTGAACTTAAATAAATTCCATACTTTTTATTGGCTAACTTGTTTGTTGAGTATAGGATTGAAACTCTTAAGGATTGAGACCGCTTGTGTTGAAACCGCCTGTACTAAAACCGCAAGCTGTCAAAACCGCCTGCATCCAACCGCCAGTTACAAACCGCTTAATGCAGACAGACCGCTTGGATCAAAACCGCGTTTCAACAAAGAGTAAATTCTGTCCATTTATGTCTCATCCTTATTTTCTAAAAAAAAAAAAATTGTTCAAATTCTTTTATTCATTTTTTAGTCCTTATTTTTGATATAAGGGTATTTTTGCAAATGTTTTCCCTCGTTTATTTCAAAATTAAGAGCATTTAATGCTAAGGGGACATGAGCATTAAAAACCCTCATGTCAGCCGTCATTGAGAGAGGTGCAGGAGGTGAAAGGGTGTAACAGTTGGATTAATTCAATCATTCCTTCTGACCAACTGCCTCCACCCCTTCACCCTATATATACCTTGTTTGGTGAAATCCTTCCTTTTCTTCTGCCAAACTCTCTGCACTCTGTACTTTCTACCAACTCACTTTCTCTCTCTAAAACCTTTACAAAACCTCCATTTTCAAAGTAAATCATCAATGGCAACAACTTCTAAAAGACAAAGGACCTCAACTGTTGCTAGGGCAAAGAAACCTATTCTGGAAATGGTAACACCTTCTATACCCTAACTCTTAATTTCTGTCAAAATCTGCCATGGATGAACATAAACTGTTCGTATTCTTCATATTCATGCTTTGGGTGATTTTGATCTTGTTTGTTGTTCATTTTTAATGATTTTTGTTGGGTTTTGCTCGGATTCTTACATGGATTCTATATATGTTACTTATTTCATGATCCATCCATGTTATGTGTACTGATTTTGTGATTTTCAGTTCATGTTCTTCGAACACCCACTTTACATTTTTGATGATTATGAATGATTCTGGGAAAAAGATGAAATTTTAATGAAATATTATTATTCCCCTTCCTAATGTGATCATTTTGATATGTTATTTGCCTATTTTGGTTAAGTTTCATGAATCTCTGTTCTTGGTGTTCATGAACTGTTCTTCGTGTTCTTCATAAAACCCATGAGTTTTTCTTGAATATTCATATGTTTTGGATGCCCTGATTTTGAAAAATGTTTTCCAACACTTAGAAAAATTTTCAACATTTTCAACTTTTTTGGATTTCCTCGGTTTGAAACCGCTTGTATGCAACCGCTTAAGGTTTTCAGTTTCAAACCGCTCCTCCTTTTTCTAGCTAAAACCGCATGTTCTAAACCGCAGTTTCAAATCTTTTGAAACCGCTTGTATGCAACCGCTTGATATTTTACTAAGTATATAGGCTAGAAACCAAGAAATTCCTCTCTAATCACCGCTTGCAGTGTGGGATAAGTTTGGATTACAATGCCACGTACTTAAGTAATCTTTTTCTCAAATCCTCATTATCATTGTGTATTCATAGTTCACTTGGGGTTTGAAATTCTCAAACCGCACCATTGCTTAACCGCTTGGTGCCCAAACCGCTTGTGAACTGTGAATACAAATATGGATCTAACACTTCATGTTTTACCTTGTAGGATCCATCCACTTTCCTACCAGGGTGGGAAGTTAATGAGGAAGAGCTCAAAACTGATGCTCTTGGAAGGGAGTTGCTGAGGAAGCTGAGAGTTTCTGGCATCCTACCGCTTTTCACCAAGAAGTAAGATTTCATAGTGCCTTCTTTTGTGGACCAGTTCTTTGCAACCGCAAAGAAAAGATCAAGAGTTCTAGATCAAGGTCAAAGAGTTGCCTGCCTGACCGCTGTTGTTGAAGGCATGAAGCTCTCCATAGACTACATTGACATCAGAAGGCTTTTCAGATTTGTTGTTGGTGGAGCTCCCTTAGAGGTTGATCAAGTCATTCAAGACAATGCTGCTCTCCAAACCGCCAAAGTAGACACCTTGGCTAAGAAGTACAAGAAGATCCCCAGAAAGAATTTTGGTGAGCTGATGAACTTTATAGGTCATCTAGTTGGGAGATCCATCTGTGGGAAGATAGGAAATCACAACAACTTTACATCCCAACAATAGATGTATAGTTCTGCTATATTTATGGAGATTCAACTGCATTGGCCTAAAATCCTCTACATGGAAATAAAGGATAGCATTGAGACCTATCAGTCCAAGGTCAAAGGTGAAGATCAGAGGTGGAGACCATTCTGCAGGATCATAACCGCTCTATTGATGGACTATGAGCATCTAGATGATATGGTCACCAAGAATCCAGAGCTTATGGTGGATTGCTCAGATGATTGCCTAGGACTGCTTGCTTGCCACACCTTCAGATATGTAAATGGAGATGCATTATACAAATCTTTGTATGATGCAGACACCTATCCCTTGAAGGAACCTTATGAGCTCAGAGATCCTACAACCGCTCCTCAAACTAAAGGAGCCAAGCGGTCCAGGAAGCCCCAAGCCAGAGCAGAACCGCCACCAAAGAAGACCAAGACCGCTCCAGCAACCAAACCGCCTACAACTGATGATGGAGCTGGTCCCAGTAAGAAGAAGCAGAAGAAGCCATCTGAAACCATGAACTTGGTGGATGAAGAGGATGAAGAAGAGGAAGACCCAAGTATTCCCAACTTGGTGGCTAGGGCCAAGAAGGCTAGGGATGAGATGGCTGGATTGACTGTGGAAGAACAGATGAAGGTTCTTCAGGACAGAATTGATAGATTGGCTAAGGAACAAGCTGAGAAGTATCAAGCCAAAGGCAAGACTGTTGACCCAACCGCTTCTCAACAAGAACCGCTTCAAGAAGAGAGACCGCCTCCAACCCATCAAACCTCTCCTGTCCAATCACCTACCCATTCCCCAGCCAGATCCCCTTCAAAATCCAAATCCATAACTCCTTCCCCTATCAGAACCGCTCTAATTCAGGGGGAGAAACCTAAGAGAAGGAAGATGGTAGCCAAAAAGAAAACTTCTAAAAAGACCAAGCTTGTCCAACCCTCACCCTCTCCTTCACCTCCCAGAAATTCCCCTCCTCAATCACCTCCTCAAAATTCCCCTTCACCTTCCCCCAGAAAATCACTATCACCCCTATCTCCTCAATCCCAATATAACTCACCCCAACATTCCCATTCCATAAACTCACAACATTCCAACCAAACCCCTACTCAATCTGCCTATCAACAATGGCAGTCCAAGCCCTCTGCTGGACATGCCACCTCCAAATCTGTTAGGGATGATCCAACCCCAACTAATTCCCCTAACAAAAATAGCTCCCATTCCCATACACCTAACCGCTCCAAATCTAACACACCTTCAAAATCACCAACTCCTCATAACTCACCCCTTAGACAGAACACACCTCCTCCCAATATACCTCCCCAAACCCAAACCGCGCCTGAAACCAACCAAACCCAACCGCCTCCCATATTTCAGACCACATCACCCTCAACCGCCCCTCCTTCTGAGTACTCCCAAATTCTAGAAACCCTCAATCTGATTCAAGGCCAACTAGTCATAAATCAAGGCCATGTCATCTCCTTAACCGCCTCTAATGAATCCCTCCTTGCATCCAACCGCGCTTTACAAGCCAAGGTGGATTCTCACTCCCTTGAGTTGGCAACCCTTAAGCCTCTTTGCTTGATGCCATTAAGGGGGAGAGATCTACAGCAATTCCATCCTCCTCCTCAACCGCCACTCCTGACCAAATCGCTTCCCTAATCAAAACCGCTTCTGAAGCCTTTCAGAAATCTCTTGAAGCTGGTATGGTCAAAGCCTTAGAAGAAAAAGCTTCAGTTGAGGAGAAGAAGAAATCCTTGGATGCTCTTGGAGAAAAATTATGTGCCTCCCTTGATAAAGATTTGGGTAATCTGAGCTCCAAATTCCTTGACTTTCTTCAATCCAGACCGCAATTATCTCAGGTTGTCCATACCGCTCTGGATTCTCTACGTGAAGAAGTCTTGGAACAAATTGATCTATTCAAGGTGGATTCCAAGGTGAATCTGGATACTGTGTCGGATACAGTGAAGGCCAAGCTGAACCAGATCTAAGATGAGTTCAATGACCGCTTGGACAATCTCAGGGAAGGATTCAACTCCAGACTAGGCTCAACAGTTAATGAACTCAAAACCTCCCTGAAGGTATCTGTGGATCTTGAGCCTATGGAACAAGAAATTCAAGCCCAAACCGATTTAGTTCAAGAGGAACTACACACCATTTTCAACTCTATATATTCCTCTGTTAATGTAAAGCTTGACATTATCAAGGAAAACCTTGTGGAAAATACCAAAGCGGTTGGTGCCACCAATTCCACCTCTACTCATTCTGTCAATGCCTTAAAGAAGCTTGAAGCTACTCTCACCAGAACCACAGAGGAAGTTAGAAGATTGAGGAAAGCGTTTGCCCCTGACCAATCAAGAGCTGGGCCAAGTGGAGCTGATCATGAAGTTAACAAGCCGCCCAAAGAAGAAACCGCTTTTCCTTTTTTTGAACCGCTTGTGTAAGTTGGACCGCACTCTCCTTGTATTCTCTTTGTCCAACTTACTTTGTTTTGTTTTTTTTGTAACCTTGTAATTTTCCTTCATTCCTGTACTTGTAATCATCTTAGGAATTAATGGAAATTGCATCATGGTTCCAAAACCTTGTTCATATCAAACTGCTTGTTTGTAGAACAATGAAACCGCTTAAGGTCTTAAACCTCATTCAAATATTTTTCAACTTAAAAATCACTCTTTTGAATTGATGTTTAAACATTCAGTTTAAACTTCACTTGAACTTAAACTCACATTTTTTAAGTGCACTGAATGCATTTCTATACTCTTCAAATTGTAAGTTTTTCAATCTTTCAAAAAGTATAGAAATCTATAGCTTAAGCTAGTGTGTGCATTGACTTGGGACATGACTTACCATGTTAATTCTTATGGACATGTTTTTACCAAGTACAATGTTTGCTTTTGCTGTAGTAGGTAATGGCATCAATCAAATAGGGGGAGATTGTTGGGTATGCATATTTTAACCCTCCTATTTTGTATTAGATTTGATTGATACCATAACCTCCTGTCTATTTTAAGGACTTTAGGACCCTATGTAATGAAGCTTAGACTTCAATTTTTTAGCTAAGTCCATTTTATAGTATAGGTTAATTTTAGGCTTGAAGACTGGCACAAGACTCATTGGATCTGAGGATTGCGGTTCAGAGTTTCAGACCACCCCATTAAAATCGCCTAGGCTGAACCGCTCCTGGAACCGCCTGGTGAAACTTTTTCTGAAACCGCCTCTCTGAACTCCTAAGTGCAAACCCCTTTGAACCTCTTCATGCAACTGCCTTGCAGTTTCATACTCAAACCGCACTTAAGGAACTCCTCCTCTGGTGGAACCGCTTCACATCAAACCGCTTGACCCCATAACCGCCCCAATGATTGGCTACTTGAAGTGAACCTCATTGACCGTTGGAATCCACGTCAGCAATATCAAAAGTCAACTACCATATCTTGTCACATGACTACTTTTTAGACAAGATCTGCAAGGATCTTAAAAAGGTGACAGATGTCCTAACCACCTTGATTGCAATGAGGTCGATCGCCTTTACTGCAGCAACAGTTCCAAAGGACAAAAGTGGTTGCTGTGGACCAATGGGATTGCATCAAGGACTGTCCTTACAAAAGCTATATCCAACGGCTAGTTTCTTGATGCTTGGGTATAAATACCCCTAATCTTCACCATTTGAAGATTGCTTGAAACTTGAAAAATTGCTGTGTTCATAAGAAGTTGAAGTTCTGCCCAGAAATTTTAAGTCCTTTGAATTTTCATCATCATACTTCAAGAAATATTCCCCAGCCCAAAAATCAAGCCTTAACACATTCAAGAATCATTGAGCTCTATATCTCTCAGATTTAAAGAGCCTTAATCTTGAACACACACACACCTCACTTGTTTAAACACATAGTTTATTCATTTGAGATACACTGGTTATAGTCTAGGATTTGTTCTTCATAGAAAAGATTTTATTGTACTTTGTAATCTCTCAACACTCAATATAAAATCTCTCTTAGAAATCCAAGACTAACCATCTTGGTAGTGGACGTAGATCGTTTATCGATTGAACCACTCCAAATAGCTTGTCCGTACTTTACTGCATTTATATTTTCTGTGCTTGCTAATTATTTATCTCTGTCTCTGTTTGATCTTTATATAGTTATCCTTTATTGTGAAATTGTGTTTGGAGTTAACATTGTCAAAGCCTCACTTTTTGCAAACTGCACCTTCTGTAAACCGCACTATCAAACCGCTTTGCAAAAACGCCTCTCCCAAAACCGCTTCATAACTCATATATTCCGATGTGCATTTTACAACTCTACTTGCAGTTTCTTACACACTGCAAGAGGTTTTGTAATCTTAGAGGTTTAGTTTTTAAAGAGGGCGAAAAATTTGTAACAGCTATTCACCCCCCCCCCCCTCTAGCTGTATTTTCACCCTTGTTGCCACCTTTAGGACCAACACAAGGCATGGTGCACGGCCATGTCCTAGACAATGCACGGTCATGCAGAAGCTTCTTCAGCCTGCTCATCAGCCCTTTAGCCACAACAAGTCCAAACCAATTTTGGGACCAACCCAAATCAAACTTTGACCCATTATTTAACTCTTGTTAAGTTATAAATCATTTCTCATTAATTTCTCATTCACCCGAAAATGGTTTTGAGACGATAAATGAATTTCCTTATCTACAACAAATGTAGAATACATTTTGTAACTTACTTCGTTAACGAATAACGAACTCTGTTGGAAGTTAACGAACTTCCGTTAGAAAGTTAGGTCAACGACAAGTCAAACTTAACTTTCGTTACCCATTTCCAACAATCCCCCACATGAATGAAAATTAATGCATGTATGCAATTTCGTCCAAAAGTTCCGACGAACCATTATTACATCGGGATAGATAGCTTATTGCTTTGAATCTCCCCTAGTGAAATATTATCGGATATACTAGCCATTTGGTAGTGAGTCGCTTTGAAACAGTGACTGTATGATGTATACCAAGACAACAATACTCACATAATAATAGCTCTAACAGTTATTGTTCTCACGTTTTGTCCATTTTGGCCCTAGACCGTATCTCATTCATAAGCGTTCATATTAGAAGCGGCCAAGTTACTTCTCGCTTATATAGGTGATTCACACTATTAGGAGTATCCTGCACTACTCAACCCGTAGGTATATGAATCATTAAATGTTTTCTCAACTTATCCTCACCACTGATGCAGGTGCTTATACTTGGATGTTCTGGGAATGAGTATTCAACATCTCCAGGTCATTCAACCGAGTTGTTGTTTCCAAGTGATTCTACTAGAACTTATAGCTTGGTTGTCTCATTGAACCAAGGGCATGGGATCTCCAATTCTCAAGGATGAGTGTCCACTATGAGTTCTTTTATAGTGGGTTTTAAGCCCATTCCCCTTAACAGTTTATACAGTTGATCTCTATTTATACCTTTTGTAAACGGATCCGCTATGTTATCATTTGACTTCACATAGTCAATTGTGATAACCCCATTCTCGATCAACTGTCTAATGGTATTATGTCTACTACGGATATGTCTAGACTTACCATTATACATACTATTCTGTGCCCTTCCTATTGCTGATTGACTATCACAGTGTATTAGTACAGCAGGCACAGGTTTATTCCAACAATGAATATCCTCCAAGAAGTTCTTAAGCCATTCTGGTTCTTCTCCAGCTTTATCTAAAGCTATAAACTCATATTCCATCGTGGATCTGGCTATACACGTTTATTTGGAGGATTTCCATGACACTGCTCCTCCACCTATTGTGAAAACATATCCACTCGTGGATTTTGAGTCTTTTGTGTCCGATATCCAGTTTGCGTCATAGTATCCTTCTAATACTGATGGATATTTCTTATAAAGTATCCCATGATTTAATGTATACTTTAAATATCTCAGTTCCCTCATTGGTGCTTTCCAATGATCTGTACTGGGATTACTTGTGAACCTGCTTAGTTTGCTCACTGAATATGCAATGTCTGGATGTGTACAATTCGTTAAGTACATCAGACTGCCAATTATTCTTGCATACTCTAACTGAGAAACTGGTTCCCCTCTGTTTTTAGCTAAGTGTAGCGCCAAGTCTACCGGAGTCTTAGCTGGAGGGCTGTTAATGACATCGAATTTTCAAAGTACATTTTCCAGATAATGGGATTGTGACAGGACTATTCCTTCTGATGTTCTAGAAATCTTTATTCCTAATATGACATCGGCTAATCCCATATCTTTCATGTCAAAGTTCTTCTTTAAGATGCCTTTGGTATTCATGATCAATTTATGACTACTTCCCATTATTAACATGTCGTCTACGTAAAGACAGACAATAACAAATTATTCAGATGTTCCTTTAATGTAGACACATTTGTCACATTCATTAATCTTGAATCCATTTGATAACATAGTTCTATCGAATTTCTCATGCCACTGTTTAGGTGCTTGTTTTAGTCCATATAACGACTTTACAAGTTTACACACCTTTCGTTCTTTACCAGGAACCACAAACCCTTCGGGTTGTTCCATGTAAATTTCTTCATCTAGCTCTCCATTTAGGAAGGTTGTCTTCACATCCATTTGGTGTATCTCAAGATTATGCACTGCTGCAATAGCTATGAGAACACGTATAGATGTGATCCTTGTGACAGGGGAGTATGTATCGAAGAAATCATATCCCTCTTTCTGTCTATACCCTTTGGCAACTAGCCTCTCTTTATACTTATCAATAGATCCATCGGCTTTATACTTTCTTTTAAGAATCCATTTACAACCTAATGGTTTGCAACCTGGAGGGAGATCCACCAATTCCCAAGTATTATTAAGCATTATGGATTCTATCTCACTGTTAATAGCCTCTTTCCAGAACGTACTGTCCGGTCCAGATAAAGCTTCTTTAATAGTAGCTGGTTCGTTTTCCAACATAAATGATAGAAAATCAGGACCAAAAGACTTTTCCACTCTTGCCCTTTTACTACGTCTAGGTCCTTCATCTTCTACATGAGATGGACCATTTGTAGATTCATATGTTCTCTTTTGAGAATTACCTTCTTTCCTGTCCCTAGCAGGAAAGATATTTTCAAAGAATACTGCATTCCTTGATTCTATTGTCATTCCTGCATTCATATCTGGAATTTCTGACTTGTGCACTATGAATCGATAGGCACTACTGTTATTGGCGTATCCAATAAAAATACAGTCAATGGTTTTCGGACCAATCTTCACTTGTTTCGGCTTATGTATTTCAACCTTAGCCAAACAACCCCATACTTTAAGATATTTATAACACGGCCTACGATTATGCCATAATTCATAGGGTGTTTTATCAATACCTTTCTTGGGTATCTTATTAAGAATGTAATTAGAAGTGAGTATAGCTTCCCCCCACAAGTTGTCGGGTAAGCCTGAACTTATCAAAAATGCGTTCATCATCTATTTGAGAGTACGATTTTTGCGTTCAGCAACTTCGTTAGACTGAGGGGTATATGGAGCAGTCGTTTGATAAATTATGCCAGATTCCCAACATAGTCCTTCAAACGGAGCTTCATATTCTCCTCCTCTATCACTTCTGATTTTCTTAATCTTTAAGTTAAGTTGATTTTCAACTTCTTTCTTATAAGTCTCGAAAGCCCCTAAGGCTTCATCTTTACTTCTCAAGAGATAAACATAACAATACTTAGTGCAATCGTCTATGAATGTAATGAAGTACTTTTTACCTCCTTGAGTTTGCACAAGTTTTAAATCACATATTTCGGTGTGAATTAATTCGAGAGGAGTTGTGTTTCTTTCTATTGCATTATATGGCGACTTCGTCATTTTTGCCTCAACGCAAACTTCGCATTTATTAGTTGAATCAGATTTAGTCATTTGGATTTATCATTTGGATTAAATCTTGTTTAACTAACTTCTTAATAGTGTCGAAGTTTACATGACCTAATCTATCATGCCATAAACTAGGACTTTCCGACAAGTAAACATAAGAAACAACATTTTTATTCTTCGCACCTTGGCAGATAACATTCATTACATTCATCTTGAAAAGTCCCTTCTCAAGGTAGCCCTTTCCAAGGAATAAACCATTCTTGGTTAATACAAACTTGTCGGATTCAAAAACTAATCTAAAACCGGCTTTACTTAACAAAGCACCGGAAACTAAATTCTTGCGGATGTCCGGAACATGCAGCACATCAAGCAAGGTCACTTCTTTCCCCGAGGTCATCTTCAATACAACATTTCCAATGCCTTGAACATCGAAAGTCGCTGAATTTCCCATATACAATTTCCTTCCGGAAATGGGAGTATAAGAAGAAAAACTCTCCTTATTAGCACAAATATGGCGGGTAGCCCCGGTATCTATCCACCATTCCTTTGGATTGTCATCCAAATTTGCCACGTTTGCCTCGAAGATCACCGCAGCAAAATCAAGATCCATATCTTCGACATTGTTCGCATCCTTATTTGGGTGGCGACAATCTTTTGCTATATGGCCTGGCTTACCACAATTATATCATGCTCCTTTGAACTTCTTAGTTGAGGAGCCTTTGTTCTTCCCTTTCTTAGCATTCCCAGAATGCTTCCTTTTGGTGCCGCTAGTGCTTGCCTCGGTGAGATTGAATTTTGCCTCCTGTGAGTACCCCGACCCGAACTCGTGTTTTTGGGTATTCTTTCATTTTTGGGCTCATTTAAATTCATTTAGTTTTGGGCCCATTGTTTAATTATTTGGGAATATTCATTAGTTTTGGGCCTGCCTCCATTCGGCCCATTCTGTCCATAGACAGACCGGTGTCGTACGACACTCCAAATTCCTTTCCAAATCAACGTTAAATAGGGTTTTATCCTCATTTTGCAAGGGGGGAGGCGGCCTCACTACACTTTCTCTCTCAAAAACAGTTTAACAGAGAGCTCGCTCTCTCTCTCTCTAATCGGTATCCATGGAGCTCGTTCTCCCTAACCTCACCAATAAACACCATCTCTCTCCTTGAATCACCGGCGGGAACCAAAACAACAACCCAATTTCTTCCCTCAAGCTTCCTCTCTCGAGCTCATCTCTCTCTCTCTCTAAACGTTGAGTCTCTCTCTCTATACGCCAATCACCATGGCCGGCCCCTAAATCGCCTTCTTCATCACCGGCCTTCCCTCTACCCACTCGTCGGCGGCCCAAGGCCTCCCTCTATCTCATTACCCTTCTTTACCTAAACCCCTCACTATCCTCTGTCTTCCCAACAACGCCAATCACAACCACGGCCGTTCTCCATTTCTCTGCTTACCCAAGACGAACCCCTCTTCTCCGTTCCAAAACTCAAGTCCGTTGACTGCCATCGCGTCACCAACGATCTCCGGTCATTTCCTCTAGGATCTTCGACCCCTGTTAAGATCCCTTAGTATTACTAAGCCAAGTTCAGTCCAGCCTTGAAGCTTCGACAGTGAGCTCGATCCATCTCTCTCGTTCCGGAGTCGATTTGAAGCTCTCTACACCTAACTGGGTGTAGAGATCGTGGATACTCCGAGGGTAATCTCTAAATCCTTCTCTCTCTCCTCGTTAATTCATGGGTTTTGCTACATTTGATGTTGTTATTCAGGCTTGAACCTGATTAGATGGGATTTGTTATGATTTCAACTTGTTTCCAATATGCTTTGAGCTGTGATTGAGTTTTGCCGTAGTTGGTTTCGTTCAGGCTAGAACCTGATTAAGTGGAGATTGTTATAATGTCAATTTGTTTCCAATATGCCTTTATCCGTATGCTTGGGTGTTGCCATATTTGGCATTGTTATTCATGTTAGAACTGATTGAAATGTCATTGTTATAATCTTATTTTGGTTCCCAGTATGCTGTGATATGTCTGCTTGAGTATTTGGTTGATGTTAGTTTGTCTAAACACCAAATAGAGGGTGAATCAATCATATTCATTCTCTCATATGTGTTTATCCACATCTAGGAGATGATATTGCCTCGTTGCAATTACACATTTCCATCTCTTGCAATCTCGTTGTTGCTATTAATTCCATTCTCGCAATCTCGTTGTTGCTATTAATTACATTCTTGTTAACCTCGTTGTTGGTATTGGCTTGTTCTGTAATTAGCCTAGTTGTAAGCCTTTGCATATGGCATAGTATGTCCCGCGACACAAATGGCCATTGATGGTCCTGTGTCGGGCGACATACTTAGCCAACTGCAGCAGGTCCTTTCCAGTTGTAAGTTGATTGCCTCGTTGTAATCGGGACGTGGCCCCCCAAAATAAGTGGTTCACAAGTTGTATTCCTCGCAGTTTACCAATAAAACAAAGCATTAAAATGCATTTTATACATATCTTGTCACACACTTCGCACACACTTTTGAATGGTTTTGAATGTTGAACATAGAAAGACTCGTCTACGAACGAGGCGTGTTAGGTGAACTCTCGGTTCTTTCCAACACGTAACCTGACCCCCGGACCCAATATTCTCTTTCAAAAGGTTTTCAATGTTTCCTTAAAAACGGCGTGGCGACTCCCTATTATTTTATTTAATAATTTTCGGCGAGCGTTCATTCAGTGGCGACTCCGCTGGGGACTTGAAACCTGTTTTCAAAAGTGGGTCAAACTTTCGTGTTCGTTCAACATTCACTTCATTCATATATGTGTGCATTGTTGGTGACTTTATATGTGCATAAATGCATCTAGTGCTTTGCTTTATTCCCTCCCCTTCCTTGCTTCCTGTTGAAATTGTGCTGGTGCTTGGGGCTTGAGCTATTACATTGTGCTTGGAGGCTGGGGCTGGTTTGGCATTTGTTCAGTGCCTGGATATAAGACCCCTTATGTCATGCGACACATTTGACCTCATCAGTCTTGTGTCACGCGACATAAGTGGTCAGTTTTGCAGAATTTGATTTCTGGTGCAGGTTGTGATTGTGGGGCAGTCCCCCATGATCAAATTATTGATCCTTGATTATTGTGCTCTGTGGGGTGTGTGTGTTATTTTCCAGTTCATCCCCTTTTCCATAAAAAAAAACAAAAAATAAAAAAAAAACAAAAAATCTTTCACAAAAAAGCAAAAAAAAATATTTTTCTAGAAGATGCCTTCACACTACTCGCACGCTACCTGCACATAGAGTTAGAACCCGGGAGTGTACGGACGGAATCGCGGACAGTGACGTGTTTCGCTTACGCTTGAGCGCCTAAAGTCCTCCTAGCCTATAGAGTCAGCCAACACTTGTCCGTGACACACTTTCTACCGTGACCGGTTGGTTTTTAGCAAAATACTTTTCAAAACATTTTCCAAACTCGGTTTTCAAAATTTTCTCACAAAGTCCGAGTCATACTTTGTCTCCAAAATCTTGGCATACTCTCCCTCTTCATGTTGAAATTACGACATAATTCAACGTGAGTACATGTCAAAATCTTGACATGTCTCGACGTGGGTACATGTCGATTTCTCGACTTGGCTTCGCAAGAGGTCATAACGCATTTTCGACATGTGCTAACGCGAGATCATGTCGAAATTCTTGACACATACTAACGCGAGATTATGACGAAATTTCACCATGAAGCGACGAGAGGACATGCCAGATTTTCGACTCAAAGTGAGGAGAGGTCATGCCGAATTTTTTTCCAGGATTTTACCTGCGAATTACGGTCTCGTACATTCAAACGTACTTTCGACCCTCTCTCCTCCCGAGTCTAGACGTTTTGAGTTGGACTTGGTTTTGAAAATCTTGAGTTTGACTTGTTTTGACTTGTATGCCCATAGGTCTGCTTTGCCTTTTGATTAGTGGGTTCCACGTGCCCTATATGACCTCTGTCGGGATTGTCCGTCCCGGGAGTGCAATACCGGCGGAACCCACTAGTCCAGGAATAGTGTAGAATGCGAAAAAGAAGGTGTCCCCCTTTTCCAACCATTCTTAGGACTAATAAAAAAAAATGCTTTTACTCAAACCATTAATAAGATGTTGCATGAGTCCATCTCCTTCCGTACTCCTCCCTCTCCCATACAATCTCAAGGTTCTCTCCTCCGCCACCTTACCAATCACCCCTTCGCCTCTACAGCTATGGCAAGTTGGGTGTGTGCTCTCATTCCCGGTGCTCATTGGTCCATATTCCCAAGGCGGGAGCAGTTCAAGTGCCCGAGTGATCTTCATCTGACACAAAATCCGAGATGTCTGGTGCAGAGAATGTGGTGGCTAGCCAGTCTGGAGTTTCTCGCCCATCCAATGTTGAAGAAGTCAATCAGTCTTCGTAGGTTCTAGAATGTCCCTTTCGGACATGAGTCTGTCAAGTCCAAGTTGGACCAGCTTTTGCTTTGCAATAAGAAAAATCTTTGCTTCTCTTTTTGCTAGACTCGAGACATCGCTAGCACACCCACGTCACTTAATTGAAATGGTCTTATCCTAGATGATCACTTGTGCTACTCAGCCACTAATGATCTGAAATGACTCATGTTTAAATTGATCGGAGTGAGAAAATAGACTGATATCCTTCTCAAATTGGGGCTTACCAACTCCCCATCTTGCATCTCATATGCTCACATCTCTTTCATCATCCTAATCATCTCGTTGCTCAACGAATTTGCATAAATCTTCCTTAATTAAGTTAAGCAAGCAATGAAGCCTTAATTTCGTTCAGGTCATTCGGTAGGGATTGCGGTTGAAGCCTTTCACCCATAGGAAAGCCATTACCTTACCCTCACCAAACAATATCCTTTCATTTCAAGATCGGCATGTTTTGAAACCTGTTTAGCCATCACCTTTGCTCCTTGCTGAGAGAAGTCCAAGCAACGCCAAAGAAGTTAAATTCGAGAGTCGGCAATGCATAAAATATTCAAGTCATGAAGGAAGGACAAAGTTAATCCTCATCTCCTCAAAGAGGCCTTCCAAGTTGTCAAGAAAAGGATTTTAAATCCTCACAATTTCAAATATAATCCTCAGCTCCTCAGGAATCCTTCCAAATTCTCAAAAGAAGGATTTTAAATCCTCACAATCTCGGATATAATCCTAAGCTCCTCAGGAAGCCTCCCAAATCATCAAAAGAAGGATTTTAAATCCTCACCATTCAGCAAAAATCCCCGACTTCTCGAGAGGCTCCCCAGTGATAAAAAAAAGAGCCCAAATTCTTGAAAGTTCACAAAAGTTCTCGATAGCTTGGACTTCCTCTCACCATTACCTTAAATCAATCCCAAGCCATCCTCTCGATTTTAGAGGATATTCCCATTTCCTAAATCAATCCCAAACCATCCTCTCAATTTTAAAGGATATTTCCATTACCCTAAACCAATCCCAAGCCATCCTCTCAATTTTAGAGGATATTCCCTTACCATTACCCTTACCTTTGGCCAAAGTCAAAATTTGACCTCTCATTCTTAGAGGCAATCAATTCCCTTACCTTAGAAATCCCTAACACATCCCTACAAGCCAACCTCTCATCTTTAGAGATTCAGTCAGTAAAAGGCCTAGCCGACCTCTCATCTTAAGAGGTCATCCACTCCCAAAATCACCCGATGGCCGATCGAAGCCCGGAAACCCAGCTACAGTCCCTACCGGATAGTAATTTCATTCAAATGTCCTCGAGATCTAAATCACATTAATGCTTCGTTGCTTGCTTAAATCGGAGCCAAATCCATCTCGGCTCAAATGATCTCAATCAAAGATTGTGCAAATTCAATTCTTCCCTTTGACACTTCATGTGAGCATATTTCATTTCTCCTCCGCAAACACTTGCCGTGGATGTCCCACTGGGGCTTCGCATCCGTGACTTTCATCGACACTCCAGGAGGACATGTTTTTTCAATTCTCCAAATCCTCAAAGGTCCTCCGATCCTCGAATTTCAACATTCATTCTCTTTCCAATCGGGACTCGCCCGAACTACGGCGACCTGAGCTCCTCATCAGGAGGGGAACGTAGGCAACCATAATTGGTCCGGTCAAAATCACAAACAAATTTCAGAAAATCCGGTCTCATCAAGGACCGTTCCTATACACTTCCCGTCTTTTCGAGTTTAATTCTCGATATCAGTTGGTTTTCTCCTCGTGATTAATCAAAATATTTGTCCATATCAGGATTAGTGTTTGAATAACCTGAACATCAATAAAGGGTTTTAAGCAGCCTTGTGATCATCACGAATAAGACAGGTTTTCAAATGTCTCGACAAGTCTTCTCTTTCTACATCATAGGAAGATAGAGCCAAACACTGTTTTCGGTCAGCAGGGGCTTCCATACACTTTTCCACACCTTGTCGTGCTTATACTCTCTCAAAAGAGTCAAACCCAAAGCGAGAGTGTCATACACGAATTCGGGATCCATTCTCACCTTCGAAAAATGTGCCCCTGCACATATACATTTTTGAGTCTTGTCCAGCGACTGATTGACTACGGTATGAAATGATGGGTCGCCTCCTCGGCCACAAGATGGCTCTGTCTGCAATAGGGATGCGTTGAATCTCTCCAAGCTGGGGCTTTTGTTAAGCTGTTCTCTCAGGCTCTCTTTACCAGATTCCCCTCGGGTTTGCTTTGCATCATCAACTGGGGCTTCGCCATGGTCACCTCATCACGATCTGGGGCTTCGCCTAGTCATCCCTTCAAAGCCGGATCATTCTCTGCACTTGCTCTGCTGCTTGCCATCTCGGACGCGCGGTACACTTTGTTCTTGTCAGCAACAATCAACCTGCTGCCACCAGTACTCCCGGGAGCATCCCCGACTTGCCTAGGCTGCACCATCCATACACCATCACTCATACATTTCCCCACCTCATGGGAGAGGGTCCAACCAATACATCATCATATACACAGTCATTCCATCATAAATTTATCATAGCATAATTGCTACATACATATCAGCTTCATCAAGCCATACAAAATCCTCACCCCATTTTCATCCCCAGCAATGAATTTAATTGAATAAAATGCAAAGTACCTAGTAGTGTTGTATTTTCCCCCCTACAGGGTACAATAATCAAGTGATCATAATCTGATCATGGGGATTGTCCCTCAAATCACAATCTGTACAAGGAGTTCAAATCCTGCAGGTGGCATATTCTGCCTTTATCATCATCATGGGTCTCGTCATCTTCAGACTCATCAACATCGTTTGAAAGAGCCCTAGATGCCTCAGTCTCCAAGCAATGCTCATCAAGCTCATCACCCTCGTTGGTAAATCATCATCAAAGGTCCATCTAGAAATGGCAAATCATCATCAAAAGTCCATCTTGCAACGGTAATATCAACAACAAAGTTCGTGTTCTACCCGACAAATGTTTCCAAAGTCAGCCAATCACTTCAAGTGATCTTCGTGTGCACAACCCTTGCAGGTAAGCACAGCACAGGTATGAAAGTATATCTCATTTCCACTGCAAATCATCTTGTCTAAGTCATTTCAAGTCTTGGAGTTCATTTCGCGATACTTTTGAGTTAATCTCGATCCTCTTTAGGCTCGTTCCTATACCCTTTAGACTTGTTCCTATGCGTAGGCTTGTTCCTACACCTCTTTAGGCTTGTTCCTATATCTCGCTAGGCTTGTTCCTATGCGTCAGGCTTGTTCCTATACCCCGTAGGCTTGTTCCTACACCTCTTTAGGCTTGTTCCTATATCTCGCTAGGCTTGTTCCTATGCGTGGGCTTGTTCCTACACCTCTTTAGGCTTGTTCCTATATCTCGCTAAGCTTGTTTCTAATGCGTGGGCTTGTTCCTACACCTCTTTAGGTTTGTTCCTATATCTCGCTAGGCTTGTTCCTATTCGTGGGCTTGTTCCTACACCTCTTTAGGCTTGTTCATATATCTCGCTAGGCTTGTTCCTATGCGTGGGCTTGTTCCTACACCTCTTTAGGCTTGTTCCTATATCTCGCTAGGCTTGTTCCTATGCGTGGGCTTATTCCTACACCTCTTCAGGCTTGTTCCTATATCTCGCTAGGCTTGTTCCTATGCGTGGGCTTGTTCCTACACCCCTTTAGGCTCGTTCCTATGTCTCTTTCGGGTACAAACGCCCATGTTATGCTTATCTTTCATGTTATGCTTTCCTTTCCTGTTATAGTTATCAAACTTCGGGTGACTCCCAGATAACAGTCAAAACCTCTCGGGTGACTCCCAAATACAGTCAAATCCTTGGGTGACTCCCAAATACAGTCAAATCCTTGGGTGACTCCCAAATACAGTTAAACCTCGGGTGACTCCCAAATACAGTCAAATCCTTGGGTGACTCCCAAATACAGTCAAACCTTGGGTGACTCCCAAATACAGTCAAATCCTTGGGTGACTCCCAAATACAGTCAAATCCTCGGGTGACTCCCAAATACAGTCAAATCCTCGGGGTGAATCCCCAAAGAAACAGTCAAACCTGGGTACAAAGCCCGTGGCCTCTCGTTATTGCCACCTCTTTGATGAACTACGATTCGGCTTGATTCCCTCATGGGATACGTAGGAATCGTTTTCATAAAAGGTCCAGCCGCTCGACCATCATGGTCATCTCTTTCTTTCTCCCGCCAGTCTTTGTCCGGCTCGGGATTCTCATTTTTGTCGACGACTCCACTTCCCTTGGAAGCGACGTCGCCGAGGGGCTCTGTGAGTACCCCGACCCGAACTCGTGTTTTTGGGTATTCTTTCATTTTTGGGCTCATTTAAATTCATTTAGTTTTGGGCCCATTGTTTAATTATTTGGGAATATTCATTAGTTTTGGGCCTGCCTCCATTCGGCCCATTCTGCCCATAGACAGACCGGTGTCGTACGACACTCCAAATTCCTTTCCAAATCAACGTTAAATAGGGTTTTATCTCATTTGGCAAGGGAGGGGAGGCGGCCTCACTACACTTTCTCTCTCAAAAACGGTTTAACAGAGAGAGCTCGCTCTCTCTCTCTCTAATCAGATCCATGGAGCTCGTTCTCCCTAACCTCACCAATAAACACCATCTCTCTCCTTGAATCACCGGCAGGGACCAAAACAACAACCCAATTCCTTCCCTCAAGCTTCCTCTCTCGAGCTCATCTCTCTCTCTCTCTCTCTCTCTAAACGTTGAGTCTCTCTCTCTATACGCCAATCACCATGGCCGGCCCCTGAATCGCCTTCTTCATCACCGGCCTTCCCTCTACCCACTCGCCGGCGGCCCAAGGCCTCCCTCTATCTCATTCCCCTTCTTTACCTAAACCCCTCACCATCCTCTGTCTTCCCAACAACGCCAAACACAACGGCCGTTCTCCATTTCTCTGCTTACCAAAGACGAACCCCTCTTCTCCGTTCCAAAGCCCAAGTTCGTTGACTGCCATCGCGTCACCAACGATCTCTGGTCATTTCCTCTAGGATCTTCGACCCCTGTTAAGATCCCTTAGTATTACTAAGCCAAGTTCAGTCCAGCCTTGAAGCTTCGACAGTGAGCTCGATCCATCTCTCTCATTCCGGAGTCGATTTGAAGCTCTCTACACCTAACTGGGTGTAGAGATCGTGGATACTCCGAGGGTAATCTCTAAATCCTTCTCTCTCTCCTCGTTGATTCATGGGTTTTGCTACATTTGATGTTGTTATTCAGGCTTGAACCTGATTAGATGGGATTTGTTATGATTTCAACTTGTTTCCAATATGCTTTGAGCTGTGATTGAGTTTTGCCGTAGTTGGTTTCGTTCAGGCTAGAACCTGATTAAGTGGACATTGTTATAATGTCAATTGGTTTCCAATATGCCTTTATCCGTATGCTTGGGTGTTTCCATATTTGGCATTGTTATTCATGCTAGAACTTATTGAAATGTCATTGTTATAATCTTATTTTGGTTCCCAGTATGCTGTGATATGTCTGCTTGAGTATTTGGTTTATGTTAGTTTGTCTAAATACCAAATAGAGGGTGAATCAATCATATTCATTCTCTCATATGTGTTTATCCACATCTAGGTGATGATATTGCCTCGTTGCAATTACACGTTTCCATCTCTTGCAATCTCGTTGTTGCTATTAATTCAATTCTTGCAATCTCGTTGTTGCTATTAATTCCATTCTTGTTAACCTCGTTGTTGGTATTGGCTTGTTCTGTAATTAGCCTAGTTGTAAGCCTCTGCATATGGCATAGTATGTCCCGCGACACAAATGGCCATTGATGGTCCTGTGTCGGGCGACATACTTAGCCAACTGCAGCAGGTCCTTTCCAGTTGTAAGTTGATTGCCTCATTGTAATCGGGACGTGGCCCCCCAAAATAAGTGGTTCACAAGTTGTATTCTTCGCAGTTTACCAATAAAACAAAGCATTAAAATGCATTTTATACATATCTTGTCACACACTTCGCACACACTTTTGAATGGTTTTGAATGTTGAACATAGAAAGACTCGTCTACGGACGAGGCGTGTTGGGTGAACTCTCAGTTCTTCCCAACACGTAACCTGACCCCCGGACCCAAAATTCTCTTTCAAAAGGTTTTCAATGTTTCCTTAAAAACGGCGTGGCGACTCCCTATTATTTTATTTAATAATTTTCGGCGAGCGTTCATTCAGTACTGAATGAACGCTCACCCGAAAAATTTGTGTTGTATTGTAATGATAAGTTTTGAAAATTTCGGTTTTGGGAGTCGCCACGCCGTTTTTAAAGGAAAACATTGAAAAACCTATTTTTAAGAGAATTTTGGGTTCGAGAGTCTGGTTACGTGTTTGGGAAGAACTAGAGAGTTCACCCAACACGCCTCTTTCGAGACTTTCAATCAACATTGGACAATTATATACATTCAAAGTGTGTGTGCAATATGTGTCGATGAGCAAGGCATGCAAATTTGGCATTTCATTGATGACGTAAAGACTAGATACAACTTGTGAGCCATGACAGGGGGCCACACCCTTTACATATCATGATTTTCATAACAAGGCAGAAGATCGAGATATTCTGCTCAGGGAGCTCTGATGTCGTCCGACACAAGACTTCCCACGAAGGGGATGTCGGACGACACGATGCCTCATGGTCAGATTGTCTTTTACAATGACCAAGCTATTATGGAACTGGAATAACATTTATTTCACCCATTGAAGACACTATTTGGAGGTCTAAGTTAAGTTTGGGGGTTGATAGGAGTGAGCAAAGTCATGATTGACTTTTAATGATACGGATGTCATATGACATAGAACATCCGAAGTCGTCTTTGTCATATGGCAAACCGCCTCCATCAACTAGATCGCACCCAAGCAGACCTTAGGCGCCCCAAATAGTGGCTTATGAGCCAAAAAATACTTAGGTAAGCTTTGAGTTATGAAAGGGGTTAAATCTGACAGATCTGAAGTCCAAGAATGGCTTTATAGCCTTCTGGGAGCTCTATGTCATATGACACAGGATCTCTAGAGAGTCCTGTGTCGTTCGACAAGAGTGGCCTATTTCAGTGCCCTTCAGTCTGTTTGATTCTCCCTTTGTTCTCAAAGCAAATCAAGTATTTTTATTAACTGTAAGCAGTAATATAACAGTATTATGTGAGTATTATGAGAGGATCACATGGCATTAGTGGCCAAATGTGATAAATCACATGTTTATGGCCACTTTTATGTAGCCATCACCTCCTAACTCAAAGGAAATGAGTAAAGATTCAAACTTTAATGGTGTTTATGCCACCAAATGTTCAGATCTGAGGTAGGGAGAAGTGAATATTGGAGATTCACTTCTCCACCACCTTTATCATGCAAAAATCCCAATTTTTTTACATAATATTAAAGCAAGTAAGCATGCAAGGTAATATGAGTGTATGGAAGAGTTATTTAAAGAGAGAAAAGGGTTTAGTGGCTACCTATTCTAGTCCACAAGGTAAGATCACCAATAGTATGGTGTCTACCCCTTCGACACACCAACAAGGAGGGTTTCTTTGGATCTTGGCCTTGGTGTATGTGTGTGTGTGAGGAGGGAGGTGAGTGTGTGTGTATATGAGAGAGAGAGAGAGACTCTATTTGTGCAGAGTTTCCCATATTATATTGATATCCTCCCAATCCTCTCTCCAAGTCCCCCCTTAAAATGATCAGCCATGCCTTGTATTTATAGGCAGGCTGATGGGAAGATCTCTGTCATCCGATTGCAGAGGCAAGAACCGCTTAGTGTCGCTGCCCCCGTGTCGGACGACGCTGTACATCATTTTGGCACAATTGGGCCGAATGGATGGCAGGCCCAATGGGTTGAATGGGCTGTTGGGTGATTGGACTTAATTTGCTTCTTTAGCAATTATATGAGCCCAAAATCAATTAAAGTGGACCCAAAACATGAGTTCGGGTCGGGGTACTCACAGAGCCCCTCGGCGACGTCACTTCCATGGGAAGTAGGGTCGTCGATAAAAATGAGAATCCCAAGCCGGACACGAACGGCGGGGAAAGAGATGACCAAGATGGTCAAGTGGCTGGACCTCTTATGAAGAGGATTCCTACGTATCCCGTGGGGAAATCAAGCCAACATCGTAGTTCGACAAAGATGGACGTTTGCGTCCTGGGGGAATCGACCATGATGGTCATGCGGCTGGACCTTCTATGAAAAGGATTCCTACGTATCCCGTGGGGGAATCAAGCCGAATCGTAGTTCGTCAAGGATGGGGTGCCAATGAAAGGCTACGAGTTTTGTACCCGAAAGTGACTGTTCCAAGGGGAGTCACCCCGAAGATGGGCGTTTGTACCCGAGATCGACTGTTCCAAGGGGAGTCACCCCGGAGATTTGACATTTTTCTTTGGGGAGTCACCCGCGATTTGACTTTTTCTTTGGGAGTCACCCGCGGTTTGACTTTTTCTTTGGGAGTCACCCGCGATTTTGACTTTTTCTTTGGGAGTCACCCCGCGATTTTGACTGTTTTGATGGGGAGTCACCCCGATGATTTGACTTTTTTCTTTGGGAGTCACCCGCAAATTTGACTGTTTTTATGGGGAGTCACCCCGAAGATTTGACTTTTTTCTTTGGGGGTCACCCGCGATTTGACTATTTCGATGGGGAGTCACCCCGATGATTTTGACTTTTTCCTTTGGGAGTCACCCGTGAATTTGACTGTGTGGGAAATCTGTACGGTCTTTCCGAACCGAGTAGTTTATAGTCATTCCGGGCTATTGACCTTGGAAAAGATTGAGGGAGATGGGCATTTGAACCAAAATAAATTGGTGAATTCTGATGATAGGCAGTCAACGGGACTTGACCAAATTGACCAGGGGCAAAAGAGGAAATTACCCCTTCTGGAGTATGGATGTCGTCCGACATGGGGAGTTTCCCAAGCTGTTTTAATTAAAACAGTAGGTCGTAAGACAGACCCATAAAATTGGTGTGCCGTCGAGCTCAGGAAGAGAAAGAGAGAAAATTTTTGAAAAATTCTTCCTCCAATTTTGATTTAAATCAAGAATTTGATAATGCCTCCGCGAGCCGAATCGAGAAGGAATGTGCAACAAGTCTTATCCGAGAGGAGGAGACTCGTTGGTCAGAACAAACGGAAGAGATTCCTTGAGGGACATGGGCTTTATCCGGGCCTCAATTTTCATACTTCCACCATGGAGCAGAAGGGGGTAAGTATTCTAAATCATTTAACCCTTTCGAAATTTGATTTCTAGGGCTTAAGATAAAATTTTGGGGAAATCGCTCCCAAAAGAATGTTGCATGCTTGGCATGGAGTGCATTGTTTTGAAAAGATTTTTCTTTTCCTGTTTTTCTTCTTTTGAAAGGATTGGGTGATTTTTTGAAAATGCACATATTGTTATGAGTATGTTTTTGATACCTGTGATTTGCTTACCTGCAGACTTTGCGGACCAAGGGGTCCCCTGAGGCGATTGCGACTATTTGGGGCCTTCTTCCTGGCTCTTCTGATTTGCCGGGTAGTCCCAAGGGCCTAGTCTTTGCTGCTGGTCTTGGACCATTTTTTACTGCCGTTGGAGCTTTTAGGGACACACCGAGGAGCGTGGAGCTGGTGCGGGCTTTCAGGCAGTATTGGTGGGACTCTACCCACACTTTCCATCTATCTTGGGGTGAGTCAACCATCACTCCCTATGACTTCACTGCTATCACTGGTCTGCAGTTTACGAACAGGCCCATCTTTTCTGAGGACCCTGGTGTGCTGAGCACGGATGCTATCCAGGCATTGACTGGCATGACCCTTCGTCCGAAGGGTAATGGGGTTCCATTGGCTGATTTGCACTCGGCTTTGATGCATCAGTGCCGTCTCTTAGATGAGGGTGAGGCTGCCGTTACAGCTGAGCAGTTGGCGAGAGCCTTTGTCTGGGCCGGATTTTCAAACACCCTGTTCTGTAATGCCTCTACGACGGCATTGACCCTTCTACTGGAGCCTCTTAGAGATTGGAGCCAGGTGTCCACTTTTTCATGGGGTGAGGCTGGTTTGGCCCAGGTGTATAGAGGCCTGGATGAGGTGAGTAGAGTCAGTGTGACCTCTTTGGATTTTTATCAGACTGTGCTGGAGGTATGCTTTTTGTTCTTTTCGCACATTGACTGTTGCATTGACTTTTCTGTCATCATTCTTTTACTGTTGCTGCATACTGAAAGCTTCTGTCTTTTATTTCAGGTGTGGGCTTACGAGGTGTTTGGCTGTTATGCCTGGACTATGCCTGAGAGGATTGCGGCTGACTTATTCCCTGCTATCCGCCGATGGACTTTTGGAGCTAGGGAGAGCCGGAGAGTGGACGGGGTGAAGCCTCGTAAGACGGCCTGCTATCATGACACGATGATTACTCTGAGGGGCACCCCTGCTGGCTTGAGGTTGTTCCCTTGGCATGATAGATATGGCGAGGATGTGGTTGGTGATGCTGCCCTGTTGACCAGGACGAGGAGGCTTTTGATTGGCCTGGAGGGAGATGCCCTGTATTTGGGGGAGAGAGTCTCGCAGCAAAGATGGTTATGGCGCTGCCGCTCGCGTCCCTCATGATCCTCCTGTGGGGATTTGGCACATTCGGGCCTTGCCTGACTTGGAGCGGTTGCAGACTGGTATTGATGCCGCAGAGCTGTCTGATGATGGGGATTATGCCCAGTTTGTCTTCACCCGATTAGTGACCCCTCAGGTTATGGCCGCCAGGAGGGCAGCGGGGATGCAGATACCGGTGCCTCCCCGATTTTTTGAGTATGAGGCTGGGGGTGTCATTCGCCGCTCCTCTTTTGACATGTCTGAGACTCATCCTCATCTGCGGCTTCCCCGCGGGACTACTTCTGTGAGTAATCTTTTATTTTCTGATTCGTTCAAGCATTTAACTGCTTTACTGTCTGTATTGATTGCTTCTGACTGCCTTTTTTGTTTTCATTGAACAGGTCCCAGCCAAGACATTCAGGGCGGTGGCCAAGGCGCTCACCGGTGCTGTGAAGATGCTGCGCCAGTTTCAGAGGAGCGCAGAGCATTGGAAGGGGAGATGCAGCTCCCAGCATGGTGATGTCGTGCCTCCAAAGAAGAGGCCTAGGCCGACTTTGGCTCCTTCTGGTTCGCAGGCAGGTGGGTCGAGTCAGCAGCCCCTGCCTGATGATGATGGTGAGGATGACCCTTATCAGCCTCCTTTTTCCACCGTGCCTGAGTGGCATGGGTATTATGCCGATCCCCAGCCTTGGGCCCAGTATGAGGATGATGACTCAGACGGCGAGATCCACGAGGCGCCGGAGGGTGGCGACGATGGCCAGGAGCAGAGTGGCTCCGAGGAGGAGGTGGGTAGCGTTCTGGATGACAGCAGCTCCGAGGAGGATGAGGAGGATGGTTCCGAGTCAGAGTGATCACGGCGATCCCCTTTTGCCGTGCTTTGGACTCTTTTAGGGAGAGAGAAGAGATGCATGCACTGTTTTTGTTCTTTTGGATTGTAAAATAAGTACTTTATTCCATTTTGTATTTTGATAACTGAAACATTTGCTTATTTATGTATTTGGTAGCTCATATGCACGAGTTCGTCCCAAGAAAGGCACAAAATGGTGACTTTTGATGTGATTGGGTGTTTTTGTGGTTTTTGTATGCATTGGGTGACGTTTATGCGTCTGCGGGTGTGTTGGATGTGCCGGATCCTCTCCCGTGGGCTTGATGAGCGAGGGGGAGTGTTTATGTATGATTTTCTGGTGTTTTGGACAGGTTTGGGTAGGTTTTTTTGAGCAAGCATTGGACTGCTAAGGATTGCTGCAGTTGCAGCTGCTGGTGTTCCTGATGGAACTCTCCATGTCGTCCGACACAGGACTTCATGGAGCCTCCATGTCATCCGACAGGGAGAATCTGGGAGACAGCTTTCTTGATCAGCAAGCCCCAGCACTTTATAAAAGGCAGACTCGTAAACAACTCATTCCAGCAGTCACAGCAGGCTTCAAACTTGCCTTCCGCCTCAAAATTAGCCCCAAGATTCGATCTTTGGCCCAAAATGGAGCATTATAATGACAGATCTAAGATCAAAGAATGTCAATTTCATTCTGATCTCATTAATCTAACCCACCATCATCGTAACAACAATAGGAGGGTTATCGACCAACAATATGGGTTGAAATGCATCTGGTCATTAAAGGAGTGGGTGGTAGATTGGAACCTTCTCCGGGCTGCATCCAGGTACTGGGATCGTGAGAGGCATGTCTTTACCCTCTCGTGTAATGATCTTACACCTACCATTGAAGAGTTTCGGACACTGACTGGGGGAGCTGAGCTCAGGGATGCTATCTTCCCATGAGATCCACGACCTTTGACTGAGCAATTAGCCGATTTCTTGGGATTTCGCGCAGAGCAGGTAACTGATCTGATTCTCGACCTGTCCTTTGTTGACCTGGCCCAGATAGCCCGATTGGCTGTTTCGCATCCGGAGCTGTTTGACCCATCCACGGCCATGGATATTTTCATGCTGATTATGATCTCCCTATACTGCGTTTGTGAGTATGACGGGGTATGCTCTGCTTTACTGCTGGGAGTTGTTCGACAGATGCGGGGTTCTCGGGGCACCACATTGGCTAATATCCGACCCGGGCAGGGAGAGAGAGACGTAGTTCCCCTTTTGCTGGCAGAGACTTATCATGGGATGGACCGATTGGCTGGAGGGTCATTGCACATGGGCCGCAGCAGCCCCAGTCTCTTATCATTGTGGCTCTTTGAGCGGTTGAGACTTATCTCCTCACTGCCTGTAGGGCACACTGCAGCACCTTGGGTTACGCAGCAGAGGAGAGTGGCTCCGGAGGCTTCACAGGAGAGCTGGCAGAGGCGATTGGCCAGGTATACTACCACTGACATCCAATACTGGGTTCCTGGATGGAGGCTTGAGACTATGAGCGGCAGACAGGATGACTCTGCTGTAGTGAGGCTGCTGGGGTTACACTTCTCATCATTTAGCATCCCCTTGCTCGTTCAGAGGCAGTATGGATACCCACAACAGGCTGTTGATGGGTTCAGAGAGCAGATGGCCCGGGATACCGTTCCTCTTGACATGACTGATGTCCGGACTCTCAGGTTCTTTGCCAGGGCCTTTTCGGGAGCAGCTTTTCCTGCTCACACACTGATACGGAAGACCCGGGGAATCACATATCTGTTCACTTTGTATCTCATTTGGTATGGGGAGCAGATGGGACCAGTTCAGCACGCCATTGAAGGATATTGCTGAGGGACCCGAGGAGAAGACCAAACTAGCCAAGAGCTACGTGATGCTGAGGCACAGGCTGACCCAGACAATGTGACCGATGATCCGACAGCGGACTTTGAGAGACTCGTAGAGAGGAGAGCCAAGATGAGGGATGACCCTGAAGTTATGGCTCGGAGGACAGCTCTGAGAGAGGAGAGGGTTGCCCAGGCGGCGCTGAGAGCTGCCGGATTGGTTGACTCATCGACTCGTATTATTCCCGAGTCGGGACGACGGGAGACAGAACTGTTTGGGATAGCTAAGCCAAAGACCTCCCGAGGACCGAGGAAGAGGAAGAAGAAGAGTGCTAGTTCGGGAGTGGGAACGAGTGACTAGGATTAGGTGACCTATCATTGTATCCCTTGTTGCCTACACAGACAATTTAGATTTTCTCTTTAAAAGATATTATTTCTGCTAATGTTAATGAATCGAGAGTAAACCGTGCTTGAACTCATCAATGAATGTATTAATGTGATGAAAGTTGAAATTACTTCAGAACTTAATCAAGACAGATTTTGGTAATCACAAATACAACTGTTGACAGGATTTGGTGATTTTTATGATTTTTTAGACCGAACCGCGAACGGCTGACTACGTTCCCCTTTTACAGAATGGACTAAGGGGCTCAGGTCTCCGTAGTTCGACCCAATTGACTTTGTGTTTAAGAAAGGGATAGATAGAAGGGGGATAAATGGTGTAACCCTGTTTTTTACCTAGACCGCCCATTTTTAGGGTTTTCAGCCTAGCTGGGTATATTCTTTTAGCACCGAGCGCGCCCTTTGTTTTTGCACGGACTGCCTTTTGAGAGGTTTTCAGTCTCGTCTGGATACATTATTTTCGCGCTTTTTTTTTTTTTAGAGGGGAAGACTCGATTCAGACGTAATAGCGGCGCAGTTTGTCGCCGTTCACCGGGTGCATAAAGGGATTACCATCCAAATCTGTCAACTTCATTGCTCCGCCAGAGAAGATCTCCTTTTCCAAATACGGGCCTACCCAGATTGGAGCCCACTTGCCCAAAGGACTGGACTGATTCGGCGGTTTTTCTTTTAGGACCAAGTCACCCACTTTAATGTCGCGGGGATGTACCTTCTTGTCAAAGGCCCTAGCCATGCGCTTCTGATAAGCCCGGATGTGCTCCATCGCCTTAAGCCTTTGCTCGTCCAGGAGAGCTAACTCGTCATGTCGACTCTGAAGCCAGTCTATCTCGTTGACCTCATTTTTAAGCAGAACCCGAAGATAGGGTATTTCTAATTCGATGGGCAAAACGTCATCCATCCCATATGTCAAAGCGAACGGGGTTTCACCGGTAGCCATTCTTACTGAAGTACGGTAGCCCCAAAGCGCTAAGTGAAGCTTCTCAGGCCAATCCCGGCTCTTTTCAGCCATCTTCCGGATGATCCTTTCTAGATTCTTGTTCACGGCCTCGACAGCACCGTTGGTTTGAGGGCGATAAGGGAAGGACCTGTGTCGCTTGATCCTGAATTCTACGAGCAGTTCGTCGGTGTGTCCCTGAATTCCACGAGCAGTTCGTCGGTCTGCCAAATGATCCGACAGAGCTTGGCCTTTGATTGCCTTGCGGGTTATGAACTTGATATCGAATTCGGCTAGGAAGAATGACCCTTTCGGAAGCCTTGATGACAGAGAAGACTTACCAAACAGGCACTTGATGGGATCCATCTTTGACACCAGGTGCACTGTATGTGCCAAGAGGTAGTGTCTCAATTTGCTGACCAACCATACCAAAAAGCCGCAGGTTTTCTCTAAAGCCGAGTAGTTCAATTCCGCCCGAAGCTTCCGACGAAGTATATGGCATTTTCCATTTTTGAATCTGGCTTTTCTTGTGCGAGCATGGCTCGACGGCCGTATACATGAATGTCAAATATAGCAACAAGGGCTTGTCCTTATGCGGAGGACACAGAGGATTGGGGACGGACCAAGTAGGCCTTGATCGTCTCGAAGGCGGTTTGACACTGTTCGTTCCATTCAACCTCCTGATTCTTCCAGAGCAGCTTGAAGATCGGCTCACAGATAGAGGTTAGCTGGTGGATGAATCGGCTGATATATTGGAGACGGCCCATGAAAGCCTTCACCTCTGTGACTGTTGTTGGCGGCTTCATCTCCATGATGGCTTTGATCTTTCTTGGATCGGCTTCAATTCCCCGTTCCGTGACCATGTATCCCAGAACCTTTCCTCGAACTACGCCAAAAAGTGCACTTTCTTTGGGTTCAACCTCATCTCATGCCTCCCGCTCGGTTGAATAACTTCCTCAGGTCGATCAAGTGTTGACCATCTGATCCTTTGGAGTGAATAATCATATCATCAACATAGACCTCGATCTCCTTGTGGATCATGTCATGGAAAAGTGCAAGATCGCCGCTCGGTAAGTGGCGCCGGCATTCTTCGCACCGAAGGGCATAAGCGTGTAACGAAGGTTCCCCTACGGGTTGGTGAAGGCAGGTCTTTCCCGATCTTCTTCGGCAACTTTAATCTGATTGTAACCCGCAAAACCATCCACGAATGATTTGACTTCGTAGCTAGCGGTAGTGTCCACCAATAGATCGATATTGGGCAAGGGAAAGTCGTCCTTCGGGCTAGCTTTGTTTAGGTCTCTGAAGTCCACACAAACCCTGACTTTGCCATTCGACTTGGTTACCGTTACTATGTTGGCCAACCACTTGGGGTATTCGACCACTCTGATGAAACCCACTCTGAGTAGTTTTTCTATTTCTTCTTTGACCTGGAGGGACCATTCTGGCTTGATCCGGCAAAGCTTGACTGGCCTGGCTTCTGGGTCCAGGGGGATTCGATGTTCAACAGTTGAAGTATCCAACCCGGGCATGTCTTTGTAGGACCAGGCAAATACGTCCACGTATTCTTTGAGCAAATCAATGAGGGCTTCCCGTTCTTCCCCGGTGAAGAAACTGCCAATTTGTGTCTCTTTGGGCTCTTCAGTAGTTCCCAAATTCACCGTAGTTAATACCTCATCGGCAGGTTGGGCCCGATTGTCGTCTCGGTTAAAAACCTGCCTTATATTATCATTTAAAAAGTTTTCATCTAAAAAGTTTGTGTCCTCTTCAAATGAATCATTATTAACCACTTTTAAGTCATTAAGATTTGTCTTAGTTAACTTATCATTTGTTAAGGTGGCAATTAAGGGATACGCAGAAAGGTCAACCATTTCATTCAATGCAAAAGGGAAGACAGAGTTAAAGACACGGCGATGATCGTCAGCCGTGAGAGCATCAGACCTTTCTAGAGACTCAAACTCGATAACGAAAGACTCTGAGGACTGACTCAGGATTACAGGGGAAAACTTAGACTCAGACACACCAGGACGAGGGGTCAGCCCGAGCTTTTCCATCATAACTTCCCTGCTGGCGATCGGTCTCTTGAAGGAAGCCCAATTCCGGAGCGGCATCTCTGAATTGCTGACGAAGGTGCGCAGGTCAATCTCTTTGTCCCCATCAAACTCGATCACTGATACGTAATCTTTCCCAGTCGAAAGATCAGTCACAGGTGCATAATCATCCCCGGTCAGAAGGTCAACCATACTGAAAGGATCTTTAGTAACAGCCCTAGCCATTGGCGGTGTCTCTTCACACAAATCAATCAACGGTGCTTCCATCAATGGATCAGCCCCGGCGATTTCTGATAAATCTGCTTCCTCGAACAAAGCTGCGACATCTTCATCCATATCGAGCTCGGTGGTAACACTGTCCCCACGAATGGTGATTATATCTCTGTCTTGAGTAAACTTGACATACTGGTGCAAGGTTGAGGCGATCCCATGGATTTGATGCAGCCACGGCTGAGGCGATCCCATTGATTTGATGCAGCCACGGCCTTCCTAACAGAGCGTTAAAGGTCGCTGGGACATCAAGGACCCGGAATTCCACGGGTATCGTCTTCTTACCGAACCACAGGTCTAAAGTAGCCACCCCAAGTATTGGACGAGATGTTGAATCATATGCTTTAATCGTGAGGGAGGAAGGTTTCAAATCTGTAGACTTGATGCCGAGTAGGCCCGTGATCTTTGCTGGGAGAATGTTCATCCCAGACCCGTTGTCAATTAAAACCCGGGGAAGACGCCGTTCACTCAACTGGACCGTGATGAAGAGAGGCTTGTTATGATCAGCTCCACATTGGGGAAGGTCAAGTTCCGTGAAGGTTATTATGAAGCGGAGGCTACTACTTTCGGGGCTAAGCGATTTTTCCTTTTCATTCCCGGTATCCTGCAGTAATCCCGGATTCTTCTTGTAACGCTCAGCGCTTGAGATGATTGTAGCATTCTGTGTAGGGGGAGTATCAGACATCGTGCCGGTATCTAAGACCTTCCTCAAAGCTGAAATGCACTCAGGGAAAGTGACTTCCCCTTTGGTAATTCTGACGAGGATCGTTGTTTTGCCACTGGGTGGGCTTGATCTGACAATAGTTACCCTCTCATCGGGGAGGACAGGGTTTAATCTTCCCTTTTCTAGCAGATCCTCAACCATCTGCTTGGATTGGACTTTCGAAAATCCCTTTCCCAAAGCACGATAAGCGGTATTGAACTCCATGATGTCCACGTACTCAGCCCCAGCAAAATCCATGGCTCTCATGTCTTCGGTTACATAGTCGTCCTCCGAGACTTTTTCAACTTTCTGACTGTCGATTTCCATTTCCTCATACACCATTTTTCTCTCATTCTTGCAGGTTGAGCAACCACAAGTGAAAGATTGACAATGTCCGCTTTCTTGGTCCAACGTCGTGGCTCGGGCTACCTGAGTCCAAATGAGAAGTACTCGGGGTCCATTCCCGGGTATTGGGGCAATTAGGAAGGCATCGTGCGGGTCCATAGGTATAAAGGCAACGGGAGTAGCTTCCAAGTCCATAACCCTTTTGAGTGATTCCAGGCATTCAATGTGCTCAAGAGGTTCGGCAGTGACTCTCACAGCCTTGATGTCGTCCATTGTGGGGGAAGAAGAAATGGATCCCATGACGTTCACAAATTCGTTATCTGCTGGAGGCTGGAAACCTGCCTTTTCCACTAAGGCTTCAATGAACTGCTTCCATTCACCGATTAGCTTTCCATAGGGGACGTTGTGTTCAAATACCTCGGACTCATATTCATCTTCAGATGAGTCGGGTTGTTGCTCTGTAAGTACCCAAATCTGGCTCATGCCTTCCGGTTAAGTTTTCCGGCAATTTCCCGGACTTTCCTAAAGTCCGGGAGCAATTCCGGAACTGTTCCGAACCTTCCGAGGGATGAAGGGACTGATTTAAATTAAAAGGGCATGTTTTCCTCAATATGGAAAACCTTCTAGAAGTGCCACCTTGCATGATTCTAGAAACATGCTGAGTCATACAGGATAATGCCGCACGGCTGCATTAGGAGAAGACTCCTAGCCGCACGGCCTCATTAGCCTTATCCAGACTGCCTATAAATAGAGCCCTCCTCTACCCATTTGAACAACAACAAGATACCACATTCAGCACCAAAAGCTCTGTTCAAGCCCTGCTGCGAAAATCCAAGAAGTGGAAAAGTGCCAAGAGCCACCTCCCTCCTCCTTGAAGCCCTCCAAGTTGGTCCTTCCGCTAGGCAAGATCCAAAGAAGAAGAGGTCACCACCATTGGTAACCTCTCACCCCTTTACCTTGCATTATACTTGTTCTATGTGATATAATTGCTCCTTGCATCTATATATTGCTATTATCTTGCTTGGGACTTGGTATTAGTTGTTAAAGATCCTATCTTTACTCATATAAATCATATCCCCCACCCCCTTTTGCATCCTTTGCATGAAATAAGCATCCTTTGCCCATAAAAATGTAATCTCTGCGTTAGGTGCATCCTTTGCACCTAAAAGTCCCTTTTTTACATAAAAATGATATCTTTATGCATCCTTTGCATATAAAAATGTAATCTTTATACTCAAATTGCATCCTTTGCACCCTAAAACTCAATTTTATACATAAAAATGCATCCTTTGCATTAAAGATCATTTCTTTACATAAAAATGCATCCTTTGCATTAAAGATCCTTTCTTTACATGAAAATGCATCCTTTGCATTAAAAATCCTTTCTTTACATGAAAAAAAGCATCCTTTGCAAATCAAAGAGCATCCTTTGCATAAAAATCTTTTCTTTACATTAAAAAGCATCATTTGCAATCAAAAGCATCCTTTGCACCCCAAAAATGTCATCTTTTCACTAAAAATGTCATTTTTCACATGCATTCCCCTAGTCCCCGATTGGTATTTGATGCAACCTTCGGAACGGACCGGTGTAAAGATCCTATCTTTACATCGTTTCTTCCATTAAAGGTGCCACAATCTCTTTAGAAAGGGATAAACCTTGAACCTATATCTCTGATTATCGCTTGAGACGAGCATGATAGCTCCAATATAAGCTCAATCGTCTCAAGGCGTAGGATTGATGGGCTAAGGACACTCCTTTTCTAAAGAGCCCCATTTTGGACTATAAAAGAGAGTCCTTCTCTCGATCACGCAAGACCCAAGGTCAAATGGCGATGATCAGAAGTCCAAGATGAGGACGGGATCAAAGTCCCGAACACATAAAAATCCAAGGAATCCCGAGCGACAAACAATTAAATGGTTTGTACGTCCGGAAGACAACTTGGGACATTCCCCCCTCTCTTTTCAACACATGCACACAAGAAAGCACGCAAGCAAGCACGAAAAATGGAATCTAGGGAGACTTGCTACGGCAAGGCACCTTGGGTGAACGACGATCCGTTCTTCCCAAGGGGTAACTTAACCTCCGAACCCTAAAATCCTTTTTTTCAAAGTTTTGAGGAAATCAAAATGGCGTGGCGACTCCATTTTTCAAATTAAACCGGATGTTTTCAAACTCGCGTGAATCCAATCTAAAAAATCTAAAAAACAAAAATTAGAATTTGGGCACACATTCACAGTTTGGCGACTCCGCTGGGGAAATTCCAAAGGAGAAAAGCTTTCATTTTCAAAATAAACAATACCAGGTATATAGGTGGAAACCATTTAACCTTCCTGTATCGCTCCCTAACCCGGGGCTTGGGATAAACGGTGGTTTAACAATCCCACGTACCGGTATCTCTTTCGGAAAAAAAAATATAATAAAAAGAAAGCTTTTTTCCTTTGAGCGGGTTAGACTCCCGTCACGGATTCCAATTATCGTGCTTGCTTTCTTTGCCTTGCATTTGCATCATTTGCATCTTGGGAATTGTGCGTACTTTGAACAGGAAAGCCTACTAAAAGGTGCCTAAAATGTTCGGGAAGCAACCTGAAATTGCAAAGGAGTGGAACCTGGAAAATTGATCCATGCAGTCGTACGGCTCAATCCTCCTTGGATTCTGACCGGGCGGCCTCAGTGGCAATTCCACCAGGAAAAATTGAGGTTAATCTGGCAGCCTTGGCAGCTTGGGGCTATTCTGTTTCAAGACTGACCGGGGCTCCCAGAAAATTTACGTGCCTTATCTGTTGCATTTTCCCCCGTCCCGAAAAATCATTTCTTTAAAACACATTTATGAAAAATCTCTGTTTTAACTCAAAAAGGAATATTTTTAGGAGGCCGCACACTACGCGCACCTTATATATCCTGTACACTTTGCAGGCACGTCCCTTTAAACCCGGGGTGGTTTTTCAGCTGCAGTCACGGACAGCCTTACGATGCTCCCGAGCGCGCAAGAAATCACCCCAAACTCCCCATGGCAGCCAGTGTCGACCAATGCACAGTCCGTGTCACACGTTTCAAAAAATCGTGACTTTTTGGTTGGTTTTTGGTCTAGTCCGTGTCATATAGCCCAGTTGCATATCCCCGTAAAGGTCAAGCCTTAGTCCATAACGGAAGTCAAGATCTTTTGCTCAAGCGAAACTCTGCCGAAATTCCGACAAGGAAAAATCGGTAGAATCTTGACTCCAACATTGACTTTGACCTTGACCTGCACGGAATGCGTAAGAGTCGAGACTGAGTCTGTGCCAAAACTCCAAAGATCTTCCGCACAAGCGGAGCTCTGCCAAAATTTTGACAAAGGAAAAAATGGCAAGATCTTGACTCCGGCGTTGACTTCGACCTTGACCCGCACGGAATGCGTAAGGGTCGAGACCAAGTCCTTGCCAAAAGTCCAAAGATCTTTCGCTCAAGTGAAGCTCTGCCAAAATTCCGACAAGGAAAAATTGGCAAGATCTTGACCCGGTATTGACTTCGATTTTGACTCACGCACGGCATATGCAACGAAGTTCAATGTGACACTGCGTCATCCGGCTTTTACCGCCCGACCTATGCCTATTATCCTCTTGGACATTACCGAAAAGTCAAAACGTCAATAGCGCAAGCGAAATTCTGCCAAAATTCTGTTAAGGCTGAAAGACGAGACTTTCCCGGTATTGCCTTGACTATAAATCGCATCGCTCGTGCGTTAAAAGTACTATGACCTGCTAGACCCGTTAGGAGCGTTCTTCTCTCTCGGTCGGTGGGATCCGCGTGCCCTATAGGACCCTCGCCCGGGGCTGTCCACCCTGGGAGGTCGAAATACAGGTGGAATACGAGGGGCTTATAGACGTAGTGACGGAACCCACTGATCCAGGATCTAGGGTAGTTGCGAAAAAGAAGGGCAGAACCCCTTTTCCAACCAAGTAGAAATTAATAAAAGACACTGTTTTAAGTAAACTAAAAGATTCTTAATTTGCATATTGCTTGAGCCTTCAGCCTAAACACCTACCCTGAGTCTAAACCTCTCCTATCCCTTTCTCGCAGCGAGAAGTGGGTGAGAACACCGGTATAGCAGTTTGTCGACGCTGAGATCTCAGATAACCCATCAGAATTCTCAAGTCTCAACTTTCCAGTGTCAAAATGGCCAACGTGGTAGTCAATAATGGCAATGACCAAGTAGTCGGAGAGGCCATCCCAGTTCAACCCAGGCCCCATATCTGGTATGATGTGTGCGATTGTGAAGACTGTCTGGAATATGAGTATCAAGAATGGATTAATGAAGAGGCTCCTTCAAGAAAGAAGAAGAAAAGGAAGTCCATGCAACAGAAATTAAAGGAAAGGTACGAAGTCGGGGACAAGAGCGTTGGAACTTTAGGGGAGCCTTCGGGCAAGTTTGACTACTACGTCAGTTATGCCAAAGAGCCTACCAAGGAACCCGTCATTCAAAACGCAGTCCAGTCTGATACCCCTGTAGTCAGTGACCCTCTCGAGGCAGAAAGTTCCGAATTTGTCACCATTTTGAAGTTCAATGAGAAGCTAGTAGATTTGGAAACAGAATACATAAAACCCATAGAATACGTGGCCAATCAAGGAAGAATCAAGGCCCCTTCTGAAGAGGACTTCATCAGCATTATCCAGGCCAACCCTCCTGTTGGCTATACTGACAAGGTCGTGGTATCAAAGATCAGTAAAGAGAAAATGAGTTATCAGCAGTGTATTGATAAGATGAGTCAGACTCTTCAGTCAATGAGTCCAGTTGTCACAGACGAGCTCGCCGAGAGATTGCATCAAGCTACTCTAGCTCCTCTCACCATCTTTCCAAGGTACCGGCCTATCAATGATTTTCGGCAAGTTTTTGATCAGTTTGAAGTCTCCAACTTTCTAAAGAATGCTGACAAGACTGCTACTCCCTAGGGCAACAGCAGGAAAGAGTGAACCCCAGTCCAATCCACGTCAAACACTTCGAGTCAATAAGTAGTGTAGGGTCCAGAGTCAGTAGGGTCAAGAGTCAGTTGAGTCAGGAATCTTTGAATTCCAGTCCTTCGAGTCATCCGAAGGCCTCACGCCCGAGGATTATGAACATGTAATCAATGTCATCTTTCCCCTTGCTTTGAATGAAATGACAGATCTTTCTGAGTATCCTCTTATTGCCAACTTAACAAATGATAAATTAACTCAAAACTTAACAACAGTTAATAATGAATCATTTGAACAAGATGCAAACACACTAAACGAACAATACATTAAAGAAATCTTTAAGCAGTTACGTAAAAGAGGAAAACCGGGCCCAAGCTGCCGAGGAGGTTTTGACAAGTGTTAACTTGGGTACTGTCGAGGAACCTAAAGAGACACAGATTGGAAGCTTCTTCCAGGGGGTTGAAAGGGACAGACTGGTTAATTTGGTCAGAGATTACATGGACGTCTTTGCATGGTCGTACAAGGATATGCCGGGGCTAGACAGTTCGATAGTAGAGCACAGAATCCCTTTAGCACCAGATGCTAAGCCAGTAAAGCAGAAATTGAGAAAAATCAAGCCAGAGTGGTCTCTACAGGTCAAAGAAGAAATTGAGAAGCTACTGCGGGTAGGATTCATCAGAGTCATCGAATATCCGACATGGTTGTCCAATATTGTGACCGTAACCAAGGCCAATAGGAAGGTGCGCTGCTGTGTATATTTTCGGGATCTGAACAAGGTCAGCCCCAAAGACGATTACCCCTTGCCAAACATAGACATCCTGGTGGACTCCACTGCCAACTACGAAGTCAAATCCTTCGTTGACGGCTTTGCAGGCTACAACCAGATTAAGATGGCCGAAGAAGACCAAGAAAAGACAGCCTTCACCACACCGTGGGGAACTTACTGTTATAAAGTAATGCCATTTTGGCTTAAGAACGCCGGGGCTACTTATCAAAGGGCAGCGACCGCTTTTTTTCATGACATGATCCACAAGATGATTGAGATCTATGTCGACGACATGATAATCCACTCCAAAGCCGAGGATGGGCAGTACTTTGTTGACCTACGAAAGTTCTTCGAGAGGCTGAGACAACATTCCATGAGACTAAGCCCTGCTAAATGCACCTTCGGAGTGACAAGGGGAAAAGTGCTTGGGTATATGTCACGGAGCGAGGTATCGAAGTCGACCCCCGAAAGATCAAAGCCATTATGGACATGAGGCCACCTCAAACCCAAACAGAAGTCAAAAGCTTTATGGGCAAACCGCAAAGACATCAACCGTTTCACAACCCGCTGACCACTATGTGCGAGCCCATTTTCAAGCTCATGAGGAAGAATGTAGACACAGAGTGGACCGAAGAATGCCAGGGATGCCTTTGACCGCATCAAGGCGTACTTAGTACATCCTCCGGTACTATGTCCCCCACATAGACAAAACCTCTTCTCGCTCTATCTCACCGTCACTAATACGGCAGTTGGGGCTATGCTTGCTCAGGAGAAGAAAGACTCTCGGGTAGAAAATGTCATTTACTTTGTCACCGGAAGCCGCAGGAAGTGAGCTCAATTACTCAGCATGTGAAAAGACTTGTGCAGGACTGGTCTGGGTAGTCGGTAAGCTGAAGCATTATATGCAAGCCCACCCTGTGAACTTGGTCTCGAAAATGGACCCCATCAAGTACATCTTCGATAAGCCTTCCCTCTCGATGCGTCTAGCAAAATGGTCTTTCTTCTTAGCTGAATATGACATCAACTACGTGACCAGAAAGGCCATTAAGGGTCAAGCATTGTCAGACCATCTGGCAAATTTTCCCAGTAATGAGGACCATGGGCCCGAACCCCAATTCCTGCATGAAGGGATCTTTGTAGTCGAGCCTGAGAACCGATGGCAGCTTTTCTTTGATGGAGCCGCTAACAAAAGAGGAAATGGCATAGGGGTGCTACTGGTCGATCCGAAAGATGAGCACACGCCCATAGCCCTTAAGTTGAACTTCCCTGCCACGAACAATGTTGCCGAGTACGAGGCCTGCATTGCTGGTTTAGAAGCTGCCTTAGAAAGGAATGTCAAGGAGCTCGAAGTTTATGGAGACTCAGCCCTGATCATCAACCAGGTCTCCAACAAATGGAAGACTGTGGACCCTAATCTTCAGCGGTATCATGCCCATATGGAGGAGTTGACTGGACAGTTCAGAGAAGTGACTTTCCACTACTTGCCAAGGGAAAAGAACAGATTTGCAGATGCCCTAGCTACTCTAGCCTCACTGGTAGAGATTCCCGAGGGAAAAGCCATAAAACCCTTCAGAGTGGGTAGAAGAGAAGCCCCGGCTTTCTGTTGTGAAGTAGACTTGGGACCTGAGCCTATCAAGGAACCCTGGTACAATCAAATTTACCAGTTCCTCAAAGATGGAGAGTCAGCTTTCAGAGACGAAGAAGGTAGACCAAAGGAAGGTGTCAAAGCTAAGAGCTTGCAAGCCCTAAAAAGGTTGGCCTCCCATTATGTCATTTTAGGAGGCAACCTGTACAAAAAGCGGTACCAAGGACCACTCCTCTTGTGCGTCACTCAAGAAAGAGCCAGAGAGTTGATGACCGAAGTCCACAATGGTCCCTGCGGTCCTCATATGAATGCTAGAGCCCTGATGCAAGTGATCCTCAGAATGGGTTACTACTGGATTTCTATGGAGACAGACTGTGTCCAGCATGTCCGAGCGTGCGACAAATGCCAACGGTTTGCCAACCTCAACCATCTCCCGCCTCATGACCTATACTGCATGACGACTCCTTGGCCGTTTGCAACTTGGGGTATTGACGTGATAGGGAAGATAGCCCCGGCAGGAAGCAATGGGCATGAATTTGTGTTAGTAGCCGTCGACTACTTCACCAAGTGGGTAGAGGCCAAGTCCTATAAGGTCCTCACTTCCAGAAAGGTGGCCCAGTTTATCAAGGAAAACATAATGTGTAGATATGGGGTGCCCAATGAGATCATTTCTGATAATGGGTCACACTTTGAAGGAGACTGCGATAGGTTACCGTCGAATTCGTAATCACTCGCCATAAGTCGTCCCCGCATGCACCTCGACTAACGGAGCCGTGGAAGCCGCTAATAAGACGCTCGAATGGATCATCCAGAAAATGGCCACCCGTGGTCGTGATTGGCCCGAAAAGCTGCACCTGGCACTCTGGCTGCGTAACGTCCGTCGAATGCCACAGGAGAAACTCATTTTGCCCTAACCTACGGGATGGAAGCAGTGTTACCGGTGGAGTTGGAAATCCCGTCATTAAGGGTCCTCCTGGAAAACAGTGTCAACGAAGTAGAATGGCTATGCAGCCGGCATGATGAGTTGGCCCTGCTCGACGAAAGAAGGCTAAAAGCCATGGAGCACACCCGAGCCAACCAGAGGCGAATGGCCCGAGCATTTGACAAAAAGGTCAAAGCCAGGGACATCAAAGAGGGTGACTTAGTGTTGAAAGTGAAGCCCCCTACCAGAGACAACCCCGTGGGAAAATGGGAACCCGTTTGAATCGTCCCGTATGTGGTGCAGAAGATACTATCGGGAGGAGCAATGAAGCTTGCAGACCTGGACGGCAATCCCTTTGTCCACCCAGTCAACGGTGATAAGCTCCGAAGGTACTATGTCTAAAATAAATTAAAAAAAAATCTTAGTGCAAAAAAAAGAGTAATACCCAGCTAGGCTGAAAACCCAAAAAGGGCGGTCTAGGCAAAAAACAGGGTTGCAAAAAAAAAAAAAAAAAAAAAAAAAAAAAAAAAAAAATCTTAGTGCAAAAAGAGTAATGCCCAAACTAGGCCGAAAACCCAAAAAGGGCGGTCTAGGCAAAAACAAATGGCCGCACATAAAAAAAATTCAAAAAGTTCACCAGAATGAACTACGAAGACCTGAGCCCCTTAGTCTTTCTTGTAAAAGGGGAACGTAGGCAGCCATTTATGGTTCGGTCTAAACAATAAAAAAGGGCGATTAAGTTCCATGAAATGCGTCCTAAACAATAATAAAGGGCATTCAAGTTTTCATAAAACGGGTCCTAATCAATAAGATATTTGAAATTTTCATGGAATTGTGTCTTGATTAATTTCTAAGATAATATCTCTTGTTCATTACAAGTTAAAAACTTCTTAATGAGTTCAAGCACGGTTTACTCTTGACTCTGCTAACCTGCTACAAAGATCTAAAATACAATAAAATGCCTAATAAGCTACTGTGTTTGCAAAATGGCAATAAGGGAATCCTAAGAAAAGATCTGTCAGTCGTCATTCACTGAGTCTTCTTTGGTCTTCTTCCCTTTACCTCGACCCCGTCGAGTTTTCTTTCTATTCTTCTCCAAGATGTCGGTCTCCCTCATCCCGATCTCTGGTATCCTCACTGGAGCCTCCATCAAACCGGTGTCAATAAGTGCCCTCTCAATACGGGCACGAGTCCGCACTTCCTCCCTCTGAGCCTCAGTCAAGGGAGCGACTTCAGAAAGCCTCTTATATCGAGCCTCCATATCTTTGATAAGGTCACCCGACTGGTTATGGTGACTCGCCTTAGCTTTAGTCTCCCTCAGAGTCCTACTCGAGTCACATCAGCCCCCAATAAAGCCTGACGCCTCTCTCCCAATATGACCTGAGTCGCTCCCATCTCCCTCTCGTACCAATCCAAGTAGACCGTAGTCAAGATGGTACTCTTCCCCGCTCCCGAGAATGGCCCCGGGTGGGAAAGCACGTATGTCCAAGCCCTCGAGAAGAATGAGAAGCCGGGCCGGATCCCTCATCTCTAATGGCACCACCTCCATGGTACGGATGTCCTCCCACCGCGGCTCCCGTAAGGCCCCGAACCGCCCGGGATACCAAGCAGGGTATGTAGAAGGATGACCAGCAGTAACCCCGGAACCCTCACTATATAGGACTCCTGAAATGTCCTCCCGGTCTCGCAACCTCCAAAGTGAGGTACCCACCAGCCGAATATCCGAAGTGGATAACCTAGCCATCATCGCCTCCCGGCCACCCCGGTCCTCATTGCCGAGGTAAACCCCTCCGGAAATCACCCAAGGGCACCGTGTCGGCAAAGCCCCCGATAAATTAACTCAAAACATAACAATGCTTAATAATGAATCATTTGAACAAGATGCAAACACACTAAACGAACAATACATTAAAGAAATCTTTAAGGTGTTACGTAAAAGAGGAAAACCGGGCCCAAGCCGCCGAGGAGGTTTTGACAAGTGTTAACTTGGGTACTGTCGAGGAACCTAAAGAGACACAGATTGGAAGCTTCTTCCAGGGGTTGAAAGGGACAGATCGGTTAATCCGCTCGTAGAATACATGGACGTCTTTGCATGGTCGTACAAGGATATGTCGGGGCTAGACAGCTCGATAGTAGAGCACATAATCCCTCTAGCACCGATGCTAAGCCGCAGCGTAAACCGAGAAAAATCAAGCCAAAGTGGTCTCTACAGGTCAAAGAAGAAATTGAGAAGCTACTGCGGGTAGGATTCATCAGAGTCATCGAATATCCGACATGGTTGTCCAATATTGTGACCGTAACCAAGGCCAATGGGAAGGTGCGCTGCTGTGTAGATTTTCGGGATCTGAACAAGGTCAGCCCCAAAGACGATTACCCCTTGCCAAACATAGACATCCTGGTGGACTCCACTGCCAACTACGAAGTCAAATCCTTCGTTGACGGCTTTCAGTGCTACAACTGCATTAAGATGGCCGAAGAAGACCAAGAAAAGACAGCCTTCACCACACCGTGGGGAACTTACTGTTATACAGTAATGCCATTTGGGCTTAAGAACGCCGGGGCTACTTATCAAAGGGCAGCGACCGCTTTTTTTCATAACATGATCCACAAGGAGATTGAGGTCTATGTCGACGACATGATAATCCACTCCAAAGGCGAGGATGGGCAGCACTTTGTTGACCTACGAAAGTTCTTCGAGAGGCTGAGACAACATTCCATGAGACTAAACCCTGCTAAATGCACCTTCGGAGTGACAAGGGGAAAAGTGCTTGGGTATATGGTCACGGAGCGAGGTATCGAAGTCGACCCCCGAAAGATCAAAGCCATTATGGACATGAGGCCACCTCAAACCCAAACAGAAGTCAAAAGCTTTATGGGCAACCGCAAAGACATCACCAAGTTTCACAACCGCTTGACCACTATGTGCGAGCCCATTTTCAAGCTCATGAGGAAGAATGTAGACACAGAGTGGACCGAAGAATGCCAGGATGCCTTTGACTGCATCAAGGCGTACTTAGTACATCCTCCTACTATGCCTCCCACATAGACGTAAACCTCTTCGCTTCTATCTCACCGTCACCGATACGGCAGCTGGGGCTATGCTTGCTCAGAGAAGAAAGACTCTCGGGTAGAAAATGCCATTTACTTTGTCACTGGAAGCCTGCAGGAAGTGAGCTCAATTACTCAAAGCATGTGAAAAGACTTGTGCAGGACTGGTCTGGGTAGTCGGTAAGCTGAAGCATTATATGCAAGCCCACCCTATGAACTTGGTCTCGAAAATGGACCCCATCAAGTACATCTTTGATAAGCCTTCCCTCTCGATGCGTCTAGCAAAATCGTCTTTCTTCTTAGCTGAATATGACATCAACTACATGACCAGAAAGGCCATCAAGGGTCAAGCATTGTCAGACCATCTGGCAAATTTTCCCAGTAATGAGGACCATGGGCCTGAACCCCAATTCCCAGATGAAGGGATCTTTGTAGTCGAGCCTGAGAACCGATGGCAGCTTTTCTTTGATGGAGCCGCTAACAAAAGAGGAAATGGCATAGGGGTGCTACTGGTCGATCCGAAAGATGAGCACACGCCCATAGCCCTTAAGTTGAACTTCCCTGCCACGAACAATGTTGCCGAGTACGAGGTCTGCATTGCTGGTTTAGAAGCTGCCTTAGAATGGAATGTTAAGGAGCTCGAAGTTTATGGAGACTCAGCCCTGATCATCAACCAGGTCTCCAACAAATGGAAGACTGTGGACCCTAATCTTCAGCGGTATCATGCCCATATGGAGGAGTTGACTGGACAGTTCAGAGAAGTGACTTTCCACTACTTGCCAAAATAAAAGAACAGATTTGCAGATGCCCTAGCTACTCTAGCCTCACTGGTAGAGATTCCCGAGGGAAAAGCCATAAAACCCTTCAGAGTGGGTAGAAGAGAAGTCCCGGCTTTCTGTTGTGAAGTAGACTTGGGACCTGAGCCTATCAAGGAACCCTGGTACAATCAAATTTACCAGTTCCTCAAAGATGGAGAGTCAGCTTTCAGAGACGAAGAAGGTAGACCAAAGGAAGGTGTCAAAGCTAAGAGCTTGCAAGCCCTAAAAAGGTTGGCCTCCCATTATGTCATTTTAGGAGGCAACCTGTACAAAAAGCGGTACCAAGGACCACTCCTCTTGTGCGTCACTCAAGAAAGAGCCAGAGAGTTGATGATCGAAGTCCACAATGGTCCCTGCGGTCCTCATATGAATGCTAGAGCCCTGATGCAAGTGATCCTCGGAATGGGTTACTACTGGATTTCTATGGATACAGACTGTGTCCAGCATGTCCGAGCGTGCGACAAATGCCAACGGTTTGCCAACCTCAACCATCTCCCGCCTCATGACCTATACTGCATGACGACTCATTGGCCGTTTGCAACTTGGGGTATTGATGTGATAGGGAAGATAGCCCCGGCAGGAAGCAATGGGCATGAATTTGTGTTAGTAGCCGTCGACTACTTCACCAAGTGGGTAGAGGCCAAGTCCTATAAGGTCCTCACTTCCAGAAAGGTGGCCCAGTTTATCAAGGAAAACATAATGTGTAGATATGGGGTGCCCAATGAGATCATTTCTGATAATGGGTCACACTTTGAAGGAGACTGCGATAGGTTACCGTCGAATTCGTAATCACTGCCACAAGTCGTCCCCGTGCATGCACCTCGACTAACGGAGCCGTGGAAGCCGCTAATAAGACGCTCGAATGGATCATCCGGAAAATGGCCACCCGTGGTCGTGATTGGCTCGAAAAGCCGCACCTCGGCACTCGGGGCTACGTAACGTCTCGTCGAACACCCACATGAGAAACTCATTTTGCCCTAACCTACGGGATGGAAGCAGTGTTACCGGTGGAGTTGGAAATCCCGTCATTAAGGGTCCTCTGGAAAACAGTTGTCAACGAAGTAGAATGGCTATGCGGCCGGCATGATGAGTTGGCCTCGCTCGACGAAAGAAGGCTAAAAGCCATGGAGCACACCCGAGCCTACCAGTAGGTGAATGGCCCGAGCATTTGACAAAAGGTCAAAGCCGTGGACATCAAAGAGGGTGACTTAGTGTTAAAAGTGAAGCCCCTACCGTAGACAACCCCGTGGGAAAATGGGAACCCGTTTGGATCGTCCCGTATGTGGTGCGTAAGATACTATCGGGAGGAGCAATGAAGCTTGCAGACCTGGACGGCAATCCCTTTGTCCACCCAGTCAACGGTGATAAGCTCCGAAGGTACTATGTCTAAAATAAAAAAAAAAAAATCTTAGTGCAAAAAAAAAGAGTAATACCCAGCTAGGCTGAAAACACAAAAAGGGCGGTCTAGGCAAAAACGTGGTTGCAAAAAAAAAAAAAAAAAAAAATCTTAGTGCAAAAAGAGTAATGCCCAGCTAGGCTGAAAACCCAAAAAGGGCAGTCTAGGCAAAAAATAGGGCTGCACATAAAAAAAAAATTCAAAAAGTTCACCAGAATGAACTACGAAGACCTGAGCCCCTTAGTCTTTCTTGTAAAAGGGGAACGTAGGCAGCCATTTATGGTTCGGTCTAAACAATAAAAAAGGGCGATTAAGTCTCCATGAAATGCGTCCTAAACAATAATAAAGGGCATTCAAGTTTTCATAAAACGGGTCCTAATCAATAAGATATTTGAAATTTTCATGAAATTGTGTCTTGATTAATTTCTAAGATAATATCTCTTGTTCATTACAAGTTAAAAACTTCTTGATGAGTTCAAGCACGGTTTACTCTTGACTCTGCTAACCTGCTACAAAGATCTAAAATACAATAAAATGCCTAATAAGCTACTGTGTTTGCAAAATGGCAATAAGGGAATCCTAAGAAAAGATCTGTCAGTCGTCATTCACTGAGTCTTCTTTGGTATTCTTCCCTTTACCTCGACCCCGTCGAGTTTTCTTTCTCTTCTTCTCCAAGATGTCGGTCTCCCTCATCCCGATCTCTGGTATCCTCACTGGAGCCTCCATCAAACCGGTGTCAATAAGTGCCCTCTCAATACGGGCACGAGTCCGCACTTCCTCCCTCTCGAGCCTCGCCAAGGGAGCGACTTCGTAAAGCCTCTTATATCGAGCCTCCATTTCTTTGATAAGGTCACCCGACCGGTTATGGTGACTCGCCTTAGCTTTAGTCTCCTCGTAGTCCTACTCGAGTCACGCGCCCCCCAATAAAGCCTGACGCCTCTCTCCCAATATGACCTGAGTCGCTCCCATCTCCCTCTCGTACCAATCCAAGTAGACCGTAGTCAAGATGGTACTCTTCCTGCTCCTGAGAATGGCCCTGGGTGGGAAAGCAGCGTATGTCCAAGCCCTCGAGAAGAATGAGAAGCTGGCTGGATCCCTCATCTCTAATGGCACCACCTCCATGGTACGGATGTCCTCCCAATCGCCCAACGGCTCCTGTAAGGCCCCGAACCGCTCGGATACCAAGCAGGTATGTAGAAGGATGACTAGCGTAACCCCGGAACCCTCACTATATAGGACTCCCGAAATGTCCTCCCGGTCCGCAACCTCCAAAGGAGGTACCCACCGCCGAATATCCGAAGTGGATAACCTAGCCATCATCAGCTCCCGGTCACCCCGGTCCCGCTGTCGAGGTAAACCCCTCTCGGGAAATCACCCAAGGGCACCGAGTCGGCAAAGCCCCCCGGCAAAGCCCCGAGCCTCTCCCCGCAGCCCACAAAGTCAACACGGCCGGACTCCTGCACTTCATGAAACGGTCTCCTCTAGCCATCCTATCGATGCCATGCAGAGTCTTACCCAAAACCAATGGGACAATGTCTTTCCCAGCCCTGCAATCCCTGACCATATCCAAGAGGCCACCATGACAGATCCCCACGGACTCAGTAGTGAACAGAGATGAGAATATGCAGAGGATAAAGGCATCCATAGCCACCGTGGTCGTAGCCATATTCGAAAACCCAAACCTGCCCGGGACATCAGAAAGTTCAATCCTGTCCGGAGCTATCATCATCCCCTCAGCCTCTCCCAGAGATATGTGCAGAAAAGATGCCAACTTTGCCGCCACCGGCACATCTTCGATCAGAGGAATCGATATAGCCTCAATTTCTGGACCCCCAATCAAGGCTCGGAAGTCTTCATAGGCTGGGACAATCTCATTGTAAGAAAAGCAGTAAACGTGTCTCCGGACGTCCCAAAACCTTGCCGCTGCTCTCAAAAGGTCCCAATCGGGCGGGAGATCCCTCAAATGCCATAAAGATTTGATCTTGAAAGAAGAATCAAACAGCCCCTTGTGAGATTGAAAGTTATATCTCACCCAAGATTGAAGATCGGAGAGAAAGCGGTCTCTTTTCCCCCTTTTGCAATCTAACGGGTTTCTCCATTGCAAAATGATCAAAGTTGATGTCTTTAGGCCAAATATGTGCTCTGAGAACAGTTGGGACAAGTCTAGAGTGAAAATGATTTGAAATGGCCAAGCCTTGATTTTATTCTAAAAATAACCAAATCAGCGTAACCGTGAGCCGCACGGCTTCATTTGCTCCAGAGACCAGACCGCACAGCTTCATTTGCCTGATGTGGAAAACAAATCTGCAGCAACCAAGTTGCTGCCCAAAGGGAGTTTTCACCTCACTTTTCCAACAAAAACCTGTACAAAAATATATCCAAACACTAACCATGCAGTTATGTGTCATCACAAATCATTTTGGCCCAGTTTCAGCCCCAATTCCAAGCAAAAAACTACCCCGAGGCTCAAGTAATATGTAAATTCATAAAGCATAAATTTAAAAAGCAAATAAAACATTAATACATTGTTTTCGCCCCATCGGCGCCCAAATAAAGCAAAAAAATAAATAAAATGTGCATAAAACTGTTCATTGTTTGTTTTTTCCTCCTAAATCGATTCTAGAGACCTCCTAGGCCTCCGATTCCTCCTCATCACTACTCAGCTCATAGACGCTCGCCTCTCTCATCAAATCCTCGCTGTCGCTCACGTCGGAAAGATGAACATTCACATGTTGATACTCCGCCAGATGCTCCAGGATGCCGGCATTGGGTCCCCGTCCCCGAGGCATGGCGCTAGAGGAGTACTCTGAAGCCGATGAGGTGGATGCCGTGCCCCCTACGTGCCTCCTTTTGCGCACAGGCTCCTGCACGTTCGCTGCAGCCTTTGAAGCGCAAGCCAGCTTCTTCAAAAGGGACCGGCATACATCTTTCCAGCCCCTATTTTGCCTGACCAAGCCATCGTAAAGTGCGAGCTGGAACCTGAGAAAAAGAGAAGGAAATCTCAGATAATCTTGAAATTGCAAAAAGCAAAGAAGTCTAAAAAAAAGGGAAAAGACCCTAAAGTGTACTTACAGTGTTGTCCGGCGGTAGAGTATACTGGGGCTCCCTAGTGTCGGGGACAGGTATTCTGAACCTCCTCGGTACCCCGTTGACTACATAAGAAAGATGAGCAGGAGGCATCGGCGGGTCAGTAGGCTCGGCCTCCCCATACCCCTGAGTGACAGCTAGCTTCACTAGCTTCTGTGGCATCCTCAGTCGCTGCTCCACAAAAGTAGCATAAGGGGTAGCCATGTCAAAGTACTCCTCAGCTGCTACACCTGCCTGGTACCTAGCAATGTCATCCGCCGACCAATCCCTGGGCTGCAGCATCCGTGCTGGAGGATCATGAGGGGTAATGGCATCCAATGGAGGGATATGGCCATGCTGCCTAGAGAAGCGGTCCCCCAGATAGATGACATCACATGTCAGCCCGGTCAACCATCGCCTCTGCCTCATCGCCTCCACGGCCTCTCCTAGCAAAATCTCTGGATACCTCCCCCAAGGGTAAAAGTCCACTCCGTCGTGCCCATCCCTGTTGATGACTGGCCTCACCATCTTGTAGTCAAAGGTGATCCGGGTCTTCCCGGTGAACTTGTCTCTCGCATCTCCCCTCCAGCGGATCATAGCGGGAAAGATGGTAGCATCGCTCTGTTGGTTCCACGGAAAGAACCCGATCACCTCACAAAACCAGACCTGCATGTTCAAAACATCAAAAGGGTCATTTTCTCTCATAAAAGTCTCAAAGACAGAAAGTAAAAGAGAGAAAAGAAAGTGAGACTACCTCGAGAGCAAAAGAGAAGCAGTCCATCGAGGCAGCCTTATTCCGGCTGTACATGTCCAAGGAAAAGTAAAGCTCTGCCAATCCGGCCTCTCCCCAAGAGACCGTCCCAATCCCATCAACATCCTCCAAGGATTCAAGAAGGCAAGTCATAGCCAGCGTCCCAGAATTGGCAAAAATGGTGACTGACAGCATCAACCACACAAAGCCCTCGCAAGCTGGTAGGCAGTCACCTCATTAGCAGCAAATTCCTGCATGCAGTTCTGGACTGCCACCTCCACATTCCTAGTCTCCATCCCGAGACCCTTAGGAATAAGCTCAAATCCAACCAAAGCTCTAAACTCCTCCGCCGTAATATGGTTCCTCCAGGTCACAGGCCTCCCGGTGAACTGTAAGCCAGTGATAGCAGTGAAATCCGCAGCGCCACCGTCGCCTCCCCTGCCTAAGGTGAAAGCTGTGGGTAGTGTCCCACCAGAACTCCGAAAGGGCCTGGATCAAGCCCTTGCTCTTCGAGGTAATGTGAATACCTCTGCCGATAGCCTCAATAAATAAATCCAGGCCGGTAGCCCTCACTAGCTGCTTGGGGTTCACCCCATCCTTCTCAAAATTGGGCATCCTCTGCCATAGCCTCACTGCAATCTCGGAAGGCCCCCTAGACTTGTTCTCCTATAGACAAGAACAAAAAGAAATGTGTCAGTCCTTCACCTCATTTCAAAAGCATGCATATATTCAAAAGTGCACATATTTTCAAAAGAAAAGCATTCATAAAATTTTTCTAGCATCCTATGCATAGAAAAACGTGTCTTTCATCACTTGAAACACATCATGTCAAGCACATTGCTCTCCTAAGCACAAAATCACAATTTTCAAAATTATTTGCACATAAGCATTAATTTTTTTTCTCAAAAAATGGCATGCGTGAATCCTTTTCATCATCCAAAATCCAGTTTTAGCATCCATGATCAAAAATTGACCTAGTTCTAGCACATGCAAGGACTCCGTCACATCTTAGACAATTATTTTCTCAATTTATTTTCAAAAAATGGGTCATTCTCATTATTTCTTAAGAAAATTGCACATGCATGTTCGTTTATCTTCTTAGCCTCATAGGTTAATCATCAAGATTCCAAAATCATCATCAAAAATCCTAGGAAAATTCGAGAAATTCCTAAAACTCGAGTCAAGCCCTAGAGTCAATCAAAATTCAATCAAAATCGACGGAATTGAGCAAATTAAGAATGCTTACCCCAACCGATTGAGGATTCGTCGATTTGTGCTCCCTCCTACCCGGATAGAGCTCCGATGGAGGCGTAAGGAAGTCATACTTCCTCTCCGTGTGAACGAGCTCTTTCCTCCTCCTCCAAGAGGCCTCGGAGATGTTCCTCCTTGCTTGCCTTGGCATAGGATTCCCCTCCGGATCCATCTTAATCAATAGAAGCAAGGGAATTGAAGGATTTTGAAGAAATTCTCTCCCTCCTCTCTCTCTTCCTCGGCAATGGATGGGCGGCAACAATGCCCAATGCCCGTTCAAATCTGTTTTAAATAATCTGGAAAAATCAGACTTCTAGCCGTACGGCTTCTTTTGCCCCCGTCTCATGCCGGGCGGCTTCTTTCGCCCTGAGCAGAAATTACGATTTTGCCCCTGGACTTCTCACTTGGGCATATAATTCCTGTTATCCTTTAACTAGGATAACGTCGTCTTCCAAAAGATATCCATTATCTCCTAAGCAAATAGACTTTCCTCCCCAGTCGCCTCCGTTACTTCCGTTATAACGGAATGACGCTAGGTGACAACCTCCGAATTGTCAGAATTCCAAACTTAAGCTACCTCTTTCACAGATTGAGAAGTGCGCTCAAGTTCTCCAAACTTAAGCTACCTCTATCACAGATTGAGAACTACGCTCAAGTTCTCCAAACTTAAGCTACCTCTATCACAGATTGAGAAGTACGCTCAAGTTCTCCAAACTTAAGCTACCTCTATCACAGATTGAGAAGTACGCTCAAGTTCTCCAAACTTAAGCTACCTCTATCACAGATTGAGAAGTACGCTCAAGTTCTCCAAACTTAAGCTACCTCTATCACAGATTGAGAAGTACGCTCAAGTTCTCCAAACTTTAGCTACCTCTATCACGAATAGAGAAGTACGCTCAAGTTCTCCAAACTTCAGCTACCTCTATCTCCTCGATAGTGACGTAAGCTTTAGTCACCTCAGGCGACAACCTCCATTAATTGTCAAAACCTCAAGGATCCTAGACATCGTTCCTAACTATCTAGTGATGCTTGAACTACGATCAAGGCTTGATTCCTCCGGGATACATAGGTAGCCTTACATAAAGGTCCAGCCATCCGACCGCAGTGGTCTCCCTTTTCCTTCATCACTCTTCAGTGAGGCAGCCTTTCATAAAAGGTCCAGCCATCAGACCACATTGGTCACCCCTTTGTCATTCATCACTCCTCAGTGGTGAAGTAGCCCCTCATAGAGGTTCAGATATCCGACCACATCGGTCACTTCTAGCATATCCCCAGTAGGATCAATTGCCTGACCTCCTAGGTCATTTTCTCTGCTATTTCCCCATCAAGAGACCAGTTTTCTCTTCTCTATTCTTCAGCGAATCTCTTCAGAACTACGGCCTGGCTTGATTCCCACTCGGGATACGTAGGTAGCCTTCTAGAGGTTCAGCCACTCGACCACCTTGGTCATCCTAATCCGTCTCGGCATTTGCCAGATCGGATCCTTTTCTATCGACAACCCCACTTGCCCTGCAAGTGACGTTGCCGAGGGGCTTCTGTAAGTACCCAAATCTGGCTCATGCCTTCCGGTTAAGTTTTCCGGCAATTTCCCGGACTTTCCTAAAGTCCGGGAGCAATTCCGGAACTGTTTCGAACCTTCCGAGGGATAAAGGGACTGATTTAAATTAAAAGGTCACGTTTTCCTTAATATGGAAAACCTTCTAGAAGTGCCACCTTGCATGATTCTAGAAACATGCTGAGTCATACAGGATAATGCCGCACGGCTGCATTAGGAGAAGACTCCTAGCCTCACGGCCTCATTAACCTTATCCAGCCTGCCTATAAAAAGAGCCCTCCTCTACCCATTTTAACAACAACAAGATACCACATTCAGCACCAAAAGCTTTGTTCAAGCCCTGCTGCGAAAATCCAAGAAGTGGAAAAGTGCCAAGAGCCAACTCCCTCCTCCTTGAAGCCCTCCAAGTTGGTCCTTTCGCTAGGCAAGATCCAAAGAAGAAGAGGTCACCACCATTGGTAACCTCTCACCCCCTTACCTTGCATTATACTTGTTCTATGTGATATAACTGCTCCTTGCATCTACATATTGCTATTATCTTGCTTGGGACTTGGTATTAGTTGTTAAAGATCCTATCTTTACTCATATAAATCATATCCCCCTCCCCCTTTTGCATCCTTTGCATGAAATAAGCATCCTTTGCCCATAAAAATGTAATCGTTGCGTTAAAGGTGCATCCTTTGCACCTAAAAGTCCCTTTTTTACATAAAAATGATATCTTTATGCATCCTTTGCATATAAAAATATAATCTTTATACTCAAATTGCATCCTTTGCACCCTAAAACTCAATTTTATACATAAAAATGCATCCTTTGCATTAAAGATCATTTCTTTACATAAAAATGCATCATTTGCATTAAAGATCCTTTCTTTACATGAAAATGCATCCTTTGCATTAAAAATCCTTTCTTTACATGAAAAAAAGCATCCTTTGCATAAAAATCTTTTCTTTACATTAAAAAGCATCATTTGCAATCAAAAGCATCCTTTGCACCCCAAAAATGTCATCTTTTCACTAAAAATGTCATTTTTCACATGCATTCCCCTAGTCCCCGATTGGTATTTGATGCAACCTTCGGAACGGACCGGTGTAAAGATCCTATCTTTACATCGTTTCTTCCATTAAAGGTGCCACAATCTCTTTAGAAAGGGATAAACCTTGAACCTATATCTCCGATTATCGCTTGAGACGAGCATGATAGCTCCAATATAAGCTCAATCGTCTCAAGGCGTAGGATTGATGGGCTAAGGACACTCCTTTTCTAAAGAGCCCCATTTTGGACTATAAAAGAGAGTCCTTCTCTCGATCACGCAAGACCCAAGGTCAAATGGCGATGATCACAAGTCCAAGATGAGGACGGGATCAAAGTCCCGAACACATAAAAATCCAAGGAATCCCGAGCGACAACTAATTAAATGGTTTGTACGTCCGGAAGACAACTTGGGACATTCCCCCCTCTCTTTTCAACACATGCACACAAGAAAGCACGCAAGCAAGCACGAAAAATGGAATCTAGGGAGACTTGCTACGGCAAGGCACCTTGGGTGAACGAAGATCCGTTCTTCCCAAGGGGTAACTTAACCTCCGAACCCTAAAATCCTTTTTTTCAAAGTTTTGAGGAAATCAAAATGGCGTGGCGACTCCGTTTTTCAAATTAAACCGGATGTTTTCAAACTCGCGTGAATCCAATCTAAAAAATCTAAAAAACAAAAATTAGAATTTGGGCACACATTCACATGCTCGTCTTCCGAGGTGTTTGGGCATTGGGCGCAGTCGCATTTTGATAAACATTCTTCATAGGGGTTGATTTCCATTGGCATCTGATCCTCGTTTATCGATGACCCTTCGTCGTCGCTGGCCGACAACCAACCATTATGCCTTGCACCCATGAGGTCGCCCCCGGCACTATCGTTCTGAGTGGATTCTGGGCTTAAGGCTTCAATTGATTCTTCACTCTCGTCGTCATCATCGTCACTGCTATCATTGGAACTGTCATCCCATATTTCTTGAACTTCAGTCAGAATAGAGAGCCGATCATATTCGATAGGGGAGGATGGGCATGTGCAACAACAGAAATTGTCGTAGGCCCCCAGGGCGGGAAGCGGTGATTGCGAATCAGCTGCTCCTCCCAGGAACTGCGGGGGAAGAGTGAGAGGGGCGGTATATACTTGACTCCGGGTAGAATATAGAAACAATCTTCCTCCTCCGATTCTTCGTCCTCACAATCTTTAGGGTTGTATCCGGTCTCTCCAAGGGCCAGTTTACAGAGATGTATTGACTCAAGGTGGTCTTCGACTTCCTTACTAATGAGTCCCAGCACAGGTACTCGCCTGAAGCTTTCTTGCTTGATCCTTTTTGATTGTTCTAACCAACTTGTGTAAATGACTTTTTCGTGATTTGACCTGAACAGCCCCAGTTCCGCAGTATCGGCTTTCTTTTCCTCTGAGAAATGACGATTTTCATATTCTTGCAGGAAACTGCTAAAGTGAGACCAAGGAGGATTGGTTTGTCCACTGCTTTCAAAGTCGAGAGGGAATCCAAATTCAGGGTCTTTGACGTCCTGCCCCACATTCTGACCTTTATCCGGTCCTATGCCTTGACTGACATTCTGACTCTGAGCTGGATCAATACCCGCATTCAGACCCGAACTCGCTGAAACTTGCGAATCTGCCATTTCTGAGACTGCTGGAAGCGAACCCCTGACTGGAGAGAAACAGATTAACCGACCGCCCGGAACTCTGACCCAATACTTGCTCGCTGAAAGGGGGAGAGAACAGCTTTAGGTAGGGGAGAGGATAGGCTCAGGAAGGACTCATGCATATGCTCTTTTTTTTATATTATTTATTTTTTTTTATAAAAATAATTTTTATTAATCCTAGGAATGGTTGGAAAAGGGGGACACCTTCTTTTTCGCATTCTACGCTATTCCTGGATCAGTGGGTTCCATCACTACATCTATAGACCCCCTGTATTCCACCTGTATTGCACCTCCGGGACGGACAATCCCGGAAGAGGTCCTATAGGGCACGTGGAACCCACCAATCGAAAGGGAGACGAACCTATGGGCATACGAGCCAAAACAAGTCAAACTCGGGGTTTTCAAAACCAAGTCCAAGTCAACGTCTAGACTCGAGAGGAGAGAGGGTCAAAAGTACGTTTGAATGTACGAGACCGCAATTTGCAAGTAAAACCCTAGCAGAATTGGGTATGACCTTTCCTCTTTTCGAGTTGAAAATCTGGCATGGCATCTCATCACTTAGTGGCGAAATTTCGGCATAACTCTTGTTAGTATGCATCAAGAATTCGACATGGTCCCGCGTTGACACATGTCGAGAACGCGTCATGACTTCTTACGAAGCCAAGTCGAGAAATCGACATGTACCTCCGTCGAGATATGTCAAGATCTTAACGTGTACTGACGTTGAATTATGTCGTAATTTTGACACGAATATGCCAAGATTTTGGGGACGAAGCATGACTCGGACTTTGTGAGAAAATCTTGAAAAACGAGTTTAGAAAATGTTTTGAAAAGTATTGGCCAAAAACCAACCGGTCACGGTAGAAAGTGTGTTACGGACAAGTGTTGGCTGACTCACAGGCTAGGAGGACTTTAGGCGCTCAAGCGTTAGCGAAACACGTCACTTTCCGCGATGCCGTCCGTACACTCCCGGGTTCTAACTCTATGTGCGGGTAGCGTGCGAATAGTGTGAAGGTATTTTATAGGAAAATATTTTTTGTTTTTTTGTAAAAGATATTTTTTTATGCAATATGCAAAGGAAAAAAACAAGAGAATGAGTCAAAGCATGACAAAAGGGGACTGTCCCAAATGTCGAATTTTACCAGCAGCCGTAGTCCAGCGTTATCCTGCCCTGTTCTGATCGGCGGAACAAGCAAATAGCAAAGGGGAAGCTCCGGCTCCCAAAAATGCCACATACCAAAGCATAGAAGCATGGCAAGGCCCATATGAGCACACGAAATGACACAATGCACACACAAGGAGAATGTAGAAATTGTCCAAGTTGATTTAAAGAAAGTTAGACCCTCTTAAGAAAAAAAAAAAATTTCAAAACAGAAGAATGATACTGATACGTGGGATTGTTAAACCACTGTTTATCCCAAGTATAGTCTTCATCATTTTTTATTTTTTTTTTAAAAAAAAAAAGTTTTTCAATGTATGTCCCCAGCGGAGTCGCCACTTAATGAATGCTCGCCCGAAAAATTTGTGTTGTATTGTAATGATAAGTTTTGAAAATTTCGGTTTTGGGAGTCGACACGCCGTTTTTAAAGAAAAACATTGAAAAACCTATTTTTAAGAGAATTTTGGGTTCGGGAGTCTGGTTACGTGTTTGGGAAGAACTAGAGAGTTCACCCAACACACCTCTTTCGAGACTTTCAATCAACATTGGACAATTATATACATTCAAAGTGTGTGTGCAATATGTGTCGATGAGCAAGGCATGCAAATTTGGCATTTCATTGATGACGTAAAGACTGGATACAACTTGTGAGCCATGACAGGGGGCCACACCCTTTACATATCATGATTTTCATAACAAGGCAGAAGATCAAGATATTCTGCTCAGGGAGCTCTGATGTCTTCCGACACAGGACTTCCCAGGAAGGGGATGTCGGACGACACGATGCCTCATGGTCAGATTGTCTTTTACAATGACCAAGCTATTCTGGAACTGGATAACATTTATTTCACCCATTGAAGACACTATTTGGAGGTCTAAGTTAAGTTTGGGGGTTGATAGGAGTGAGCAAAGTCATGATTGACTTTTAATGATACGGATGTCATATGACATAGAACATCCGAAGTCGTCTATGTCATATGGCAAACCGCCTCCATCAACTAGATCGCACCCAAACAGACCTTAGGCGCCCCAAATAGTGGCTTATGAGCCAAAAAATACTTAGGTAAGCTTTGAGTTATGAAAGGGGTTAAATCTGACAGATCTGAAGTCCAAGAATGGCTTTATAGCCTTCTGGGAGCTCTATGTCGTATGACACAGGATCTCTAGAGAGTCCTGTGTCGTCCGACAAGAGTGGCCTATTTCAGTGCCCTTCAGTCTGTTTGATTCCCCCTTTGTTCTCAAAGCAAATCAAGTATTTTTATTAACTGTAAGCAGTAATATAACAGTATTATGTGAGTATTATGAGAGGATCACATGGCTTTAGTGGCCAAATGTGATAAATCACATGTTTATGGCCACTTTTATGTAGCCATCACCTCCTAACTCAAAGGAAATGAGTAAAGATTCAAACTTTAATGGTGTTTATGCCACCAAATGTTCAGATCTGAGGTGGGGAGAAGTGAATATTGGAGATTCACTTCTCCACCACCTTTATCATGCAAAAATCCCAATTTTTTTACATAAAATTAAAGCAAGTAAGCATGCAAGGTAATATGAGTGTATGGAAGAGTTATTTAAAGAGAGAAAAGGGTTTAGTGGCTACCTATTGTAGTCCACAAGGTAAGATCACCAATAGTATGGTGTCTACCCCTTCGACACACCAACAAGGAGGGTTTCTTTGGATCTTGGCCTTGGTGTATGTGTGTGTGTGAGGAGGGAGGTGAGTGTGTGTGTGTGTATGAGAGAGAGAGACTCTATTTGTGCATAGTTTCCCCTATTATATTGATATCCTCCCAATCCTCTCTCCAAGTCCCCCCTTAAAATGATCAGCCATGCCTTGTATTTATAGGCAGGCTGATGGGAAGATCTCTGTCGTCCGACAGAGGCAGTTAAACCGCCTTAGTGTCGTCCTGTGTCGGACGACAGCGTACATCATTTTGGCACAATTGGGCCGAATGGATGGCAGGCCCAATGGGTTGAATGGGCTGTTGGGTGATTGGACTTAATTTGCTTCTTTAGCAGTTATATGAGCCCAAAATCAATTAAAGTGGACCTAAAACATGAGTTCGGGTCGGGGTACTCACACCTCCATCTTGCCTTTGGTAGCTTTAGCTTCATTGTCTCGATTATGTTCTTCAATTTGAAGACGAATAACCAAGTCCTCCAAAGTCATCTCTTTACGTTTATGCTTGAGATAATTTTTGAAGTCTTTCCATGAAGGCGGCAACTTCTCTATGATTGAGGCCACCTTAAAGGGATCGTTCATGATCATTCCTTCGACATCAAGTCCATGTAAAATAAGTTGGAACTCATCAACTTGAGTTGTTACCAACTTAGAGTCCACCATTTTGAAGTCAAGATATTTGCCGACGACAAACTTCTTTGACCCGGCATCTTCAATCTTGTACTTCCTTTCCAAAGTATTCCATAATGCCTTGGCTAACTCGACGGTACTATACACATTATAGAGTGCATCGTCAAGTCCATTCAAAATGTAATTTTTACATAGAAAATTACCATGGTCCCAAGCCTCTTTTGCCAAAAGCCTTTGAGGGTCGGGATCACCATTTGCAACAATCGGATCTTCTTTTAAGAATCGATGCAAACTTAGAGTGGTCTAGTAGAATAGCATCTTTTGCTGCTATCTCTTGAAATCCACCCCGGTAAACTTTGGGGGTTTCTCACCATGAACCGGGTGAGATGGTGTAGAAGCGGGTGCAATATTCTTGAGCAGTGCATCACCTTGAGGGGGAGTAAGCCCGGATGACTCGGAAGTGTCTTTCTCATTAGCCATTGTAGGAACGCCTTAAGAAACGTCAAATACTTCTTACGAATGTTGGGATTTTTGTATAGGCTTCTTAAGAAAATAACAAAGAAAATGAGAAAGATAACGGAAATTGAAAGGCAAACCAGAAAAGTCGAGTCTTGTGTTTAACACAATTTTCGTAAGAAGTATTTGTCCCGCACAGGTGCTTACGGTTTGATAACAAACTTCTCGTGAGATGAAACGACTTCTATTTGTTAATAGGAGCACTCCAAATTAACAAATCTAACGAACAATTGACTATTTGAAACTTTCGGACTTGAAAGAATTTAATGCAACAAGATGAAATGATTAGGCTAAGTTAATCTATCTCAAATGTGTGTAGGAAGACTCAATTTACTGTATGTATGAATTGAAATTCGGAGGGGAAGTATATAAGGAGAGTTAAGGGGTTTGTGGCTTTTCCCTTGAAAAGTCACAACTTTTCGGGTATAACAGCACTTGCACGGCCGTGTCCAAGGAACTGCACGGCCGTGCAAAGGCAATATGCACGGTCGAGTCCAAGGCTCTGCACGGTCGAGTGGCAAGGCAAGGGATGATGCACGGCCGTGTCCTATACACTGCACGGCCGTACAGAAGCTTCTTCAGCCTGCTCATCAGCTCTTTAGCCACAACAAGTCCAAACCAATTTTGGGACCAACCCAAATCAAACTTTGACCCATTATTTAACTCTTGTTAAGTTACAAATCATTTGTCATTAATTTCTCATTCACCCGGAAATGGTTTTGAGACGATAAATGAATTTCCTTATCTACAACAAATGTAGAATACATTTTGTAACTTACTTCGTTAACGAATAACGAACTCCGTTGGAAGTTAACGAACTTCCGTTAGAAAGTTAGGTCAACGACAAGTCAAACTTAACTTTTGTTACCCATTTCCAACAATTTTTATGTGATATATCTGGATACATGTAATGTTTTAACATATCATGCCAACTATTAATCAAATGATTCGTTCGCGTACGATGAATGGAGACACATCTGTAGATGCTCAAAAGTAACAATGTGTTAGACACCTAATAACATGTCAGGATTGATCTTCCACGAGAGATACCAAAAGTAAACATCCATACACAAAAAAGAAAAGAACCCACAATAATATGTGATTCGGCCGGCACAACAACATGTTCACTATCATAACTCAACATTACAAAGTGTATCTTAACTCAACATTCCCTCATTCAAGGATTACAAGAAATGATTGTTAGAAAAATAGTGTGTTTTGAAGGAAATTACTGGATTAATTTCTAAAGGGTAATTTTGTCAAATTACTTAAGTGGTTTAGTGTGTTTGTGAAATAAAATATTTATTTGTCCAAAATAGTTTTTGGATGAATTAAATATAAATGCTCAAAGAATTTGGCCCATTTATTGCTAATAAATTTTGATTTTGTAAATCAAAATTGGTTTTGAAGTTTACTGAGGTGCTCGGCCGAGCAGGTTGTTGACTCGGCCGAGTAGAGCATGACAGAAGGTCCAAAGTTTCTGGACAACCATGCTCGGCCGAGCATATCTGGGCAAAGCCTTGCTCAGTCGAGCAAGGTATAAGACTCGGCCAAGCAGTTCCTGAGCAGAAGTGTAACAACCAAGTATTAAATGTGAAAAACTGAAACGGAAATCATTATGGCTAAGATTTTCGAGTTAATGGTTGGTTAATTTCATAATAATTTTGTTTATTACATAATTAACAACAAATTTTCATTTTAATCTTGGTTTTTGAAATCTTTAAATAGTTGTTTGTCAACAACATTTGAGAAAAAAAACTTGGAAGAACACAACAGAAAAAACCACTGCAGAAAAATACACTTATTTTCTGAACACTACAAGAAACATACTCTTTAGGGTCGGCCCGTCACTGTCCCAAAAGGCCAAATTGCCGTCCCTAAAAGTTTTTAGGTCGGCCTTAAGGACGGGACTTTGGGGTCCGAAATAACAGGCGACTCTAAAACTTTGGGACCCCCGTCACCGTCCCCAATAATGTATTAAAGACGGCATGCCTCGGTCCTAAAAATGAATTTAGCGGGAAAAATGTTGGAGCCATTTTTTTTTTGGGACGAGTTAATAGGGTCGGATTTGCCGACCCTAATATTAATTTAGCGCCAATTTAATTTTTTCCCGGGAAATTATTAGGGACATGCGTCGCCGACCCTAATATTAATTTAGCGCCAATTTATTTTTTGTCCCGGGAAATTATTAGGGACATGCGACGCCGACCCTAATGTAATTTTGCGCCAATGTATTAAAGACGGCATGCCTTGGTCCTAAAAATGAATTGAATGTTCATTCTTTTATATATACTAAATGAATTGAAATTATATAATAAAACCAAACCTAAAAATAAAAATTCAAACACACTTTGCAATAAAATTGCTATTATAGATCAAAAGACAACAATTTCATTAAGAAAAAAACCTAATTTGGTACTACTGTCTGTCTGCCAAGATCAAAAGGACATCATAAATCTATAATACATCCATGCTTAGTTCAACCACTTAATATTTGAACAAAAAATGTACGCAAAAACTTCAGGTAAAACTATGATAAACAAAATAAATGCATCAACGTTGATAGTGCTTAACTTGGTTGCTCGGCATCTACGATCTTTTCCTTCACATATCTCGCAAGGATGAGGAAAACGCAAACAATTAAGCAAAAAACTCTAAACTGTTACAGCTTCAACAAGGATAGAATGCCAAAGTAGAACTATCAAATCAAATCAAGCAAGTTAATTACTATAAGACACAAACCAAAGATTCTCACATAAACAATGTACATTTATGCATAGTGATCCAAATAAATAAATATTACATATCAAATCAAATCAAGCACACATACCACAGAGGTATAAGTGCATAAATGTACATTGGGGTTTATTCGTTTTCATATACACCTCATATGAAAGCAAACCCAAGTATAAATATAGACATGCTACAACATAATACTTCCAATGCCCTCTGACTCCCAGTTACAACAGGAACAAATGCCCAAGTACTTTATAGACACACACACAAATGTCATTAGACCCCCTCCCTAAATTGTTGTTTTGGTTAGTCCAGCAATCCACTTATCAGCAACACATTAACCTCAACAAAGGTCCCAGCTCTTGTTCTAGTTACTTGGTCTCAGTTACATGAATCCTTTTCCACCATTCTGTTTTATCCAATGCAAGATCACAGACCAGGCACCTATAACATTATTTATAACCGTTGTCATGTTTGTGATTTCCCCATACTTTGAATCTAGTTACTTTCAAAGAAAACACAACTTTGGTCTACATCTGTGAGTAATATGCTAGAAAACCAATAGTATTCGAGTTAAAGATGCTTAATTAACATGTGCTATTATCTTTTGATTTTCTAAATCTTGATATTGATAAATTACGTAATTTATCAATATCAAGATTTCTTCACAGTAGATCACAATGTTGGTATGGTAAACTCGGCCTACCCATAACTCATCACCCAAAATATCTACTTGCAGGTAAAATTAAAGAATATAAGATCGAAGCAGCAAGTTAAAATCTACAGCAAATAAGAAGAAAATCTCAGGATGCAGTATTTATGTAGACAACACATCAAATAACTAGTAAGATATCTACTTCTCAGCTTATAATAAATCTTCTGTGTATATAAAGGAAGTCCATCTTCAGCATGTATTCATTAAACCATCTTGATGGTCACACAATCTGAACCATCGGGGAATGAAACATGAAAATCTGATTATGAAGTTAAATTTTAAAAAGAAAAGATATTATTGTCAAATATATATTTATGCACTCGCAGAATTACATCAATTAGTGTTAGGAAAGATATGAGCATATTCACCCAGAAAACAAACTAATTAAAAGAGCATGGAGTTTGTAAATTGTATGGAAGTATGCATATGTTACCTAACCTTAAACAAAACAAATACACAGAAGCACTTATGATGAAAATGATGAGTGACAAAGGTGGAATTAATTTAACCAATGAAATACTTAAACTTGCGATCTGAGTGGTTGTGACAAGAAGAAAAACAAATCAAGAAATCAGAGTTCTTCATTTTAGTAAGGAAGTCACCTTCAGATGATGATATGTCTCGGAACCCATTTGCAATGCCTCTTCAAATCTTTTAGCTCCAATAGGGAGAATCATGATCTCCTGATCACAATCCAGCCACGATTGTCACAATAAAGAAATGTAATCACCACATGCAAAATAAAAGAAGTTATGACCAAATAATATAGGTCTAAACATTTGAAAATGACAAATCGAATGTTACATAGATTATGCAGAATGAAATAGCTACTCAAAATAAATACTGGAGAAGAAGCAAGAAAACTGACTACCCAATTCAAGATAAACTAGTTGAATTCTTTCTTCTCTAATTTCATCTATTGCAGTTCTTATTACCCAGAGACGACCTTAGTTCAAGGTATAATAAATTGCAGTTGGATCAAAACATATACAAACACATAATATTAATCACTTAGAAAATTATAAGTAAATCAAGTACTTTCTTAGTATATAACATGCCTACGCAAAACATACTTTGAATGGAAAAACTATAATATAATCGTTTAGATTGATTTAATTAACCTAAAAGTATTGCTCAAACTTCATTTGTATTAACGTAAAAAAAGTACCACATTTATTTGGGACATGAAAGAACATCACAATAACAAACATGAATAGAACACAACATCTTTGATACAACACACAAAAGAGATGCAACAATTAAGATATAGCTAGCACACAGTCAAAAGTCTGCAGTAAGGTCAAGTCAGTTGTTGGAATGGCAGAAACTGCTTGAAGCAATGCACAGGACTAAACACAGTGGTTAAGACCAACACAAAAGTGGTACTACCTGCCCCCCAAAAATGAGTGACCCTTGGCTTTTTCATGTTCATGGAGAAAAAGGGAACTCATTTTGAGATGGAGATATATAATATAAGAAATACTGAACAATGACTAAACTGGTCATTCAGGAGACTTTTTGATAGTTCTAATCTTTTAAGGTAGTAACACTCAAGTTATTAATGCGTAAGAAGGTGTGTAGTCAAAACAACTTTCAGCTGCCCACCGAGTTAGCATCGCAAAGACAATTTGGAAAGTACCTCATCCTAGTCTTGGTAAATACCAATATAAAGTTGAGTTTTTAGATCTGGCGTAATGAAATGAGTGCCTCAGCACAAAAATATTCATTGTTTTCTTTGTTTCTCGTTTAAATTCTAGCATGCCCGTGAGAAGAGTCAATGGAAACACTGATCACAAATGCATTAGTAACAATCAAATAATGCTACACATATCCTCCTATCATATGATTAATTTTGTTGTTTCAACTCTTTTGGTGACACCAGCTCAAAGTTAACACCTGATTATCGATAGTTCTAGGTTGAAAAATAGCTAGTAAATGCAAGGAAGAAACCCATCAGAATGTCAGGCACATGAACCACAGTAAAGCAGCTAAACCAGCAGCCAAGATGACAGGGCATGAAGATGTACTTGCAACGCCAATAAAGCAGCTAAATTACACAGAATTTAAAAAAAAAAAACTGTAATTTAAAAAAAATATTGTATGATCAGTTTCCCAAATCATACAAATCCAAAAATTCTAACTAATGTACACTAACGGAATAAACAAAGGGCACAGTCCATGGTAGGGTCCTAAGATCTAACACAATTAAGTTTAAATTGCACATCTGAGATGGGGCCAATCATGAGAAACATAGACTTAATAGATGTTATGACATAAATGAGTGCCTAATATACAGTATATAGACTTCACTAAGTACATGAAACAAATTTTAAGCATATAAGATTAGATGATAACCTCCAATGCCTTCCGTACATGTTCTGGTGCAATAGTTCTTTTATCTTCTCTGCTACAAACTTCATTTGACTCCGAAGAAATCAGATTAATAAACTCTGAAAGAGGACTGAACAAATCAGGCTCTGTGAAGTAAATGGAGATTGAGATAAACATCAAGTGGCAAACATCCAAAATTAACCATGTACACTGAAGTAGGAGCGGCACTAAGTCAAACCTGGCTCGTTAGCTGATCTGCCAAGAAGAAATCCGGAAGGGTAACTCCGCAACAAATGCGAGAGAAATAAAAACATAAAATCCGTCTCAACCTCAGCACATACATTTTCCAGCACAACATTGCTAGGATCATACTACCTTATAAAAAGGAGCGCAAGCACAGTGCCAGATACACTGAATGACGAAGAAACGGTTTGCACTGTAAAGACGTTGAACGGGCAGAACAATATTGAGAGCGTAACCTACAAATTAAGAGTAAAATTGATATGCTTAGTTCGTTTTGATAACGAGAGAAATCGAGAAGACGTAAAGCATGTTTCTTACAATGACCAAGCATGCAGGGACAAGTTCGGCTAGTGCACTGAAATTTTCTGTACTTTACGCCAAATATGAATGAATAATTGACCCTGTAACGCTTCCAGTAGTATATGTTTCCAGCGTACAAGAGCATATGCAGCACTATAAAGCGAATAAAGTTTGTAAAAAAAAAAAAAAAAAAAAAAGCAAAGTCCGAATTAAGCTAATTGTGCTTACAGTTGATAGCAAAAATGACGATAGAAATTGAACGGAACAACAAAATGTACCTGTAAAGTGGGAATGCAGTACCCATAAACTGAATACCTTCTTCATGGTTAAGTACATTTCTTGTATGTATTGCCAGAATTATACCCACTACAAGTGCTACAGAGCAGCCAAAGAAAATGCCTGCCCGGAGATCATGTTCAGTGGTTTGCTAACTGGTAATCAAAAAATGAAAATGTTGTACGCAACAAATGTAGTGTTACCTGAGAAAAATGTTACCCTATGCTTATCTCTCTTAACATTTGGCCTTAAACTGTTCATTCCTTTCCGTCGATCTCCATCAGCAAAGTGCTTTTTGAAGGTGGATTCAACTCTATCTATGAGTTTAGCAACCTGCAGAAATAACAAAAACGAACGTAATCGAGGCACTAATTTTCAAGTGGGAACCCTTTCCCAGAACGAGAATTTGGGGAAGTTTTTTTTTCTATATATATAACTTAATCTATTACAATTGTAGGGAAGCAAATCACGTGAAGTCGAGAACATTACAATTGTAGGAAAGTAAATCGTGACACAATTAAATTACAAAAAAAAAAAAAAAATAGCGACGGCACCGGTGAACTCATCGGTAATCTTACCAGCGGTTCCTTTAGGAGGACCAATGGGAGAAGAGGAAGGTGTGGTGGTGGCGGCGGCGGCAGAGGTAGCATAGTTGACGGCGCGGTTGAGGAAGTAGCCAGCAGGAGAAGGGGCGTTGGAGGATCGGGAGGGGTTTCTAGGGTTTGTGAATGGGTATCTAGATGGAGGACGACGAAGTGGAGCGCGGAGGAGAGAGGCTAAGAGCCTCCGGGAAGCATTGTTGGCGATTTCAAAGAGAGGGAAAGAGGAAATGCTAGGGTTGAGTGAAATTGCAGAGAACGGCAATAGAAGTGATAGTGGGGGTAAGAGCAGGGAGGTTTTGGGGTTTTTTTTTTTTCTTTTAATTTCATTTATTAGCTGATTAATTTTTAGAGACCCAATTTACCGTCCTGTCAATTTCGATTGTGTAAGGCTGACTTATTAAGTAGGTAATAAGGACTAGAGAATTTCCCCGACCCAAAAAATCCAGTCCCTAATAATGACTTTTTTTGTAGTGGAATTCCTCCTCCATTCTCTTGTTGTATCTTGTTGCTTCATCCTTTGGCCTCCTAGCTTGCATTATAGAAGAAGAGGTGATATAGTCAAAGCACGATTCAACTAGCCGGGAACTTTAGGTGCAAAGTGCCCCCGGTCCGCACGTTCTATCCTGGGAGACAAGCGACCCAAGCAAACTCAAGCACACTCGGTGAGGGATCGAATATGTCTTAAGGAGACAGTGGTTTCATTGGGCTCGTGCACAAACTTCAACAACTTATCCTTTGTATTTTTCAGTTTTGTTAATTGTATTTAATTTACATTTTCTGTAATTGTAACATCCCTTGTAACAATCTTAAGACATACTCCTAATCGAGAGAGTTGATTACATATTTTTTAACAGAAAATACTAACTAAGTTGTGTTTCAGATGGCGAATAACAACAACAACGTGGAGACCCAAATTGGATCCCAAACTGGACCCCAAACTAATCCCCAAACTGGAAACAGAAGTGGCTCAACTATTGTGACAAATCCTCCTACGATCCATATCCCGACCCCTCATGCGGAAAAACCCGAGAAGTTTGTTGTCCACGACTTTAAGCGTTGGCAACAAAACATGCTTTTCTACCTCACTACCTTGCACTTGGCAAAATATCTGAAAGAAAATATGCCAAAGGTGAGTGAAGGAGAAACCGATGTTACAACCTTGGCTGCGGTTGAAACATGGAAGCATGGGGAATACTTGTGCAGAAACTATGTCCCTAATTCGCTTTCAGATTCTCTTTACAATGTGTTTAATGAGAAGAAATCTGCAAAGGAATTGTGGGGGTCGTTGGACCACAAATATAATATTGAGGATACGGGAATAAAGAAGTTCATTGTTGCCCGTTTCCATGATTTTAAGATGGTGGACAGCAAGAGTGTGAAATCTCAAGTTGGTGAGTTTCAAACTATTTTGCACGAGATTCATGCCGAGGGTATGATCATAAGTGAATGCTTCCAAGTGGCTGCAATCATTGAGAAATTGCCTCCATCTTGGAATGATTTCAAGAACTGCCTTAAGCATAAGCGAAAGAAAATGGATGTGGAAGGAATTATCCTTCGTTTGAGTATTGAAGAGAACAATAGAGTTGCTGAGAAAAACTTTGTTTCTAGTGTGGCGAAGGCCAATATGGTGGAGCATGGTCAAAGCTCCAAAGGAAAAAGCTTTAGGAAGGGAAAAGGGAAGGTTGTGACAACTTCCAAGCGTTCCCACTTGGGACCAAAAGGTGGTGTTTCCAAGAAGAAGTTCTTAGGAACTTGTTATAATTGTGGTGGTTAAGGCCACAAGGCTCATGCTTGCAAGCTGCCCAAGAAGGCTCGTGAGGCAAACATGGTGGAAGGCATTGCTAGAGAAGTGTTCGAGATGCACCTCGCAGCTGTGATTTCCTAGGTGAATTTAGTGGGATCAAACCCAATAAATGGTGGATTGACATCGGTGCTACTAGACATGTGTGCTCCAATAGAGACATGTTTAGTACTTTGGTTGCTAAGGATGGCGAGAAGCTATTCATGGGGAATTCAGCCACCTCCGAGATCAAAGGAGAAGGAAAAGTGGTCTTGAAGATGACATCCGGGAAGGGGTTGACTCTCAACAACGTGCTTTATGAGCCCGACATCCGGAAGAACTTGGTGTCCGGATCGCTTTTGATAAAGCATGGTTTTCATATTGTGTTTGAGTCAAATGTAGTCACTAATTTGTCTAAGAGTGGAATGTTTGTGGGTAAAGGCTATGTCAATGATGGTCTATTCAAGCTAAGTGTAATGGTTGTTAAGGCTAAAGCTAATGATATGGATATCTCTTCCGTTTACTTGCTTGAGTCATCTAATTTGTGGCATGGTAGACTTGATCATGTTAATTTTGATTCTATACGTCGTTTGACAAAATCAAATTCTATTCCAAATTTTAAATTTGATTGCAAACAAAAATGTGAAATTTGTGTAGAAGCAAAATTAACAAGAAAGTCATTCCATTCAGTTGAAAGACATAGTGAACCACTTGAATTGGTTCACACGGACTTATGTGACTTTAAATCAACACAATCACGGGGCGGAAATAAGTACTTCATAACTTTTGTAGATGATGGCACAAAGTATTTCTATGTGTATCTTCTAAAAAGTAAAGATGAAGTTATAGAGAAGTTTACTCTCTATAAAAATGAAGTTGAGAATCAATTAAATCGGAAAATTAAGGTGCTAAAAAGTGATAAAGGGGGTGAATATGAATCTCCATTTGAAGAAATATGTGCTCAAAGTGGAATTAAACATATAACCTCGGCACCTTATACACCCCAACAAAACGGTGTTGCTTAAAGGAAAAATCGGACATTGAAAGAAATGATGAATGCCATGTTATTAAGTTCGGGATTACCGAATAACATGTGGGGGGAAGCCGTGTTGTCGGCTAACTATGTGTTAAACAAAATACCCCGAAAGAAACAAGACAAAACTCCTTATGAACTATGGCATGGAAGAGTGCCAAGTTATAAACACTTGAGAGTGTGGGGGTGTCTTGCAAAGGTAGCCATACCTCTTCCTAAAAAGGTGAAGATTGGACCAAAAACTGTTGATTGCATATTTATTGGATATGCACATAACAGTAGTGCTTATAAATTTCTTGTGTATGAGTCAAAAATTGAAGCTATACACAAAAACACTATAATGGAATCTGTAAACGCGTCGTTCTTTGAGAATATATTCCCGTGTAAGTCAAGAAATGAGGCAAGCTCATCGACTAGGGTAATAGATTCAATAGAAGAAGAACACGTTCAAGATAAAAGTGAAGAAGAAGAGGTGGAACCTCGACGGAGCAAAAGAGCTAGGATTGAAAAATCCTATGGTCCAGACTTTCTAACCTATATGGTAGAAAGTGAACCACAAAGTTACAAAGAAGCCGTTAGCTCTTCGGAAGGACCTTTGTGGAAGGAAGCATTTAAAAGTGAAATTGATTCCATTTTGCAAAATCACACATGGGAAATAGTGGACCTTCCTCCGAAAAGTAAATCACTAGGATATAGGTGGATTTTCAAAAAGAAAATGAAAGCGGATGGAACAATTGATAAGTACAAGGCCCGACTTGTAATTAAAGGTTACAGACAAAAAGAAGGCCTAGACTATTTTGACACGTATTCTCCCGTCACGAGAATAACGTCAATAAGAATTGTACTTGCAATTGCAGCATTGAGAAATGGAAATACATCAAATGGATGTATAAACAGCCTTTCTAAATGGAGATTTAGAAGAGGAAATATACATGGAACAACTCGAAGGGTTTGTTGCGCGTGGACAAGAAAAGAAGGTGTGCAAATTAGTAAAGTCATTATATGGCTTGAAACAAGCACCAAAACAATGGCATCAGAAATTTGGTAATGATATGATGCAAAGTGGATTTAAAATAAACGAGTGTGACAAATGTGTCTATACTAAAACCACGGAAAATGGCTATGTCATTTTGTATCTTTATGTAAATGATATGCTTATCATAGGGAGTTGTGATAAGATGATCAAATCCACGAAAGACATGTTGAATTCGAAGTTTGACATGGAAGATATGGGACTTGCGGACGTAATCCTTAGAGTTAAAATTTTTAGAATATCCAACGGACTTGTGTTAAGTCAAACTCATTATGTGGATAAAATTCTTGAGAAATTTAGCAAGGATGATAATGGAATAGCGAGTACTTCAATCGACCCAAATCTTCATCTTTCAAAGAATAGAGATGAACCGGTGTCTCAATTAGAGTATTCGAGAATTATCGGAAGTCTAATGTACTTGATGAGTTGTACTAGGCCAGATATTGCTTATAACGTTAGCAAGTTAAGCCGGTATACAAGTAATCCTGGAACAAATCATTGGAAGGGTATAGTAAGAGTACTAAGGTACTTAAGATATACTCGTGAGTTTGGATTACATTACACTAGACATCCAGCTGTGATAGAAGAATATAGTGATGCTAATTGGATATCGGATATCAAAGACTCAAGGTCTACAAGTGGATATTTATTCACATTAGCATGTGCAGCTATATCATGGAAATCTTCTAAGTAAACTGTTATAGCCAGATCAACCATGGAATATGAGTTTATAGCATTAGATAAATGTGGTGAAGAAGTCGAATGGCTATGCCAATTTCTAGAAGATATTTCAAGATGGGAAAAGCCCGTGCCCGCAACTAGTATACATTGTGATAGCCAATCTGCGATTGGAAGGTCACAAAGTCATATGTATAATGGTAAGTCTAGACATATACGTCGAAGACATAATACCATTAAACAACTACTTGCAACTGGCACCATATCTATTGACTATGTAAGGTCAAAAGATAATTTGGCAAATCCGCTAACCAAAGGGTTAAGTAAAGAGATAGTTGCAAGGTTGACATTGGGAATGGGATTAAAGCCTCTTGAGAAGTTAAACGCAGCGGAAAACCCAACCTAGTTGACTGGAGATCCCAAGATCTAGGTTCGAAAGGACAACATAACTGTTAAAAGACTTGTAGCGTCACTGTGGGGGTCAACCCTATACTCATTCCTTAAAGTGACATCCCGAGATAAATGAGGTTAAGCCTATGGCTTTTAATGATTCTTATGTGAAGTAAAATGGGTTACTTAAAAGAATCACCTATGTGAGAAAGAAGTAGAGGCCGCTTCGAGGAGAATTGTGCGAGGCTCAATTCTTAGACCTTCTCACAGAACCAGGCATTGTGATCCAGGGCCATTAATGGACACAGCTATGAGAGCTTAATTGTGTTAGGGAGATACCTGTGTAAAGTATATGATCGGCTACACAAAAATCTAGCAGTTCAAGGACATCGCGTCTACTGATTAGCGAGTAGAGTAAATATGCTTTTATAAGGGAAGGTTCAAAGGGCAAACCCCTACCTATCCTATGCAGGTTTTCGACTGCCGGACTTTATCACCTTTTCTCATGAATTTTATTCACGTTGGGGATTGTTGGAAAAATAGTGTGTTTTGAAGAAAATTAATGGATTAATTTCTAAAGGGTAATTTTGTCAAATTACTTAAGTGGTTTAGTGTGTTTGTGAAATAAAATATTTATTTGTCCAAAATGGTTTTTGGATGAATTAAATATAAATGCTCAAAGGATTTGGCCCACTTATTGCTAATAAATTTTAATTTTGTAAATCAAAATTGGTTTTGAATTTTACTGAGGTGCTCGGCCGAGCAGGTTGTTGACTCGGCCAAGTAGAGCATGACAGAAGGTCCAAAGTTTCTGGACAACCATGCTCGGCCGAGGCATATGCCTTGCTCGGCCGAGCATATCTGGGCAAAGCCTTGCTCGGCCGAGCAAGGTATAAGACTCGGGCGAGCAGTTCCTGAGCAGAAGTGTAACAGCCAAGTATTAAATGTGAAAAGCTGAAACGGAAATCATTATGGCTAAGATTTTCGAGTTAATGATTGGTTAATTTTGTAATAATTTTGTTTATTACATAATTAACAACAAATTTTCAGTTTTAATCTTGATTTTTGAAATCTTTAAATAGTTGTTTGTCAATAACATTTGAGAAAAAAAACTTGGAAGAACACAACAGAGAAAACCACTGCAGAAAAATACACTTATTTTCTGAATTCCTCCTCCATTCTCTTGTTGCATCTTGTTGCTTCATCCTTTGGCCTCCTAGCTTGCATTATAGAAGAAGAGGTGATCTAGTCCAAGCACGATTCAACTCGCCGGGAACTTTAGGTGCAAAATGTCCCCGGTCCGCACGTTCTATCCTGGGAGACAAGCGACCCAAGCAAACTCAAGCACACTCGGTGAGGGGTCGAATATGTCTTAAGGAGACAGTGGTTTCATTGGGCTCGTGCACAAACTTCAACAACTTATCCTTTGTATTTTCAGTTTTGTTAATTGTATTTTATTTACATTTTCTGTAATTGTAACATCCCTCGTAACAATGTTGACGCTAGGCTACTCTCGCAAAATGCACTCTTACACTTTTCTTACATACTAGTGGGTAGCCCGTGCTCCGCACGAAAAATTAATTTGCCATTTTATATTACTTATTTTATGTTTTTATTTGATAAAGTAGCATGACATTTTTTGGTGATATAAATCTATTTTATATCAATCGAATTATTTACATTTATAAATACATGAGATAATTTTTCTTTTAAGCTTTGTTGTATTTAGTTTGTACTTATTATGACAATTGAAATTTGAATTATAACAATGAATTATTATTGTAATTAATTTTATAGATGATTGAATTAATAATATTAAATATCCTTGATAATTAATGATTTTGTACTACATACACATATTATGATTAGTAAATATAAGTAGAAAGTTATATGATAATAGTGATCTGGTATATTAATTTTAATACCTAATATTTATCAAATACAGAGTATAGTAACTATTAAATTAAATATTAATAGTTACCCTATGTATAGTAACTAATATTGAAGCATTATCTAAGATATTCTAATATATTAAAAAATTAATATTTTTAATTAATTTTATATTTAACTAATAATATTAGCTTATATTAAACTAAATGATAATAATTACCTTATATAATTAATATTATGATTAACTAATACTATTAATAATAATAATAGTTAACATATATTAACTATTGAGTCTTTTCCACTTCCATTTTGCTCTATTAGTTATATGTTTTCTTCTATAATATAAATTCATTATTACATAGAAAGTAGATGAAAGTGTATATGATTTAAGTTACTAATCATTAGCTATCATTAGTAGAAATTATTATGAATAAAGTTTTACATATGTAAACATTTAGGTTAATTGTATTTAGTTAGTGCTTCTTTAGATTACATCTTAATATGTGTTACTTATAACTTATAATATGTCTTTATTACATATTATCTCTTTGCGTAGCTATAATAGTTATATGTTTTCTTCTATAATATAAATTTATTATTACATAGAAAGTAGATGAAAGTGTATACTCCCTCCGTCCCATTAATAACTTCACCTTTTGCCATTTTGGGTGTCCCATTTAAAGCTTCACCTTTTCTTTTTTTGCAAAGAATCTTTACTATTCCACCCACTCATTCTCTCTCCTATTTTACTATTATACTCACAACATTTTTTAAATTTATTATTTTCTCTACTCATTCTCTCTCCTATTTTACTATTACACTCACAACATTTTCTCTATCCTTAATTTGCGTGCCGGGACAAAAAGGATGAACTAATTACTGGGACGGAGGGAGTGTGATTTAAGTTACTAATCATTAATTATCATTAGTAGAATTTATTATAAATAAGGTTTTACATATGTAAACATTTAGGTTAATTGTATTTAGTTAGTAGTTCTTTAGATTACATCTTAATATGTGTTACTTATAACTTATAATATGCCTTTATTACATATTATATCTTTGCATAGCTATAAGTTATCTACTAAAGTTATTAGTTAATTGCAAGAATGTAAATAGTTGCATACGAATGAAAAGACATATGACATGGAAGATTGAGAAATTAGATAAAGTCATTCGGGTCTTATGTGTCATCACTTGATTTAGTCTACTTTAAAATAATATAGTATAGATTTAGTTTCCACCAATAATTACTAGGTGACTTTTTATATTCCTCATCAATCATCTTTATTTAATTTTTTGTAACTCTTTTTACTAATACCTTTGATTATCTCCATTTATCACTAAATTTGTATTTAATTTTCATCAATTATTATTTGATAAGATTATTTGACATATTCGTTAAGTTCACCGTGATAGTTATAGTAATTGTCTTATTTAACTAATAATATTAGCTTATATTAAACTAAATGATAATAGTTATCATATATAATTACTATTATGATTAACTAATACCATTAATAATAATAGTTAACATATATAGTCACTATTATAATTAACTAATAATAATAATAGTAGTAATAGTTAATCTATAGAGTAACTATTATATTTAATTAATATTAGTAATAGTGATAGTTAACCTATATACTCCCTCTGTCCCATAAAACATTACCCCTTTTACTATTTTGGGCGTCCCACTTTAAAGTCCCACTTTTCTAAAAAGGAAAAAAAATTACTATTCTCTCCACTCATTCTCTCTCCTCCCACTCACAACACTTTTCAAATTTACTATTCTCTTCACTCATTCTCTCTCCTCCCACTCACAACACATACTTTAATAACATTATTTCTTATTTTCCGTTCTCAATAGTAAAGGAGTAAAGTTCTTCGGGACGGAGGGAGTAGTAATTATTATGATTAAATGATAGTATTAATAGTAATGTTAATCTATATAATAACTATTATGATTAACTAATTCTATTAGTATTAATGCTAACATATATAGTATTATAATTAACTAATAATATTAATAGTAATTGTTAACATATACTCCCTCCGTTTCTGTCGAGTGGATACTTATTTTCTTTTTGGTTCGTCCCAGCCCAATGAAGACTGCCCAAAATGGAAGGGAATTTTTACTATTTTTTCCACTCATTATCTCTCATATTTTACTTTTACACTCACAACACCAATCAAATCACTATTCCTCTCACTCATTCTCTCTCCCATTTAATTTTTCATACTCACAACATTTCCTTTCATTTTTATTTCTCTTACTTTTTCTTAATCTGTGTACCCAAATTTTTGATATCCACTCGGCTGAAATGGAGAAAGTATTAACTATTATTATAGTTAACTAATACAATTAATAGTAATAGTTAACATATATAGTAACTATTATTATAGTTAACTAATACTATTAATAGTATTAGTTAACTTATATAGTAACTATTATAGTTAACTAATACTATTAATAGTAATAGTTAACATATATAGTGGAGTAACTATTATAGTTAACTAATACTATTAATAGTAATAGTTAACTTATATAATAACTATTATAGTTAACTAATACAATTAATAGTAATAGTTAACTTATATAGTAACTATTATAGTTAACTAATACTATTAATAGTAATAGTTAACCAATATAATAACTATTATTATTAACTATTAGTATTAGCTAATAAGGAGAATATCAAGAGTCTTTAGATTTTGGAATGTTGATGATGTGGCTTTTTCAAAAGCAAGAGATTGCCTAAACATGTCTATGTGGCGAATCCTTAGGCCTCCTCACCAACTTTAATATATATATATATAGATTTCTTTCTCTTTACATTGGTGTGTATCTCTCTCTTCGTACACACGGGTGTGTCCCTACCACACACACTTCATTGGTATTCACACACACTTCATGCTTCTGCCATCTTCAATTTATAGAGTCAAGACAACTCACTTGATGGTTCTTGAACCTTCCAAGAATAGGAATAAAGACACCTCTTTGTCTTCCCAACGTAACTCCTCATATTTCAAGAAGACAAAGACTTATATGAGAACAAGAATATGAGACGGGTCGGATCCATGACCCGCCCAAAAAAAATTGCTCCTCTCCAAACCCACCAATCCAATCTCCAGCCAAGCCCAGCACCAGACCTCGCCGTCTTCCTCACGAATCCTCCCTCTCAAATTGCCCATCACTGTTACCTCTCACTCAAACCCAATCGCCGGCAACCCACTTCCTCTTCAAATCTCAACAAAACCAGTCGCCGGCGACCAAGTTCCCTCAATCTCCCTACCTCTAATCAACCGGCGACCTTCCCAACTCTCCCTAATTCCCTTCTAATTCCATCTCTCTATACCCAAAACCAGTTCGCCGTCAACCCAAACACCAATCCTCTCTCTCTAAACCAATCGTCGGCCGCCATACTCACCAGAAACCTAACCCAATCCCTCTCCCTCCGATTACAAATTTTAAATTCTTATATTTTATTTTTTTTCGGTTTGTGAAAAGTAATAGTTACTATAACATAATGTAATAATTGTATGCATATAAAGTAATAGTTTGTATATACATATATACAGAAAAGTAATAGTGTTTTTCCCTATGTTTTCTTCATTTGGCAAAAGTAATACTTATTATAACTAAAATGTAACAAACGTGTTATTTATATGTAATAGTATTTGTACATAATTGTAACACATATGTATAGATATCTATATATTTTCAAACAATAAGTTACAATGAGTTCAAATTTATCATGATACATGTAAAAGTATTACATTATCTATAAAAATATGTTACAATTTCATCTATCAAAGTGTTACATTTACTTGTATAAACTATTACATTCATATACATAAGTTATTACATTTCAAATGTAATACATATAGTTTGTATTACATTTCAAATGTAATACATATAGTTTGTATTACATTTGAAAAAATGGGTGAAAACGAGCTTTTGTTTTTTTTAAAACAGGTATTACGTTTACTTATAAATAATGTTACTTTATATGTATACAGTCATTACATTAAGAGATGGTAACTATTACTTTTTCTAAACCACTGAAAAGCCAAAAAAATAATATAAAAACTAAAAAAAAAAAAAAGCAAAAAGCAAAAAAAAATTAAAAAAATTAAAAAATTGGGCCTATGAGTGTGTGGTTGTGTCCGGCGTTGTTGAGGGGATGCACCGGTGAATGAGCAATTGAGAGGGGATTGAGCTTCCACCGGTGAGGAGGAGGTCGTTGGGTTTCTGGTAAGGAAGAGCTCGGTTAGAGAGAGATTGGATCGGGGAAGCTTGGGTCGCCGGTTGGTTTGGGGAGAGAATTAGATTCGGTGAGGTAGGGGTTGAAGTTGCCGGTTAATTGGGATGTGAGAGAGAGGGTTAATGGCAGGTTTGGCCGGAGATTGGTGAGGAAGAAGACGACTGAGGGGCGGGCTCTGGTAAGTGCGTTTAGAGAGAGAGAGGAGAGAGAGTGGGAAGTTTCCAGATAGAGAGAGATAGGGAGAGTTAGAGAGAGAAGATGTGAATGTGTGAGAGTTGGCGAATAAAAAAATTGGCCTATAAGAGGCTGCCACGTGATGGATCATGCCCCATTGGTCATGGGTCGATCCGTCTCATGCATGAGACGAATCCCCTTGTTCTCATGGGAGACCACCTCTTTCAAGAAACATCCCAGTTAGAGAAACTCACAAATTAATTAGTTGGTGGAAATATTAATTGCATCTCAACTTAACACTACTGATGCAAATTTTTAAATGTTTCGTTTGCTTCCAAAATTACTCAATGCTGGTTAGGGAATTATTCCTTAACCAATTTTATGAAAGCGGCAATCTTATCTTTGATGGTGATTTCTTTTGTGTTTCAACTTTGAAATGAACTAATTAATGTGACATATACTCCCTCCGTCCCAGTAGGAAATGGTTCATCATTTTTGACACGACACGTAAATTAAGGAAATAGATGGGAAGAAAAAATGTTGTGAGTGTAATTTGAAAATAGGAGAGAGAATTAGTGAAGGAAATAGTAAATTTAAAAAATGTTGTGAGTGTAATAGTGAATTAGGAGAGAGAATGAGTGGAGAAAATAGTTAGTGGGTATAATAGAATATTAATAAAACTTTTCCATTTTGGAAAAGGTGAAGCTTCAAACGAGACGCCATTTTGAATAAAAGATGAAGGATTTTCTGGGGCGGAGGGAGTAACGTGATTTCTTGTAGGACATTTTTCATTCTCTTATTCAGTAAAAACAAAACAACCGAAAAAGGACACAAATAAAATCAATTTGAGAATTATGTCAACACTAGGATTAAGCCCGTGCTTCGCACGGGGATTACGTTTCCGGTGACTTTTGTGTAAAATATATTTAAAGATGTCATATATAATGGTAAAGAGTCTAATAAAATTACAGTTTTCAATGTCTAAACCTTCACATTCTATAACTATATATCATTTATTGGATATATGAATGCATTCGAAGGAGAAGACATATTATTATACATTATCTTTCAAAGTTCAATGTTTAAATTGATTGGTTCATACTTCATATTCTATAACTATATTATCATTTATTATATTCATGAATGCGTTATAATAACCAGGACTATTAATATGCATTATCTTTCATATTCCAACATCCAATATTTTAAACCGATTGATTAATATTCTATAACTCTATCATCATTTATTAGTTGCATGGATGCATTAGAAGAAATGACAATTAATATGTGTGATCTTTCATATTCCAACATTTAAATTTTTAAATTGATTTGTAATATAAAATTATACTGCGTATACATTTTTTGATACTTTCTTTTTTAATAATGACAACGTAATCATAACTTAAATTACATATAAATAAGAAATCAACATTTTGTCCGAATAAAAACATAATACAAAAACACAAAATAAACAAAAAAACAATCAAAATGAAGAACATTATTTGCATAAAACAATTATATTAAGAATCTTAAAATGTATCAAAGAATACAAAATTGTAATTTAAATATACTACACATTTTTATAAATCATAATTAAAATAGACAAATCAATAAAATAATAAAACAAATATGAAGAGTCAATGCAAAATAAATAAAAACTAAAATTGACAAACCAAAAATTTAAAGCAACAAAAAAAATTATTGTTCTTCACATATCGTAATTCAAATAGGCAAAAGAACGAAGAGAATAAAAAATATGAAAACTTACTATTAAAACAAAAAAGAAAAAAAAAATTATTTCCTTCAAAATTTCAATAAAAATAGATAGATAAAAAATAACTATGAACACTTACAATTAAATAAATAAACAAATATGAACACTTAAAATTAAATAAGTAAAAGGAACAATTATAACAAAACAAATATTAGATTCATTGAGTAGTTATCTAAAGAAAACTAAAAGAAATAACAATAAAAAACAAACAAACAAAAAGAAAAACAAAATCACAAATCATAATCAAGTAAAAGGAACAATTATATCAAAACAAATATGAACACTTACAATTAAATAAATAAAATAAGTAAATAACAAAAAAAAACATAGAAAATAAAGGTATAGCTTTTCACAAATCGCAATAAAATAGAAAAAAAAAACAAATAAATAAAATTAAAACAAATACAAAAACTTTGTAACAATACAAAAACTAAAAGAAATTAAAAATAAATATAAACATTACTAATTTAAGAAAGGAGAACTAAAGAAAAATACATTTTTCACAAATTGATATAAAAATAGATAAAGATAAAAAAATTAAAAAAATATGAAAAATTGTGAAAAATCTTGTTAAGGAAATAACAAACAGAAAATTAAAAGCTAATAAAAAATTAAAGCTCTTAACAATTTATAATCAAAATAAGTAAAACCAATAAATAGAATAAAAATATATATGAAAAATTTCTATTAAATACAAAAAAGTTAAATGAATGACTAAACAAAAAGTAAGAAATTATAGATCTTCACAAAATTTCAATAAAAAACAAAAAATTAAAAAGAGAAATAAAATAAAATAAATTTAACTAATCTTAATAAAAATAGATAGAGCCAACAAATAGAATCAAGATGAATATAAAAATTTAATTAAAATTAAAACAAATTTATAAATAAAAGAAAATATATATTCAAAATATAGTAAAATTAAAATTAAAACCAAAGAAATAAATATAGTTATTCAAAATTGTAACCAAAATAAGCAAAACCAACAAATAGAATAGAAAATATATGAAAACTTACTTTTAAATATACAAAAATAAGTGAGAAAAAAAAAACAGTAGTTCTTCACAAAATTGCAAAAAAATGGACAAAAGAGCAATTATAAATTCAAAATAAATATAAAAACTTACTAAAAATGTAAACAAAATCTAAAACCAAAGAAAAAATAATACAATTAAAAAGAAATATGAAAAAAAAATCTAATAAAAATACAAAAGAAATGTAAAGAATTTCAAATAGAGTTTCTATTTGAATTAAGATGTATTTTGGCTCAAAAGAAAAAATATTTGGAAAATGAAAATCAAAAGAAAAAGTTAAATTTCAAAGAAAACAAAATGAGTTCTTAAGTAAATCAAGTTCTATATTGTTCAAAATTTGAAATAAAATGATATTTAAAGAGTAAAAAACAAATTAGTAATCTAAAAATCACATAAACAATAAGTTAAAATCAATAAAAAATAATCTTGAAAATCATAATCAAGAGATCACTCAAAACCAATTTAACATAAAATCATGAGATCAAAATCACAAATAAAATTAAATTAATTAAATTAATTATACATAAAAAAAACAATACAAAAGAACACCTAATATGGGTCTTTTACTAACCTTGGCATGTCGTGATAACAAAAGATTTCGACAAATGGTGGCGGCAATGATGAAGAAAATGAGAGAAAAAAAAGATATGGATATGGAGAAAAATAATTTCAAGTGATGGTTTGATGAACATGGTCATTAAACTAAATATTGAACATTTTTCTTGTCTCTTGAACTACTAAATTTTTCAGTTTCCCGGCCATTACCAATAATCTTTATCTATTATAGAAGATAAGTATTTTCTTCTATAGTACTAATTTATTATATATCTAATAAAAATATCTATTGTTATTAGCTATTATTAGTTACTTAATAATGGTACATATTCATTATAGATAATGTATATACAGAATGTACTTTGTAGATTTATAGTTGTCAATTATACATTCATCTAATATTGAAACCAAGTATATTGATCCTTACAACTTTACTTTATTACATTAATATGTAACCTTTATCTATTCATATACACTGAACATACCAAAAGTAGCGAGTTGGTCCAAGCAAGTGAAGCCCAATCCTCAAAGCAGCTATTGCCTCAGCATATCCAGTGGGCTAGGCCCAATCAATACATGGCCCAAAGCCCATCTCATGTATCGATCGACTAAGTTCATTGTCCGACCTACCAGGTCCCGACCTAACTTAGTCCGACCTTAAGATCCAAGTTCTAATACGGGTACGATCCATGTTCTACCCGCCAGTCAAGTCGGCCATTCCTCAAATGGCGACCTCGACCTAATCAACAAGTATCGACTTAACACTTTCAGGCACACATGTTCGAATTACTCCTATAACTGCATCCCTATAAATCAGGGACCGTTACAGGCACGTTCACATTACTAATAACTGCCGCTAAAATCACGGAGCTCATGTAGCACCACCAAAAATACAACGGTCATCACCTATAAATACGTCATCACTACCCACGGTGCAAAGGTAACTGCTATTTTGTTATCAGAATTCTGTTATTCAGTACATTTTAGCTCTCCAATCATCAAATACTTACTCTCACGCCCGAGGGTCTAAGCCGGAGACACATCCGGCTAGTCGTGGGTTCTGATTTCAGGTCAAGGAGCCAGGTGAACAGTCCTGCCACGTGGAGGAAGATTGATAAGCACTTTTCTTGCGGCATCAGTTTGGTTCCATTGCCGGGAACGAGTGCATAGCTTGACCTCGAAGTTTTCTTCAATCCACAATCATAGTAACCCCAGACGGGCATGTTGCAGAGGCTTCTGATGAATTCAATGAAGTGAATGCCAACACCAGCGCTACTACCAATGTGAATGCAAATTTGCCTCCTCCTCCTCCTCTTCGTCATCATGCTAGGGCAACATGCTCAAGCAGTGTAGCTGATGGCAGAGGATTGCCAGATGCAAGGAGAGAAAAGCATCCTATGGAGGGACAAGGAGTTCCACCTCCTCCAAAGCGTCCAACTGGACAAATGAATATTGGAAACAGGGCAGGTCCCTCATCCAATCCATTGAGTAGAAAGGAAATGCTGATGGAGCGAGCTCAGATTCTGGCTGAGTTATTGGCAATGGAGGAGGCAGAGCAGGCGGATAGAAGGTCTGAGAGAGTGGCTCCATCTCAAATCTCTAATAGGGAGCGTGCCAGGAGCACCAGACCAAACGAAACTGTGGGTCAAAACGTTGATCAAAGGATGGTGGTTCGACCTCAATCACCCATTCACGTTCCCAGTGACGACCTAAGAGCTAGTCTCACTAGGAACAGGGAGCAGGAGGCACAGTAGGACCTGAGGACGCAGCTAGAGGCAAATCGAAGTAGGCGCAGATCACCAGCAAGGACAGAGAGGTCTCAATCCTACAGGGGGAGGAATGGGCGCAGGTCTCCTATTAGGGAGGAAAGGCGTAGGTCGCCACTCAGAGATGATAGGCGCAGGTCGCCTCTCAGAGATGAAAGGCGCAGGTCGCCACCAAGAGATGACAAGCATAGGTCTCCAGTTCAATCAGAAAGGGCACCTTCTCATAGAGATAGGAGAAGCAGGCAGATAACTCCCCCCAGAAGTGAAGGTCAGAGGTCGAATGTTGTTCCCCCTGTTGGAGAAGATAGACCTGATGCTAGGGAGTGGCTCCAATGGAAGAGAAAGTTTGAACAATGGGAGGCAGAAAAGAAAAATGATACTGGAAAGGTCGAACGAATTGACTTTGCTCTTCGACCCTTATCCAAGGATTTGATCGATAGCCGACCTCTTGCTGGCTTCAGATTGCCACTTTTAGAGAAGTACTCAGGGGCCACCAATGCAAAAAGCCACGTAGCACACCTAGAAGCTACAATGTGTTTTGTCGCCAATGAGGACGATAATATGTGCAAAGCCCTCATAAGCATACTCACAGGGGCAGCCCTAACGTGGTTCAATAGTTTGGCAGCTGGTAACATCTCCTCCTGGATGAGTCTGAGGTCAAAATTCCTAGAACGCTTCTCGACTGCTGGAGCTTGGAAGGTGACTGTCACCGACTTAAACAACTTGGTGCAAGGGAAGAATGAAAGCTCCATGAGCTAATACACCAAGTTTAAAGAAATGGTTAACAAGATTGAGGAGGATCTCACTGACAGGGAGGTGATCAATTGCTTCCGGAATGGCATTTCCTCGGAAGACATGGATTATGAACTAACGGTTCGTACTGTCACCACTCGACATGAGTTGTTCGAGAAGGCTTACAATGTGGCATTAGCCGAGGAAAGGAAAGAAAAGAAGAATGGGAAAGGCCCCAAGGTCGAGGTCGCTGATGATAAGAAGGATTCAGCCAAAAATGGGGGAAACAACAAAAATGGTAAGAACAGGACTAGGGCGACAGAGAAAGTGCCCGAAGTCTTCACTCCCCTGACGGTGAGTCGAACAGAGATAATGAATGCGGTCGAGTTGGCCCCACCTGCCCCCATGAACCCAGGCAACAAGTTTAGAAGGGACAATAGCAAGTACTGTGATTACCACAAGGATACGGGTCATCTCACAGAGGATTGCTTAGGCCTGAAGCGTATCATTCAGAGAATGGTCGACCAGGGAAGACTCGACGCTTATGTTAAAAGGCCTCAAACTGGTGGAGGCGAGCAACCAGCAGGCGGACATCAGGGACCAAGGCAACCCAGATTGAACTTGGGGGTCATCACAGAGCAAGCCAGCAACACAGCCATCAAACATAAAATCTTCCAACTCAATAAAGCCCCAAATGTGCCTCCAAGGAGAGATGTTAGAGATGAGGTGATCAGCTTCTACCCCCATGAGTTGGCAACTAATGTGGCGGCTAGAGAGCAAGTTCTCGTCATCCCAGGTCTTATCGACGGATGTACGACGAGCAGACTCCTAGTCGACACGGGGGCCTGCAAAGACATTCTGTTCTACAAAACCTTCCAGGAGATGGGTCTTTCCAACGAGCAGCTTGAAAGATATGATGGCAGGTTGGAAGGCTTCACAAATCATCGAGTCGACGCTAAGGGACAGATTGAGCTAGATGTTGACCTAGGCCAAAGACTTACATGTGGTTGTTTCTAAGGTAAAATTTATTGTGATAGATGTGAACGGTGACTATGCTGCTATCCTTGGTATTCCTGGTCAGGTCGCACTTGGAATGGTAGCATCAATCCCCCATCAGCGAGTCAAATTTCCAACCCCTGCTGGAGTCGGCTGTGTACAAGGCACAACTCGAGCATATCTAGATCATGTCCTACGAGAAAGAAAGAAAAGAGAACTGGAGATTGAAACGGCGGAAGGATACTTAAAGGCTGTCCTGGCCACCAAAACTACTCGACTGTCAACAATCACCAACGTGGAGGAGTCGACCTATCGCTCAAATGATGAGCTCATGGTTGAGTCGACACGTCACTCCGAAGCCACAGCGGTTGATCCAGATGTAGTTATGGTCGACCAAATCATCATAGGCAACCTATGCCTCCAGGTCGATAATAACTCGGGGGCCACCACCGATGAAATCGCTGATAAGCTAGATGACATGATAGCTGAGGAAGCTCCACATTTGGGGGCCGAAGAGAGTGCGTAAAGTGAAGGAAATTATCATTGAGACCCTATAATTCAGGGGATGGCCCCGAGCTAGAGGTCATTGACGAGCTAGAATCGCTGATCACAAATCCCTCTTATCCGAGAGCGTAAAATTCAAATAGGAAAGCTATCGACGAGGAGCGAGCAGAGATCGTTGAGCTGCTGAAAGAAAGTAATGAAGTCTTTGCATGGCGAGTAGAGGACATGAAGGGAATCAAGGAGGAGGTCGCCGTTCATAGGCTTAAGGTCAACCCGACTATAAAGCCCGACTGTAAATTGAGAAGCTTTGCTCGTGATAAGGAGGAGGCCATAAAAGCTGAGGTACAAAAACTTTTGAGTGCAGGTATAATTAAAGAGGCCACTCATACAACATGGTTGGCCAATGTGGTTATGGTGAAGAAGTCAAATGGCAAATGGAGGATGTGTGTCGACTTCACCACTCTAAACCTTGCCTGCCCTAAGGACAGCTATCCTCTTCCTAGAATTGACAAACTTGTTGATTCCATTGGCCGGCCACTCTACCCTCGCCTTCTGGATGCTTACTCGGGTTACCACCAGATAAAGATGCACGAGGATGACATAGTGAAGACAACATTTCAAGCAGCTGGAGGCATCTACTGCTACAACATGATGCCATTTGGATTGAAGAATGCAGGAGCAACTTATCAACGCATGGTAAACAAGGTCTTTGCTTCACAAATTGGCCGAAACATGGAGGCCTACGTCGATGATATGGTCATCAAAACTAAGATCGGACGTCACGTGGTCGACCTAAAAGAAACATTCGCCAATCTGCGAGCAAACGACATGAAGCTCAATCCTAGAAAGTGTGTCTTTGGAGTAGCAGCTGGCAAGTTCCTTGGATTCATGGTGTCCCAGAGAGGTATAGAAGCCAACCCTGAGAAGGTCAAGGCTTTAGTCGAGATGAAGGAACCGACAAGTATAAAGGAAATGCAGCGACTTAACGGCAGGGTGGCAGCCCTAGGTCGTTTTATATCCAAGTCGACTGAAAGGTCTCTCCCCTTCTTCAAATCATTGAGGGGGACGAAAAACTTTGAGTGGACGGCCGAATGTCATTCGTCGTTCCAACAACTCAAAGAATACCTTGCTACTCCCCCACTATTGAGCAGCCCGACTACTGGTGAGACCTTGTTCGTGTATCTGTCTGTGGGAGACAAGTCAGTGGCAGCAGTCTTGGTTAGAGAAGAGAAAGGTCATCAAAGGCCAGTTTATTATGTTAGCAAGGCTCTATCAGATGTAGAGGGTAGATATTATAATGCAGAAAAGGTCGCATATGCTCTAGTCGTAGCCTCAAGGAAACTGCGAGCTTACTTCTTGGCTCACCCTATTGTTGTGCTCACAAATGCCCCCCTAAGAAAAATTCTTCATAAACCAGAAAGTTCAGGTCGCTTACTCAATTGGTCAATTGCCCTCACGGAATTCGACATCGAGTATCGACCTCGAAAGGCATTAAAAGCTCAAGCTCTAGCTGATTTCTTGGTCGAGCTGACGTTCACCAAGGAAGATAGCGAGATGCAAGCTCAGAAAGAGAAAGTCAAGGGGAAGGAGCCAGAGTCCCAAGACGTCATCAACTTACCCGACGATTTTTGGAAGGTCTACTTGGATGGGTCAGCAACCAAAAATGTCAGTGGAGCTGGAATAGTTCTGATCGAGCCTCGAGTCCGGAACAAAGGTATGAGGAGTCGCTAAGGTTCAAGTTTGAGGCATCCAACAATCAGGCAGAGTATGAGGCCTTAGTGGCAGCCATTGAGTACGCCCAGTGCTTTGGAGCGACTAAAATCATGGCCTACTGTGACTCACAGTTGATAGTCAACCAGGTCCGAGGAGAATACGAGGTGTTGAACTCTACTCTAGTCAAATACCACGACCTGGTGAGGAAATTGACAAAGGATTTGAAGTTTTGGGGAATTCAGAGGATTGGTCGAGAAGACAACGAGCTAGCCGACCTACTCTCAAAACTGGCCACATCAGATGAGCCACATGAAGAGCCCATCTCATACCTTGAGAGCCTAGCTTATGAAAGGGTTCAGATTCAATGTGTGGAAAACACTTCAAATGAGAAGTGCTGGATCGAGGAGACGAAAGCATACCTGGAAAGTGGCGAGTGTAAGTGCTCCAATTTGAGCTTGTTAAAATTTTCGTTAGAAAATTAACGAAAGTTATAACATTTCTAACAATTCCTAACTATCCTAACCTTTCTAACAAAGTGAGGGTAAAATGGGCATTGCTATTTAGAGTTAAACCTTCCAAGGAATCTCAAAAAGCAAAAGAATTAAGAAAATCCCGAAACAGCAAGTTGAAAAACATTTTCTGCTGAGATTTTTGAATTTTATTCCTTGTGTCCAAAGCTGGAGCTGCATTTAATGAACAAGGCACGCCAAGCGTACTCAATCCGCGCGGATGACTTTGTAAAGTCAGGAGGGCTATAAATTGAGCCCTCCAGTCACAAAAATAAGGAGCCACAACACATTTTGCACCGAACCTCTGGCGAAATATAGAGAGAAAACAGTGAGAATTCACTTGAATTGTCACCATTTTCTCTCCAATCTTTCCCAATTCATACTCATACACTCACTCTCATATTAAAGCCCTAAACACTCATACACTCAAGCCAAACACTCAAGAACACAAGGAAGATTGGTAAACCCTCCTTTTCCTAACCCTAAATCTCATCCATGCATGCATCTTCAAACTACAAAATGTAGTTCCTTCATCTTCTTGCTTTAGATCTAAGAAGATCACCATGGAAGACCATCTCCATGGATGATCTTCTACAAAGATCAACATTATTTTCAAGTTCTCTTACTTTCTTGCAAAGAAAACTCATTTTCAAAACCCTAAAAACCATTTTCATACATCAAATCTCATTTTCAAAGGGTAAAATCCCCCTCCCCAAGCAAATGAAATGCTTAGTCCTAATGTACCCCAAGGATGGTTTGGTATAGTTGATTCACCACTAAAATGTCTAGTGATCACTAACCAAAACCTAGGGAAATGGGTACAAGCATGGATGCAAAACTCCCCTTAAAATCATATTTTCTTTCTTGAGAAGTTGCTGTCCAGTAGCAATTTTCCCAGACCTCAGTCCATTGTCTTAATTCTTTGACATAGATGACTTTGAATTTGGTGTTGACTACAAAACACTTTTTGTAGCCAACATCCAGATCTTTCCAGACATATTTTTACTTTATTTTTTGGGTGAGTAAAACTCCTATTTTCAAATTTTCTTTCAGAGGCTAGTTCATCAGCTTCTGGGAATCCAGATCTCATATCTGAGTTTTCCAGAAGGTTTTGACCCCTCAAATCTTCTCCAAAATGGAAAATTCCTTCGCACAAACCTTATTTAAGGTGTCTAGAACAACTTTCATTCTCTGAGTTTACCAAGATTATGAAGTTTTAAGACCCTTGAATACATTTCAAAATCAAAGGTCCACTGCCTTTTTCATTCTGGCAGAAATGGCTCTCAACTTCAAAAGGTCTTTTGGGTACCAAATCTCAATCCAAAAATCCCCCAAAAAATCATGGGATCAGTTTAAAGTCTTGAAAAGATATCCCTATTTTTACTTTTCTGAGTTTCAAAGTATTTTGGCCAAAACACACACACACACACACACACACAAATGATTTTCAGCTTGGAAGACTCGCTTTACGAGGCATTCCGGTGCACACTAACGTCCTTCCCGGCGTGTAACATGACCTCCGAACCTAAATCTCTGATCTCGGGCTTTTTCAAAGTTTTGGCCCTCAAAATTAAAATGGCGTGGCGACTGCTGCTGATTTTTTCAAATAAAAATGGGAAAATTTTCGATACAATCACACATCATCACAAAGGGCGACTCCGCCTGGGACTAAGCTTTTTTAAAAAATGGTATTTGGTATATTGGTGGAAACCACTAAATTTCCCGTTATCGCCTCCTAACACGAGTCGGGGATAAATTGTGGTCTAACAATCCCACGTACCGGTATCACCGTTTTCAAAAAAAAAAGCTTTTGAGGGTCAAGCTTCCGTCCCGCTTTGAAAATCATTTTCGTGTGTGTGTTGATTTTTGCACAGCTTTTCATGTTGTTTTGGCCGCCTCGGAGAAAGTCAAAATTTTGACTGTCCGGAATAATGTCCCTAACCTGCCGGAATTTTCGTGCTTACGTGCTTATGTGCTCATTAAAAAAATTTCAAAAAAAAAAAAAAGGATTTTCAAAAAAAAGAAGAAGAAAATTTTCAAAAAAAAAAATCATGCATCATATTTTTAAGACACATAAAAATCTCTATTTTACTCGTAAAAAGAATATAGATCGCTTGCACACTACGCGCACGTGACCGTACACCGCACACTACGCCCTTAACTCCGGGAAATCCTTGTCGCGGTCCGTTTGGTCTTATTACGCCTCTGATGAGCAATGTGACTACCCAAACATCCCATGGAGCCTCGTGTCGACCATGCACTTGTCCGTGACACACTTTGTCCGAGACCCTTGGTTTTTAGTCCGGTCCGTGTCATGCCCCGTCCGTGTATAGACCTTTCCTTTCAAGCCTTTGTCGGCATACCGACTCAATATCTTTCGGGACCCTTATCGCCGAAGTTCTCGCCGGTTTTCCGCCGCAGACTTTGACCAAGATATTGACCGGCGCCTTGACTTCGGCTCGACCGGCACAAATTATACACCGACTCCCAAAGATCGACACCGAGTCATCAAGGATTAATGAATATTCCATGCCTAATTACGGCTTAACCGACGACAAGTCAAGATCAATCGTGGACGCTTATCGCTCCAAATCATGCCGACTTTTCGTCGAGCCCCTGGACATGATCTTGACTTTTGACGCCGCCTTGTCCGTAATTTACATCGAATGCTCGTTAAGACTCGATTACCCGCCGTACTTTAGGATCGTTTTTCTTTCTGGTCGGTGGGACCCGCTTGCCCTATAGGACCCTCGCCCGGGCCGTCCACCCCGGGAGGTCGAAATACGTGTGGAATACGAGGGCTTATAGACGTAGTGACGGGGCCCACCGATCCAGAATCGAGTAGTTTGCGAAAAAGAAGAGCAATCTTTTCCAACCGATTAGGTTAATAAAACATGTTTTAAGTAAACGTGAACAAATAATCGCATGTTGCATGAGCCTAAAGCCCAAACACCTACCCTCCTTCCATTCCTGCACATCTCGAACCTTCATGTCCTTTCCCCCGCAGCCTCCGCACAAAGCTTGGTTTCGGCACCGGGTCACCGTTTGATCAGGGCTGGGAAGAGTCAAGCGCGTCATCGCCTTCGCCGTTTGTTCCGACTCCGGTTTCGTAATGTCCGCATCGCCCGGTAATGATGGGGATAACGTCACTCCGCCTCCCGGACCCCTCAGACAGAGCAACAAAGGGAATCGCTAGCGTAACGTATGAGGTTACGACAGAAGCACAGCCTAAACAAATTTTATGGAGGCTATTAAGAGTCACGGTCCGGCCGCCACTCAATCCGTATGGCACCTTCACCGTGGAAGAAGACGAGGATGCCAACCCCACTCTCGCCGCCCGATTACACCAGATGCCGCCACCCACCTCCTATGGTGCCACTACCGTAACCCATGCTCCTCGATTTTCGGGTCACCAGCCTCCCCAACCACGTACACCACCGGATCCATGCAGCCTCGACGGCACAAATCGCTGGGGGCAAAATCGCACGGAATGTCTTCTCATGGTTGGGGCTATCTCGAATGCCACAGCCTAATCGGGATCCCGCCTCGCCGGAACCGATCAATCCTGACCTTCACAAAGAATGTGCCATACGCTTCGGAATGCCGCCGCAACTTGGTTCTCGGGCCACGCCGTGAGCCCTCCTCGTAATGCACTAGTTCACCGCTCCTCACACAAATCCATTCTCACTCGCACTTCTATGGGTTACCAAGCCTCCATCCCTGTCATCCGAATCACCAGACCGCAGCATTCTCGGTTACACACCTTCACCACAGCACCATGCAATTCAACAATCCGGACAAAGCACTCGCACTCAAGCCTACTTACGGGCCCCACTCTCGAAATCCAAGTTATCCGCTACATCGGGCTGCCTCCACCTACTTTGCCGCTTGAAAATCAACAAAGAAGCCGCAAGGTTCTATCCTTTTGCTCAGCTCCTACTCATGCTCCCTGTGGTAACTCACCCTGTGACAGTTTTCACCTACGTCCCCGGACGGCCGTTCCTCCACCCGCCCGCTCCACTGTAGCTCCTCTCTAGCTCACCCACTAGCTTGAATGCCATGGTTCCGCCACAAGACCCTCATCCGGCCCGGTTCATGGAACAACACAAGGAAATGAAAGCGCAGACGCCGAACCGATCGCCAAGAAGCTCCGCTCTTCCGGCCTACTGCACCCGACTCCATTGTTCCTCCGCCCCACAAATTCGTGATGCCTAATCTGGATCTCTTTGATGGGACCGCATGTCCGAAAACCCATTTGGGACACATATACCCCGGCAACGAAAGCCAAAGGATGTACCAATCCGGCGGTTGGCCGACTATTTCAGCCATCCTTGAAGTCCAAAGGCCTTAAAGTGGTTCTTCCGTTTGAAACCCGAAGCCGTGGCTACATGGGACCAGATTACCAATGCCTTCACGTAAAAATATAAGGCCAACTTGGAATGGGAAACAAATAGGGTTGATTTACAAACAACAAGCAGCATTCCCCGATGAGAATGTTGGGGACTTTTACAAGCGGTGGAATCTCGAAACTCGGTGAAATGGCCATCCCTCCTTCCGAAGAGGAACAATTGGACATCTTCCGCCATGCTTGAAACCACATTCGAGAGCCTCCTCGCCACTTCCCATACTCGACTTACGGGCCATGGTTAACTCTCAGCCTAAGTTTGAAAAGGCCTACACCGCAACCGGCCGCCGCACTCGCCACGTATATCGGGCTCCTCCCGCAAACACCGCCTCGCTCCCGCTAAAGGCAAAGAGATGATTAACTATGCGGGACAGAATGTAATAACACGACTCCTTTTGCTCCCAGAAACCAAATGAGCCTGCACCGCGGGTCATAAATCTCGAAAACTTTGGAATGCCCCCGAATGACATCTTTAGGGACCGGTGAAAGAAGGCTTGCTGCGGCCTGGAGAATTTCCAACCCGTAAATCCGAATGCTCCCGTGGATACTACAAAGTATTGTGCTTTTCATCAAGCTCACTGACATCTCGATCCGACAACCGCTTACTCCGAAAAAGGCAATCCAGTGGGCTAATAGAGCAAGGAAAGTTGGAAGGCCCCGAAGCGGCCTAACACAAGCCAAAAATCCTCTCGCCAAGGAACCATAATCGTGTGAATATGATTGAATGCGGAGAATCTTCGCATGCCCATGAAGATGCCGATGAAGGTCCCCAAATACCCGTGGCCAACCTCGTCGAGGATCCCGAATTCGGATTCCCCTCACCCTTGAGGATATTGAACGAATCAACCCATCTTGGTCTCATGTCGAGACTCCTTGCAAGAATACGAGGCCCGCTATTTCTCGGATAAAGGGAAACCGATACCGAAGAACCGGGGCCGTTCCGCTCGTAACATGAAAGAACCATTTACACAAGATGGTTAGAACAATCGAGAAGAATCGAACAAGAAAGCTTCCGCGGCGCCCGTACCGGGGCTTATCAAAGAAAGAGGCCGAAGAGCATCTCGGAGCTAGTACACTTCGCAAATTGGCTTGGGAGAGCTCCGAATATGATCCCGAGAACAGTGAAGAATCTAAGAGGAGGATTCCTTCTATATCCCGCCCGGTGTCAAATACGTGCCACCTCCTCTCACTCTTCCCCCGCAATTTCGGGAGGAGAAGCCGAGTCACAATTGCCACTTCCGAGAATGGGAACATATGACAATTTTTGCGGCCGCACGCACCCATATTCCCCCAACTAAGCTTTGACTGTTCCCTCTCTCGCCGAAATCCCGTAGGTATGGGAAGAAGATTCCGATGACAGCGATGATGATGATGATGACGAGAGTGAAGAGTCAACCGAGGCCCCGCATCCGGAAACAACTGGAACAATCATGCCTAAAATGAGCCCATGGAGCCAGCACAATGGTTGGTTGTCGTCGCCAGCAACGACGAAGGACCGCCAGTGAAATGCGGATCGATACCAATGGAGACAGACCCTACGAGGTGTCACTTGTAAGATGCATTTGTGGCCAATGCCCTGATACCTGTGAGGATAAGGGGACAAAGCAAAGCCCGCACCTGCATCCGTACATATCCGAAATCCTAGAACACAACGTTCCTTATAAGAACCTCGGTGGTGAATGGAAAGCGGTTTATTGAAGCACCGGTCGAAAATGGAGGGTTTCAGCCACCGTAAGATGAAGAATTCGTAAACGTTATCGGATCTTTTTCTTCTTTCCCGAGAACGGATGGCATAACAACCGTAAGGGTCACAAATCGGCCGCCGAGCGCAGCGAGTGCCTCGCAATCACCGAAAAGGGTTATCGATTCGAACGCCTCCCCAAAGTGGCCTTCATACCTAGCGAATCCACATGACGCCTTCCTAATTGCTCCAGGCCCGACAATGGACCCCGGTGCTCCTTATTTGGGACACGCATCTATCGCAGCCGCTACATCAAACTCCGAAGGGGAACGTTGCCTATCCTTCACTTGTGGCTGCCCTACTTGCAAGATTGAAAGAAAAAGGATATACGATGAAATGGAGGCCGATAGCCATACACTCGTGGGCCATCCAAGGGATGAAATCGAAAAGCCGCCGAGTCCCGACAATAGCGACTTTGTTGCATGATAACTATGAGCAAGGCCGGCCATGAGAGTGAATCTGAGGACGCCCTAGCTCGTGGGCCATCCAAGGGGCAACAACACAACCCCAAACCCAAAAGCTCATGCACTGGGAAGCGCTTATAAGGGCCGCCCAGAAGGAGCCAAGACAGCTCACCTCATCTGTCACTAGACTCCGTCGTAACCAATGGCCAATAGCCAAAAGGGCTCCCCATCGACCTTAGCAAGATTGAAGAAATCCAGCCAAGAGACGCATCGATGAGGAAGTTAATCTGTTGACCCGCTCCCGGCGCATCTTCCAAGGAAATCCCAAGGCGTATAAGAAGGCCACGTATCAAGCACCAAAAGAAGATCGCCGCCCTACGCTAAGACAACAAACCTGCACTCGAAAAAGAGGATCCCGTGCTCACCAACTGAAGCAAACACAGCCAACATTTCCCTCGGTCTCTACTCACCTCGTCCTATCCCCATAAGCCGAAGCCGGAAGAAAGCTCCGGCTCGCACTCGTGCCTATCGATGCTACTCCCGATGATGTGGTACAATTGGAAACATCCACTACGGGAACATAATCACTTTCACGCATCTCGACCTCCCTCAATTTGGGGCCGATCATAACGAGCCTCTTCATCACAAGCCCAAACTGGATTTAACGACGCTCCTCGGGTCCCGGTTGATAATGGGTCCGGAATGAACATTCTTCCGGCAAAGATCATGAGCTTGCTTGATATCAAGACTACGTACTTGAAGCCTTCTTCTCTCACAAATAAAGCTTACGACTCAACATCCCGAGCACCTGAGTCGCTACTTTAGACCTCCGGTTCGGACGTAAATTGATACCTGTGGAATTCCAGTTATCGACATCCCGATTACTTTCAATGCCCCGTCGGGAAGACCTTGGCTCGCACCAAGTCAAAGGGGTCGCCTCAAGCCTCCACCAAGGTGTGAAATTCGCCTCGAATGGGGATCCGACGACCATTTACGGAGATTTAGTCACTTTAGAGGGCACAGACACGGGCGGAATACCTATTCTGGAAATCAAACATGACGAGGAAGGTCACATGCTAATCAAGTGGTTTCACTTCGGGCCGAAAGCCTCCCAAGGCCCAAGTGCTGCAACATAGATTCGACGGTCACTCGGGATAAAATCCCACCGGTCTTGAAAATGATGAGAAAATGAGCTATCTACTCGGCCTCGGTCCTGGGGAAGCACCAACAAGGAACTCACAAACTCATCGAGGTGAAAGGACAGTAATACTCGCCACGGCCTGGGATATGAGGCCTCCCCAGTGACACTGCAAAGGGAAAAAGATTTGAAGCCGCCACAGTGAAAGGTCCCGCCGACAACCCTAAATCTCTCCCCTTCACCCTAATTTGGCCGACTACTTTGTAAAGGGTCCCACACAACCAGAAAACATCACAGAGCCCACTCCTACGGCAGATGGCTAAAGCTACAGGATAGCCTCAACAAGTTCAGAGGAACCAAGGCTAACCCGGTCCGTAGAATGTTCCCGGACCTACCCAAGATACTGGGGCTACCACCGCCATGAAGAGTGAGTATACCTTCGTAGGCGTGCCTCGACTCCGGTGGAATGGGCCTGAGAAGCTCACAACCACTATTCCTACCGCCCAGAAGATCCGAAACCCGAATTCGAACCGACAAGCTAAAAGCTAAGGCCACGGAATTTCCCTCGTATGATTTGGGATGGTCCGGTTATGCAAAGAATTGTTCGAAGAAGAAGTCCAGTGCCGACTCCGATTGATCTCGGCTCGGTCCAAGAGATGATAGCAGCAATTGAGAAAGGAAAACAAAAACAAAGACAGCTTCCCGAGTCATGAGGCCACCAACAGCCGATGCTGCTAAAGAATTGGGAAAACCTCTCTGTGCCCGTCCGCGACCAAGGAGGAAATGATCACCAAGCTTGGATTGGTCCCCCGTCCCTTTGTGTCAATCTAGGACAAGTCCTCCCGCCTCTCTTTGTTAAGATCGAGTCTCTAGGGTCGTCCGACGGCCTTACGCCCGAAGACTACGAGTCCGTAGCAAGCGCCGTATTCCCTTTCGTTTTCAATGAAATGACGAATCTTTCGAGTATCCCTTGATTGCCACTTTAACTAATGATGAATTAAAAAAAAAAAACTTTAATAATAACTCATTAGATAAAGAAGCGTACACATTAAACGAAAAAAAAAATCAAACAACAAAAAAATCTTTAAGCAGTTGTCCGAAAGAGGAAAATCGAGCCCAAGCCGCCGAAGAGATTTTGACGAGTGTGAATTTGGGAACCTGGAAGAGCCTAAAGAGACGCAGATTGGTGATTTCTTCGAAGGAATCGGAAAGGATGCTCGCAAAGTCCTACAAAATCCTCAATTCAAGGAAAGTTGCCCTCTTCATCAAAGAAAACATCATGTGCGTATACGGGTTGCCACCGAAATCATCTCGTATAATGGATCCCACTTCAAGGGGAATGTGAAAATTGCCGGCGGAATTCCGAATAACCCGTCACAAGTCATCTCCCTACAGGCCCCAAACCAACGGAGCCGTCGAAGCAAAGCAAACAAGACTCGGAAAATATCATCCGGAAAATGGCCGTCCAAGGCAGAGATTGGCCCGAGAAGTTACACTGGCACTCGGGGCTGCGTAACACGGGCCGTAACGGCAATCGGGAAACACCTTTTGCCCTCACATACGGAATGGAAGCCGTACTCCCAATCGAGCTAGAGATCCCCTCGCTCCGTATACCGCCGGAAAGCCAGATCAACGAGGTCGAATGGCTCCGCAGTCGCCATGACGAATTGGCCCTACTAGACGAACGCCGATTGAAGGCCATGGAACACATCCGGCCTACCAAGGAAGAATGGCTAGAGCCTTCGACAAGAAAGTAAAGCATCGGGAGATCCGAGAAGCGTGATCTCGTTTTGAAAGAAAAAGCCCCCCCCGTATCAACCCCTCGCAAATGGGAGCCCGTATGGGTCTGGCCATATGTCGTCCGTAAGATCTTCTCCGGAGGAGCCATGCAACTTGTGCACTCGACGGAATCCCTTTGTACACCCAAAGTGAATGGTGACAAGCCGCGCAGATACTACGCGTAAAAAAAACAAAAAAAAAAAAAAAAAAAAAAAAAGAGTGCTAAAAGAGTAATACCCAACTAGGTTGAAAACCCGAGAAGGGCGGCCTAGGTAAAAACAGGGTTGCACCAAAAAAACAACAAAAAAAAAAAAAAAACAAAAAAAAAACAAAAAAAAAAAACAAAAAAAAACAAAAAAAAAAAAAAGAGTTCACCAGGTTGAACTACGAAGACCCGAGCTCCTCAAAATGAGGGGAACGTAGGCACCGGAAACGGTTCGGTCTAAAGCACAAATAAAAGCCATACTTTGGCATCAATACAATTGATCGCACCATGAAAGCGTCTCGAAAAACTCTAAAGCAATTCAAATATTCATTACAAGTTAAAAGCTCTTTGATGAGTCTAAGCCCGATTCATTCCTTTGCCAACCGGCAACCTCGCTAAAAGAAACTAAGATACATAATCAAACTAATGTGTCTCTGCATGACAAGAAAGGGATACTCGGAAACCTCGTAGTCACTCCAAGCCACTGCATCCGGCCTCTCCCCTCTTCTTCCCCTTCGAGTCTTCTTTTCCGAACAGGAAAATGTTAGTGTTCCTCCTACCAAGCTCGGTATAGGGACAGTGGTCTATCAAACCAGCCTCCGTCGTGGCCTTAGTAGCCCTAGCGTCATCCCTCATCTCCCCGTAGCCTAGCCGGTAGCATAGGAGCCCTCCTCTCCTCGTCTCTTGACGTAAGCCTCATAGTCTGGTCCACGGGCTGTCTCCACTCCTCTGCCATGAGGCTGGCCCTCGCCTCGGCCCTCCTCCTCTCGTAAACAGCCCGGTCCTCCGCACCCACAATGGCCTCACGCCGTCTCAAAATAGCCACCTCGAGTCTCTCCTGCATGCCTCTCATACCAATCCAGGTACCAAGTGGTCGTGAACACCGGTCTCTGACGCTCGAGAATGACCCGAGGAGGAAAGGCATCATACCTCCATGCTCGGGAAAGAAATGGAAACACCGAGGGATCATCCATAGAAACAGGAGCCACCACCCGGGTGGCTATATCATCAAAGCCCTCCAAAGGAACCTCGCTCCAGCCAAACTGTCTCGTAACTAAAGCCGGAATATAGAAGCTAGACCGAGAAAGCCCCTAAGCATGACCACGGGAGACCCATCCTCGAAGCACTCCCTTCGAGTCTCCACCCGCCAATGAGGCACCGACCATCTGATATCTTCTGGCCTGCGACCCGCCATCCAACGCTCCCACGAGCCCCGATCATCAAAATCTACATCAACACCTCTCCCGGCAAAAGTCCAAGGCTCGATCATATCGAGGTTTCCCGAAGAACCCCCAAACGCTCCATCGCCCACAGTGGTCAAGAGGAACGGGCCGCCCCGCGCATATACCGCCTTCCGGTAGCTATCAAGAGCATGAAAAGTCTCCCGTAATCAAAGGAACGACATCTCTCGCCTGTGCGACAGCTGAACGACAACATCCAAAGAAAGACCGATGGCAGCATCCCAAAGGAATAGACCATGAACAGGGTGCCAAACATACAAAGTGCAAAGGCATCCCAATAGGCATCATCCACCAAACCTAGGCCCCTAAATCTGTCGGGAAGACCGGAAATATCGAAATGATCGGGACCGCGGATCATACCTTGCGCTTCCTCCGGGGAAAGATGAAGGAGGACGCACACCTGTCAAGAAAAGAAGCTCCTCCGGCAAAGGAACCGCTATCTCTTCCACCTCCGACCTCCAAGCAAGGCCCGAAATTCTTCGACAATGGAACAATCTCGTTGAAGGAAAGGCAAAAGACATGCCTTCTAGTATCCCAAAATGATGAAGAAGCTCTCAAAAGCTCATAATCCGGAACCAATTCCTTGAGAGACCATAAGCACTTCACCTTGTATCTTTCTTCAAAGAAGAACCTCCTCTCATGCATAATTTCCCGAGACCAATCCTTGAACTTGTTGAAGAATGACATTTGGGATTCTTGGGGCAATTTTGATGGAGCTTTTCTAAAGTTTTCCATGGTTTTTCTCTCTTTCTCCCCGAAAATGGCTGTTGGACCGGAGGTTGAAGAGGATATTTGAATTTGAAATAAAGCAAGACCAGTCTCGAACCAAAATTAAAGGACAATGTCGATGCGCCTCCTATCCGCGCGGATAGGATTGCTTTCCATCGAAAAATCTTTGCAATACCAAGCCGCTACACCAAAAGAGGAATATTCGTCCCGTTGCTCGAAACCCGTGCAAAAACCTCCCCAAACCACCCATATACCAAACACCCTTGCAAAAAAAAATCAAGGCTCATGCAACACCGCATTCATACCGCATTGCATTCATAAAATAAAATCCTAAATTATTACATTCCAAAAAAAAAAAGAGAGTGCATAAAAAAAAAAAAACAAACAAACATAAATAAAATCCTAAATTATTACATCCAAAGAAAAAAAGAAAAAAAAAAAAATGTGCATAAGTCGTACAAATCTAAATCTCAATCTCAAATCTCAAAAAAAAAAAAAATCAATCGGAGTCTCCAGCGCCCGATGTCTCCCCGGCCCTCTTGCGACTCGGGCCCGCCTCCTCAGAGCCCCGAAAATCTCGGGCTCGTAATCGTCCTCGTCTCCGCAAAGAGGCTCATCAGACCAACCGGCACGCCCGATAGGGCAAGCCGAGATCTCGCGAAAAATCGTATCCGAAGGTGAAGGCGTCGACTCCCGGACGTACGAAGACGACCCGCCATGCCGCCAAACGTGTCCCCGCCCGTGTGGATCCCCGAGAATGACGTGATCCGGCGGCGCACCGCGCGGGATCAAGGAGAGGAGACAAAGGAGTCTACGAAGAAGTCTCGAGCGAATAGGGGAAGCCTCCCGTCCCGATGTGCGCCGCCGTGGTCGCCTCGCTCTAGCTCGAGGAGCCCCGCAAGCGACCATCCTCCCGATGAATCTCTTGGCCTCGATCACTTGCTTCGCGCCTTCTCGACGACCACCTCCGAAAACCGCACAAAAGCAAAAGCGTCAAAAAAAAAAAAAGAAGTGATGCTAAAGATGATGAAACAAAAGAAAGAAAAGAAGGGGAAAAGGTGAAGCCATACCTTCATACCCTGACGAGGCCGGAAAGCTCGTGGAAGTCGCTCGGGCCGAGGGATCCGCACCCTCAATCGGACCCCATCCCGGGATATAGGAAAAATCCGTCCGAGGGTACCGCGGATCCCAAGCCCCTCCCTATCCAACCCGAGGCATCCTCACCCTCCTCAAGACGAATGTCGCATATGGCTCAATCGCCACGAAATCCGAGAAGTGCCGGCCGGCTCGGTAATCATCCCAGTCACTGACCGATCGCTCGGGTGCATCATATCGACGGGAGGCTCCACCTGTCCTCAAAGGCGAGTTCACGCCATGCCGGGCGCGTCACCCTCTCTCCTGCATAATATGCATCGCAGTCGACCTCTCAAAATCCTCCGCCGCACAGCCCCATCTCGCGCCCTTCACCAAGCGCCACCTCAAAGCGATCCTGTGGGAAGAATATCATCCCTCATCTCGTCTCGGCCTCCGTCAAAGGAAGGCAATCCGCGTACTCGAGAGTCGTACGCCCTCGGAGCTTATCTTCTCCCGGGCATGCTTGGACCAAGACCGCATGGCCGGATACGCCCGACGTACCCGCCGCCGCCGCCACATCGTGACGTGGAAAAACTCCAACGCCCATACCCGCGAAAGGTAAAAATCCAAATCAATCCGAGTGCAAAAGAAAAGTGCGTGCTCAAAAAAAAAAAAGAAAGAGGGAAAGCAAAAAGAGAGCTTATACCTGTGGCAAACTCAAAGCAAGACAAAGAGCTCACAAACCCTTCCGACTGCACCTATCAAGAGCAAAATAAAGCTCGCGCCCCGCCTCTCCCCACGAGACATCTCCGCCGTCTCCATGTCCTCCAAGGACCTCAACAAGGCAAAGATCGCCGTCCCCTCAAAGATGTCCAAAGAGCGTGCTCGAAAAAGCAAAACCACAAGAAGGCCCCGGCAATCTGATCGGCGCCTATCCTCTCCTCCCCACCTCATAACTCGCTATGGTCTCCACAATCTTGCCGTAGACCACGGCATACTCCATCCCCATCCCCTTTTTGGGAATAGGGAAAATCCCGTAAGAGCTCGCAGACGCATCGTCGTAGCCATCCCGCCACTCAATGCCGCGTCCATTAAAGGACAAACCCGTAATCGCAAAGATAGTCGGAGGGCGTAACCGTAGCCTCGCCCCGTAAGAAGTGAAAGGTGCGGGTCGCGTCCCACCAATGGCCGCGCCGCAGCAAACATCAAGCCCTTGCTCTTAGGGAACTTGACCAGCCCCTCAAGCACTCAACGAACTCCCAAAGCCCCGTCTCGACAACGATCCGTCTCTGACTCGCAAAGCTCCTCGGCCCGCATTCTAAGCCGGTCCCACAAGTCAATCACGGACTCCACCGATCCTCGAGTCTTCATTTTGTTCACCTGTCCGTCACAAAACGGTGTCCGCCCGTAAAAAAAAAAAAGAGAGAGAAAATGTCAAAAAGATTGCATTTGCATTTACATAAAAAAAAAAAAGCATACACATGCATTAAAAAAATTTCGACAAAGATAACAAAGATACAATGAGACATAGCCCCATTTTTCTCGCATAAAAGACAGCTTTTCAAAGAAATCCCAATGCATTCATCAAAAAAAAAAAAAAGATGCATTCCTACGGAAGTAAAAACTCCGTCCCGTTTTCATAAAATAACATGCATACCATCCATCATCTCAAAAAAAAAATGCATACATGCATATCATCCATCTTACATGCAACGGGAGGAAAAATCCGTCCCACTTTTCAAAGAAAAATATATCCTAAACATACATACATCCCATATTGGCAAGATGCCCATTCTTTCCAAACAAAATGCATGCATTGCATCATTCATCAACATCAATATTCAATTTCAAAAAAAAAAAATCATCATCATCAACATGAAATATTCAATTTCAAAAAAAAAAAAAATCAAAGTCACAATTCACAATTTTCGAATTTTCACATGCAATTTTCGGATACAAATAAAAAATGTGGCAAAAATGTCAATTCTTTTCTCAAGCAAAATGCACATTTTGGGATACCCACATAATCATTGCAACATGCATATCATCAAAATCAAGATCCAAGACAATGAATATCAATATTCAATTTCAAAAAAAAAAAAATCACCCAAAATTCAAATTTCAAACAAGAAATCAACAAAGGGATCAAAGGGTTTCAAAGTATACCGTTCGGAGATTCGAATCCGAAGCCCAATGTTGCCAAGCATCGGGGTAATGCTCCTCCGCAACCGATTGCGAAAGATTGTAATGCCTCCTCATCCGGACAAGCTCCACCGCCTCCGCTATCGGGCCACGTCCTTGGCCTTGAAAAGCGCCTTCCCCGTGTTCCATTGCTCGAAAATCGAAGAAAAACGGAAGATTTTTGAAGCTTCTAAGGCCAACAATGGCGGATTCGCAGTTCTCTCTCTCTCTCTGTTCTCGTAATTTTGAAAAAACTGAATGGGGAAGAGAAAGGGCGTTGGCCCTAATTAATACCCCTGATTTTCAGGTCCTCTCCGCGCGGACAGGATTGCAAGGGTCAAAATGACCCTTTTGCTTCCTTAAAATTTCAGACTCTCAGCTTCAATTCCCAACTTGACAAAGTCAACCCTTTCAAGAAAATCTTTCCCTGCAAAGAAACGTAAGACCGAGTGCCCCGAGAAAGATAACGAGATCCCGTATCTTTCATCAAAATCACCCCTATAGCAAAAACGTAAGACCGAGTGCCCCGAGAAAGATAACGAGATCCCGTATCTTTCATCAAAATCACCCCGGCAAGAAACGTAAGACCGAGTGCCCCGAGAAAGATAACGAGATCCCGTATCTTTCATCAAAATCTTCCCTAGCCAAAAACGTAAGACCGAGTGCCCCGAGAAAGATAACGAGATCCCGTATCTTTCATCAAAATCACCCCTGCTAGCCAAACGTAAGACCGAGTGCCCCGAGAAAGATAACGAGATCCCGTATCTTTCATCAAAATCACCCCTAGCCAAACGTAAGACCGAGTGCCCCGAGAAAGATAACGGATCCCGTATCTTTCATCAAAATCACCCCCGGCAGTCAAACGTAAGACCGAGTGCCCCGAGAAAGATAAGAGATCCCGTATCTTTCATCAAAATCACCCCCGGCAGTCAAACGTAAGACCGAGTGCCCCGAGAAAGATAACGGATCCCGTATCTTTCATCAAAAATCTTCCCCGGCAGTCAAACGTAAGACCGAGTGCCCCGAGAAAGATAACGGATCCCGTATCTTTCATCAAAATCTTCCTAAGCAACACAAACGTAAGACCGAGTGCCCCGAGAAAGATAACGAGATCCCGTATCTTTCATCAAAATCACCCCCAGCCAAACGTAAGACCGAGTGCCCCGAGAAAGATAACGAGATCCACGTATCTTTCATCAAAATCATCCAACGGCAGCCAAACGTAAGACCAATTCCCTGCACGAATACGCCCGATTTTCCCCGCAAAGGCTAACGAAATCCCCAAAGAAAGTTAACGGAATCCCAAAAGCCAACGGAATCTCGAGTAGTTCTCGAACTACGAAAGGGATTGATTCCCACTAGGGATACGTAGGTAGCCTATCATTAGGTCCAGCCCCTCGACCAAAATGGTCACCCTCTCCTTCGGCAGCAGACAAAGTCCACTGAAAGGCCATTTCACATAAAGGTCCGAGGCACCTAAAACGCCATCTCCAAGGTTCGAGGCACCTAAAAGCCATCATCATCCAAGGTTCGAGGCACCTAAAAGCCATCATCTCCAAGGTCCGAAGCACCTAAAACGCCATCTCCAAGGTTCGAGGCACCTAAAACGCCATCTTCAAGGTTTGAGGCACCTAAGACGCTATCACTAGGAAAGCGATAAATCGCAATCATCCCCAGCAGAGACCGAAAATGGTCATTTCTATCCCCAGCAGAGCGGATAGCCATCGACCGAAAATGGTCATCTCTTATCCCCAGATAGTTTCTTTCCAAAGAACCGACCGTAGAACTCGCTCATCGTTCGAGGCACCTAAAACGCCATCATCTCCAGTGGTCAAAGACCCGAACTACGATCGGCTTGATTCCCATTCGGGATACGTAGGTAGCCTATCGCTAGGTTCACCCACCCGATCACTCGATCATCTCGCCAAATATGGAGCCTTACTTTATCGACGACCCCGCTTCCTTCGAAAGCGCCGTCGCCGAGGGGCTACCGTAAGTGCTCCAATTTGAGCTTGTTAGAATTTTCGTTAGAAAATTAACGAAAGTTATAACATTTCTAACAATTCCTAACAATCCTAACCTTTCTAACAAAGTGAGGGTAAAATGGGCATTGTTATTTAAGGTTAAACCTTAAAAAGAATCTTAAAAAAGAAAACAAAAGAATAAAACCACAAATAGAAATGCCGGAAACATAATCTGGGCCGGTCAATTTGAATTTTGAAAAGAAATATTCCTTGTCCAAAGCCGGAGCCGCATTTAATGAACAAGTGCACGCCGAGGGGACTTGTCCGCGCGGATGAGTTTGCATTTTCGTGAGGGCTATAAATTGAGCCCTCCAAAGTCCACAAAAATAAGGAGGAAAAAACACATTTTGCACCGAACCTCTCGGCGAAATATAGAGAGAAAACAAAGTGAGAATTCACTTGAATTGTCACCATTTTCTCTCCAATCTTTCCCAACTCATACTCATCCACTCACTCTCATATTAAAGCCCTAAACACTCATACACTCAAGCCAAACACTCAAGAACACAAGGAAGATTGGTAAACCCTCCTTCTCCTAACCCTAAATCTCATTCATGCATGCTTCTTCAAACTACAAAATGTAGTTCTTTCATCTTCTTGCTCTAGATCTAAGAAGATCACCATGGAAGACCATCTCCATGGATGATCTTCTACAAAGATCAAAATTATTTTCAAGTTTTCTTACTTTCTTCAAAGAAAACTCATTTTCAAAACCCTAAAAACCATTTTCAAGCATAAAATCTCATTTTCAAAGGATAAAAATCCCCTTCCCAAGCAAATGAAATGCTTAGTCCTAATGTACCCCAAGGATGGTTTGGTATAGTTGATTCACCACTAAAATGTCTAGTGATCACTAACCAAAACCTAGGGAAATGGGGACAAGCATGGATGCAAAACCCCCCCTTAAAATCATATTTTCTTTCTTGAGAAGTTGCTGTCCAGTAGCAATTTTCTCAGACCTCAGTCCATGGTCTTAATATTTGGACACAGATGAACTTGGAATTTGGTGTTGACTACAAAATACTTTTTGTAGAAAACATCCAGAGCTTTCCAGAAATATTTTTACTTTATTTTTTGGGTGAGTAAAACTCCTTTTTTCAAATTTTCTTTCAGAGGCTAGTTCATCAGCTTCTGGGAATCCAGATCTCATATCTGAGGTTTCCAGAAGGTTTTGACCCCTCAAATCTTCTCCAAAATGGAAAATTCCTTCGCACAAACTTTATTTAAGGTGTCTAGAACAACTTTAATTCTCTGAGTTTATCCAGATTATGAAGTTTTAAGACCCTTGAATCCATTTCAAAATCAAAGGTCCACTGCCTTTTTCATTCTGGCAGAAATGGCTCTCAACTTCAAAAGGTCTTTTGAGTACCAAATCTCAATCCAAAAATCTTCCAAAAAATCATGGGATCAGTTTAAAGTCTTAAAAAGATATCCCAATTTTTACTTTTCTGAGTTTCAACTTATTTTGGCCAAAACACACACACACACACACACACAAATGATTTTCAGCTTGGAAGACTCGCTTTACGAGGCGCGGCCGGTGCACACTAACGTCCTTCCCGACGTGTAACATGACCTCCGAACCTAAATCTCTGATCTCGGGCTTTTTCAAAGTTTTGGCCCTCAAAATTAAAATGGCGTGGCGACTCCGTTTCGTTGATTTTCTTTCAAACAAAAAAATGGGAAAATTTTCTGATACACATTCATCACACTAGTGACCTTCATAAGGCACAAAAAAGGCATAGGATGAGTATAAATATCCAACCTTTATACCCCTCCCTTAGTCCCCTTTGGTACTTTGAGCATCTCTTGGAGTATAATGGCGTAAAGGTCCTATCTTTACATCATTTCCTCCACATAAGGATGCCATAGATGGATTCTCCTTTAGAAAAGGATGAACTTGAGCCCCTATATCTCTGATCATCACTTGAGACGAGCATAAATGTCCCGACAAAGCTCAAATCGTCTCAAGATGTAGGATTGATGGACAAAGTTTCTTCCTTTCTAAAGAGTCTCATCCTTGGACTATAAAAAAGGTGTCCTTATCTTGATCTCATGTGACCCAAGGTCTCATCATGATGATCATAAGTCCAAGATGAGAACGGGACCAAAGTCCCGAACATATCAAAAATCCAAGGAATCCCGAGCGATAACCAACTCATGGTTTACACGTCCGGAAGACCACTTGGTACATTTCCTCCTTTTTCAAAAACACATCCCACACACGAAAACACAAAGGCAAGCATGAAAATCGGATCTTGGAAGACTTGCTCCGGCAAGGCTCTTTGGGTGAACAACGATCCGTTCTTCCCAAGGGTAACTTAACCTCCGGACCCAAATATTTTTTTTCAAAGTTTTGAGGAAATCAAAATAGCGTGGCGACTCCGTTTTTCAATTTAAACCGAATGTTTCCAAACAAATGTGAGGCGGTGATCCCCTTACACGAGAAAGCGGTTAAAAAAAATAAAATAATAAAAGTAAAAAGAGCCGCGATCTTGGGCACCACATTCACAATTTGGCGACTACTGGGAAAGAAAAATCAAAAGAAAGCTTTCATTTTTAAAATAAAAAAATGATACTTGGTATATAGGTGAAAACCATTAAGCTTCCCGTTATCACCTCCTAACACGAGTCTGGGATAAACTATGGTCTAACAAAACCACGTACCGGTATCTCTTTTTGAAAAAAAAGAAAGAAAATCTTTTTTTTTTTTTGAGTGGGTTAGCCTTCCGCCGCGGATCCGTTTCTCATGCTTGCCTTCTTTTCTTGCATTGCATTGCATGCATCATTGGTTCTTGAAAATTGTGCATATACTGAATGCTGAATAGAAAGCTTGCTGGAAGCTGAAAAGGTGCCAAAAAGGTCGGGGAAACAACCTGCAGATGAAAGGAAATGGAACCTGAAAAATTGATTGATGCAGCCGTACGGCTTGATTCTCCTTGAATCCTAGCCGGGCGGCTTCATTAGCAATTTCACCAGGACAAAAATTGAGGTTAATCTGGCAGCCTTGGCAGCTTGGGGATATTCAGTTCCAAGACTGATCGGGGCTCCCAGAAAATTTACGTGCTTATTTACTGCATTTTCCCCATCCCGAAAATCATTCCTTTAAAACACATTTTTGAAAATTTCTGTTTTAACTCAAAAAGGAATATTTTTAGGAGGTCGCACACTACGCGCACCTTATATATCCTGTACACTCTGCACGCACATCCCTTTAAACCCGAGGTGGTTGTTGGCCTGAGGGCCAGGCCACTGACAAGATTACGATGCTCCCGGCGCGCACGGAATCATCCCAAACTCCCCATGGCAGCCAGTGTCGACCAATGCACAGTCCGTGTCACACATTTTAAAATCGTGACTTTTGGTTGGTTTTTGATCTAGTCCGTGTCATATAGCCCAGTTGCATACCCCCGTAAATGTCAAACCTTAGCCCATGACGAAAGTTGAGATCCTTCGCGCAAGCGAAACTCTGCCGAAATTCCGCCAAGGAAAAATTGGCAGAATCTTGACTCCGGCATTGACTTTGACTTTGACCCGCACGGGACATGTAAGAGTCGACCCGAGTCCGTGCCAAAAATTCCAAAGATCTTTCGCGCTAGCGGAGCTCTGCCGAAATTCCGACAAGGAAAAATTGACAAGATCTTGACCCGGTATTGACTTTGACTTACGCAACATATGCAACGAAGTTCAATGTGACATTGTGTCATTCGGCTTTTACCGCCCGACCCATGCCTATTATCTTCTTGGACAATGCCAAAAAGTCAAAACGTCAATCGCGCAAGTGAAACTCTGCCGAAATTCCGTTAAGACTGAAAGACGAGACTTTCCCGGCATTGCCTTGACTATAATCCGCATCGCTCATGCGTTAAAAGTTCCTATGACCCGCTAGACCCATTAGGAGCGTTCTTCTCTCTCGGTCGGTGGGATCCGCGTGCCCTATAGACCCTCGCCCGGGCCGCCCACCCCGGGAGGTCGAAATATGTTTTAATACGAGGGGCTTATAGACGTAGTGATGGAGCCCACCGATCCAGATCTAGAGTAGTTGCAAAAAAGAAGGGCAACCCCTTTTCCAACCAAATAGAAATTAATAAAACACACTGTTTTAAGTAAACTGAAAGATTCTTAATTTGCATATTGCATGAGCCTTCAGCCTAAACACCCACCCCAGAGTTTAAACATTACCTATCCATTTTCCGCAACGAGAAAGAAGTGGGTGAGAATATCGGGTCAGCGGCTTGTTAGCGCAGAATTCTCGATAGCTCGCCGTAATCCTCGCCTTTGTCACCAGTAGAGTCGAATGGCAGTAATTGACAGAAAACAAAGCAGTGGTTTGTGTAATCGATGACTAGGGAAGAAGAGCTAGCATTAGCCTTGGAAAACAACAGTAAGGTCCATGAGGAATAGCAAGCCATGCTCATTGATGCGCTCCGTTGTCATGGGGTTCAGATAGTGGTTGAGTCCAACGGTTCCCTGGTTATGGCAGAAGATGAGACTCCAGAAGCAGCCATCTCAGCTCCCCCAGCCTATAACAAATACCCTCCTCCATCCACATATGATCCCTTACCAAGAACTACCCCTTTCCAGTCCTTTCCAACATCCCAGGCCACCAGGGTCCCGACACCCTCACCTCCTCAGATAAGACCCAGCTTTGTTCCCTACCAACAAAGAGCAAATGCCACGGCTATCCCAGTTACCCAGCCTCTTCACTATCCCATGGGATTCACTCCCCCTCCTCAGTTTGGGTCATCTCAGACAATTTCTAGGCCTCAGAATCAATCCAATGATCTCTTTAACCTATGCCCTGCCACAGCAGATCTTCCACCCCCAACCTTGCCAACAGGATCCCACGAGGTTCCTTATCCTTTTTCTTACCCCGGTAACTATGAACCTAATTACTATACCTCCGGCCAGCCTCACGGAAACACGGGACCAGGTCAAGTTTACACTTACTTCCCTTCGAATGATCCCCAAGCCATGGTACCAGCTACCAATGTGCCACCCACTATCCTGCCACCCAAGTCTGATAAGCCTGCTTCAGAATTGAACAATCCAAAACCGTCACCTGACCCCAACATGACTTAGCTGATGGAACAAGTTAAGTCCATGCAAGAGAAGTTCGGGGAACTGAGCACCAAGAAGGCAGTATACCAGATCACTGATCCCAGCAAAATTGTCCCTCTTCCTCCAAAATTTTGGATGCCTGAGATTGAAAAGTTCAACGACACAGATTGTCCTCGAACTCACATTGAAAGCTACCTTCTTGCCATGAGGGCTAAGGATTGTACATATTAGCAGATGGCCGACCACTTTCAACCCGCCATCAAGGGTTCGCCTTAGGTGGTTCCTGCATGTGAGGCCAGAGGCCCGAGCCACGTGGGACCAGATCAAGGAAGCATTCATGGAAAAGTATAAGGCTAATCTGAATTGGGAAACCAGCAGGAATGACCTACAAGGCACTTTGCAGCGCCCAGACGAACCAGTAAGTGAATTCTATAGGAGGTGGAATTAGAAACTTAGTGAAATGATGACCCTGTTAAATGAAGAGGAACGGATGGAGATCTTCCAGTCTTGCTTGAAACCTCAGTTGAGGGTCCAGATTGTCAATTACTATTATCCTGACCTTCGGGCGATGGTAAATGCCTGCACCAAATTCGAAAATGCCTTCAACATGGCTCCAATCACAGGAACAGGCAACTCTTACCGCTACAAAGCACCAGTCTCAAATGCCACAGCCGTCACTGTAAAGGGAAAAGAAATGGTTGGCGTTGTCAATTACATCCAGAATGAGAAAGTTGGACAAGGTTCAGGTCAAGCTGCTGTGAAGCCAAGGCCCCGCTCCTATACTGCTGCAGATTTCGGAATGCCACCAGAGAAAGTCTTCGATGGTTTGGTGGCCGAAGGACTCATTAGACCTTTGGAAAACTGGAAACCAAAGAACCCTAGTGTCAGGATGGATGAAACCAAGCACTGCCGCTTTCACAAATATCATGGGCATAACACCAATGATTGTACATACCTGAAATTCTTGATCTCTCGCTTGATTGAAGAAGGCAAGCTTGAGCCACCTCGGGGTCCCAATGTAGTCAAGAATCCCCTTCCTGCCAACAATCTAGTTAACATGATCGAGTTTGGAGAAACAAATGCAGCCGGTTTTGGGAATCCAAAGATCCTAGACATCCTGGAATTCAACGTTCCTTATGCTGAATTGCAAGGAGAGTGGAAAGATCTAATTGAAGCCTCCGCCATGGAAGGACAATTTGGACCTATAATAGGAACCAACTTCGTCAATGTTGTCAAGGCCAGACCTCTCTTTTGTGATTTCGAACCAGTGACCATAGTCAAGATTACAGAAGGAAGACTCACTTACGAAGATTGTGAGGCAGAAGTAAGCCAAGCTATGATGATGGAAGTCTCTCCGGAACCCTTCATCACTCACGGTGAGCATAATGTGTTCGTGATGGCTCTTACTGTTCATGAAGATCACGTAACCCTGCTTGGAAGAATGTGGAAAGAAGAGTAAACGAGCCGTAAGATTTTGATGATGGAGAAAGCCGTCTCTGATGCCGAAAGTGCAACCGGTCCCATTACCCCTGCAGGTACAAATGGATGTGGTCGATTCGGAAAGGAGATTGTGCCGTATCGGGCTGGACATCCCCCATGGGAATGGTGTCAACAAAGGCAACGACGGTTCACTGTGGATGCACCGCAAGATGGGAATGCCGACAAGATCGCTACTCCTCAGTGCAACCAGAGAAAGAGTAAACCCTACCCAACCCGTGTCAAACACTTCGAGTCAATAAGAAGTGAAGGGGTTTATCTCCATCCTTACAGCAGTATCCCACTAATCAGTACAACGCTTATAGACCACCATATGGACTGCAGCAGCAGCCACCGCAAAGAGCTCGCAACAAAGACGGGATGCCTACGTAAGATATGTTCCGTATTAATCGGCTGCTCGTAGTATGACCACTTTTTCCAGCAGTTAGCCATAAAAGATCACAGAGGACTGATACGAGTATCAGTGGTCTTGAGAGACAGATGGGGCAGATTGCAGATGCTGTGAGTGGGGGAATTTGATGTGGCGAATTTTGTATATATTATTTCCCTCATTTTCCTATGTATTTTCATTCATTTTGATGTATTTAGACTAGATTTGATGTAATTGAGGCATTATTTATCATTTAAGCTTTTATTGTAATCCGGGGGTAAATAGTCGCTTATTTAGTTATTTTTCCGGATGTATTTTTGGTGAGTTTCAAAGTCATGCCTCGAGTATCAAGAATAGTCAAAGTCAACTGAAGCGAAAGAATATAGGTTCAAGCTGCAATTATGTGAAGTTTAGGGACCAAACAACAGAGTAGAGGAATTCAGTGACCAAAATGAAAGTATGGAAGCTGGGTGACCAAAGTAAAAAGAAGGTAATTGGGAAATTGAATTTTCACATTCAGAAATTACTGTGCACGCGTGTGGGAAGCTGGCAGGCGCTTGGACCAAGGCAAAACGCAGTTGACCCACGTTAATTGATTGGCTTTTATTTTCTTTTCCCTTTTTCTTTTATTTTTATTATTTAGTTTTTAGGTTTATTTGAAGAAGGAGTATATAAACTCCTTTAACATTATTTTTAGGTTTCATCTAGAGTTTTATTTTTACATAGAGAGAGCTTGAGTTTTTTTCATGGAAGCTTAAACTCATTGCTTTGGGTTTGATTTCTTGAACCCCTTTTTATCAATTTGAGGTATTTTTCTTTTCAATCTGTTTATCCCTGTTCATAATTTTACTTGTGTTTATTTTAGATTTATAACTAGGGTTTGTGAATCTGGCCAATTCACTAGTTCTTTTTATGAATCTTTGCTAGAATTTTCTATGACTGTGCCAGTGTAGGAAATTCATGAGTAGCATCTTTACAATTTATGCATGTGCCATGGTAAATTGTGAAGTGGGTAAAATTAGATGATTATCTGTGTGAAATAATCATAGAAAGCATTCTTGATCTTAGTTTCTTAAACCGTTCATCAATTAATTTTGCGATCTAGACTGTGCCGGTTAGATTAATTTATTAATTAGGGTTTCTAGTGAGTGTGCCACTGCTAGTAACTATTCTGAAAGAAGAAACAGAGATTGAAACAGATCTTGTGATCAGGTGAATAAGGTGAAAGTGAAAAGAGATATCAATGATAATTGGCTAATTAGGTGGGGACGGAATCAAATCTAAAGTGTTCTAAATTATTGTTTTTGCTCTTAAGTAGTTTAATTTCTGTTTTTAGGATTTAATAATTAATCTAACCCCCCCCCCCAATCTGGTCAAGTGACTGTTTCGTGAACAAATGCCCGTTCATGTGGATTCGATCCCTGACTTACCATAACTGCATTATTATTACCAAAGTTAGGTAAATTTGTAGGTGTGCGATTTAACCTATCAAGCGACCACACTCTTTCACGACATGATCCACAAGGAGATCGAGGTCTATGTCGATGACATGATAATCCATTCCAAAGGTGAGGATGGACAGCACTTTGTCGACCTGCAAAAGTTCTTTGAGAGGTTGAGACAGCATTCCATGAGACTGAACCCTGCCAAATGCACCTTTGGAGTGACAAGGGGAAAAGTGCTTGGGTATATGGTCACGGAGCGAGGTATCGAAGTCGAACCTCGAAAGATCAAGGTCATTATGGATATGAGGCCACCTTGAACCCAGATAGAAGTCAAGAGCTTTATGGGCAAACTGCAGTACATCAGCCGTTTTGTCAACCAGCTGACTACCATGTGCGAGGCCATCTTCAAGCTCATGAAGAAGAATTCAGACACAGAATGGACTGAGGAATGCCAAGATGCATTTGACCAAATCAAGGCGTACCTAGTACATCCTCCGGTGCTATGCCCCCCACATAGACAGAAACCTCTTCTGCTATATCTCACTGTCACTGATACGGCAGTTGGGGCTATGCTTGCTCAAGAGAAGAAGGACTCTCGGGTAGAAAATGCCATTTACTTTATCACTGGAAGTCAGCAGGGAAGTGAGCTCAATTATTCGGCGTGTGAAAAGACTTGTGCAGATCGGTCCGGGTAGCCTGCAAGCTGAAGCATTACATGCAAGCCCACTCAGTGAACTTGGTCTCGAAAATGGACCCCATCAAGAACATATTCGACAAGCCTTCCCTCTCGATGCGCCTAGCAAAGTGGTCGTTCTTCTTAGCTGAGTATGACATCAACTATGTGACGAGAAAGGCTATCAAGGGTTAAGCGTTGTCAGACCATTTGGCAAACTTCCCTAGCAATGAGGACCGCGGGCCTGAACCCCAATTCCCGGATGAAGGGATCTTCGTAGTTGAGCCTGAGAATCGATGGCAGCTTTTCTTTGACGGAGCTGCTAACAAGAGAGGAAACGGCGTAGGAATGCTACTGGTCGATCCAAAAGATGAGCACATGCTAATAGCCTTCAAGTTGAACTTCCCTGTCACGAACAATGTTACCGAGTATGAAGCTTGCATTGCTGGTCTAGAGGCTGCCTTAGAAAGGAATGTCAAGGAGCTCAAGGTTTATGGAGACTCAGCCCTGATCATTAACCAGGTCTCCAACAAGTGGAAGACTGTGGGTCCTAACCTTCAGAGGTATCATGCCTACATGGAAGAGTTGACTGAGCAGTTCAGAGAAGTGACTTTCCATTACCTGCCAAGGGAAAAGAACAGATTCGCAGATGCCTTAGCCACTCTAGCCTCATTGGTAGAGATCCCCGAGGGAAAGGCCATAAAACCATTCAGAGTGGGTAGAAGAGAAGCCCCGACTTTCTGTTGTGAAATAGACTTGGGAACCGAGCCTGTCAAGGAACCCCGGTGGCGCTCAGATTTACCAGTTCCTCAAAGATGGAGAGTCAGCTTTCAGAGACGAAGAAGGTAGACCAAGGGAAGGCATCAAGGCCAAGAGCTTGCAAGCCCTGAAAAGGTTGGCCTCCCATTATGTCATTCTAGGGGGCGACCTGTACAAGAAACGGTACCAAGGACCACTCCTCCTGTGTGTCACCCAAGAAAGGGCCAGAGAGTTAATGACCGAAGTCCACAATGGTCCCTGCGGTTCTCATATGAATGACAGAGCATTGATGCAAGTGATCCTCAGAATGGGTTACTACTGGATTTCCATGGAGGTAGACTGTATCCAGCATGTCCGAGCGTGCGACAAGTGCCAACGGTTTGCCAACCTCAACCATCTTCCGCCTCATGACCTGTACTGCATGACGACTCCTTGGCCGTTTTCAACTTGGGGTATTGACGTGATAGGGAAGATAGCCCCGGCAGAAAGCAATGGGCATGAATTTGTGTTAGTGGCAGTCAACTACTTCACCAAGTGGGTAGAGGCCAAGTCCTAGAAGGTCCTCACTTCCAGAAAAGTGGCCCAGTTAATTAAAGAAAATATTATGTGCAGATACGGGGTGCCCAATGAGATCATTTCAGATAACGGGTCACACTTTGAAGGGGACTGCGATAGATTGCATTCAAAATTCAGAATCACTCGCCACAAGTCGTCCCCATACAGACCTCAGACTAATGGAGCCGTAGAAGCTGCCAATAAGACGCTCGAGCGGATTACCCGAAAAATGGCCACTCGTGGTCGTGATTGGCTCGAAAAGCTGCACCTGGCACTTTGGGGCTACAGAACGTCTGTCAGAACAGCTACAGGAGAAACTCCCTTTGCCTTAACTTACGGGATGGAAGTAGTGTTGCCCGTGGAGTTGGAAATCCCGTCACTAAGGGTCCTCCTGGAAAACAGTGTCAATGAGGTAGAATGGCTACGCAGCCGGCACAATGAATTGGCCCTGCTTGACGAAAAAAGGATAAAAGCCATGGAGCACACCCGAGCCTACCAGAGGCGAATGGCCAGGGCATTCGACAAAAAGGTCAAGGCCAGGGACATCAAAGAGGGCGACTTAGTGCTGAAAGTGAAGCCCCCCACCAGAGACAACCCCTTGGGAAAATGGGAACCCGTTTGGATCAGCCTGTATGTGGTGCAGAAGATACTATCGGGAGGAGCAATGAAGCTTGCGGACCTGGACGGCAATCCTTTTGTCCACCCAATCAACGGTGATAAGCTCCGCAGGTATTATGTCTAAAAGAAAAAAATTTTAAAAAAATAAATGATACATAAAAAAAAATTTTAAAAAAAAAAAGAAAAAAATCTTAGTGCAAAAAGAGTAATGCCCAGCTAGGCTGAAAAACCTAAAAAGGGCGGTCTAGGCAAAAGACAGGGTTGCACATAAAAAAAAAGAAGAAAGAAAAAATCTTAGTGCAAAAAGAGTAATGCCCAAATTAGGCCGAAAACCAAAAAGGGCGGTCTAGGCAAAAGACAAGGTTGCACATTAAAAAAAAAAAAAAAAAAAACAACAACAAAAGACAAAAGAACAAAAATCCCGATAGTTCACCAGAATGAACTACGAAGACCTGAGCCCCTTAGTCTTTCTTGTAAAAGGGGAACGTAGGTAGCCAGCAATGGTTCGGTCTAAACAATAAATAAGGCATCTAAGTTTTCATGAAATGTGTCTTGAATAAATTTCTAAGATAATATCTTTGTTAATTACAAGTTAAAAAACTCCTTGATGAATTCAAGCACGGTCTACTCTTGACTCTGCTAACCTGCTACAAAGATCTAAAATACAATAAAATGCCTAATAAACTACTGTGTTTGCAAAATGGCAATAAGGGAATCCTAAGAAAAGACCTATCAGTCGTCATTCACTGAGTCTTCTTTGGTCTTCTTCCCTTTGCCTCGACCTCGTCGAGTGTTCTTCCTTTTCTTCTCTAAGATGTCGGTCTCACTCATCCCAACCTCAGGTATCCTCACTGGAGCCTCCATCAAACCCGTGTCAATAAGTGCCTTCTCAACCCGGGCACGAGTCCGTACTTTCTCCTTCTGAGCCTCAGTCAAGGGAGCGACTTCCGAAAGCCTCTCATATCGAGCCTCCATATCCCTGATGAGGTCACCCGATTGGTTATGGCAGCTAGCCTTGACTTCAGTCTCCCTCAGAGTCCTACTCGAGTCACAGTCAGCCCCCAATAAAGCCTGATGTCTCTCTCCCAAAATGACCTGAGTCGCTCCCATCTCCTTCTCGTACCAGTTCAAGTAGGCCGTGGTCAAGATGGTACTCTTTCTTCTCTTAAGAATGGCCCTGGGAGGAAAAGCAGTGTATGTCCAAGCTCTCTAGAAAAATGAGAAGTTGGCCGGATCCCTCATGTCCAAAGGAACTACCTCTATGGTACGGATGTCCTCCAGTCTTCCAATGGCTCCTGCAATGTCCCAAATTGTCTGGATACTAAGCAGGGTATGTAGAAGGATGACCAAGAAAGCCCCGGAACCCTCACTATATAGGACTCCTGGAACGTCCTCCGGGTCTGCAACCTCCAATGAGGCACCCACCAGTGAATATCCGAAGTGGACAACCTAGCCATCATCAGCTCCCAGCTACCCTGGTCCTGTTGCCTAGGTGCACCCCTCTGAGAAATCACCCATGGGCACTGAGTAGGCGAAGCCCCCGACAAAGCCCCAAGCCTCTCCTGCAACCATAAAGTCAGCACCGCCAGGCTCCCAGACCTCATGAAATGGTCTCCCCTAGCCATCCTATCAATACCATGCAGGGTCTCACCCAAAACCAGTGGGATAATATCCTTCCCAGCCCTGCAATCCCTGACCATGTCCAAAAGGCCACCATGACAGACCCCTACGAACTCGGCAGTGAACAAAGACGAGAATGCGCAGAGGATAAAGGCATCCATAGCCACCGTGGTCATAGCCGTATCCGGAGACCCAAACCTGCTTGGGATATCAGAGAGGTCAATCCTATCAGGGGCTACCATCATCCCCTCGGCCTCTTCCAGAGAAATTTGCAGAAAAGATGCCAGCTTTACCGCCACCGGCACGTTTTCGGTCAGAGGAATCGATACAGCCTCAATTTCTGGACCCCCAATCAATGCCTGGAAGTCCTCAAAGGTTGGGACGAGCTCATTGTAAGAAAAGCAGTAAACATGTCTCCGGACGTCCCAAAACCACGCCGCGGCTCTCAAAAGGTCCCAATCGGGCCGGAGATCCTTCAAATGCCATAAAGATTTGATTTTGAAGATGGTATCGAACATCCTCTGTTTGGATTGAAAGTTGTGCCTCATCCAGGATTGAATATCGGACAGAAAACGGTCTCTCTTCTCCTTTTGCCATCTGACGGGTTTTACCATTGACAGTGATCAAAGTTGATATCTTTTGGTCAAAAATATGCTCTGGGATCAACTGGGACAAGTCTAGAGTGAAAATGAAATGAAAAGGGCCAAACCTTGATTTTATTTGAAAAAAAATAGTTCAGACAAGACTTCTGGCCGCACGACTTCATTTGCCTCAAGACCAGGCCGGACGGCGTCTTTTGGTTGCTGTAGAAAAAAAATCTGTAGCAGCTCCTTCTGCTGCCCAAGTGGAGTTCTCACCCCACTTTCTCAATGAAACCTACATAAAAACATATCCAAACACCATCCATGCAGTTATATATCATCACAAACCATTTTGGCCCAGTTTCAGCCCCATTTCCAAGCAAAAAAGCAGCCCCGAGGCTCGAGTAATATGCAAATTCATAAAGCATAAATAAGAAAAGTAAATAAAATACCAATACATTGTTTTCGCCCCATCGGCGCCCAAATAAAACGAAAAATAAACAAAATGTGCATAAAAATTGTTCATTGTTTGTTTCCTTCCTCCTAGATCAGTCTAAGGAATCCTAAGCCTCCGACTCCTCGTCGTCGCTGCTCAGCTCATAGAAGCTAGGATCCTTCATCAAGTCCTCAGCGTCACTCACATCAGAAAGGTTCACATTCACGTGCTCGTACTCCGCCAGCTGCTCCAATATGCTAGTATTGGGTCCCTGTCCCCGAGGCATAGCGCTGGTAGAGGAGGTTGCATACTCTGAGGCTGACGAGGTAGAGGCTGTGCTCCCGACGTGCCTTCTCTTGCGCACGGGCTCCTGCACGTTCGTCCCAGCCCTGGAAGCACAAGCCAACTTCCTCAGAAGGGACCAGCACACATCCTTCCAACCCCTGTTCTGCCGAACCAAGCCGTCATAGGAACGAGCAGGAACCTGAGAGAAAAGAGAAGAAAAACTCAGAATATCTCAAGAAAGGTTCAAAATCGCAGAAAGCAAAGAAATCCAAAAAAGGAAGAGACCCTAGAGATACTTACAGTGCTGTCAGGCGGCAGAGTATACCGGGGCTCCCTCGCGTCAGGAAAAGGTATCATGAACCTCCTCGATAACCCGTTAACCACATAGGAGAGATAAGCAGGAGGCATAGGCGGGTCATTCGGCTCAGCTTCCCCGTATCCCTGAGTAACAGCCAGCTTCACTAGCTTCTGTGGCGTCCTCAACCGCTGCTCCACGAAGGTGGCATACGGGGTAGCCAAGTCAAAATACTCCTCGGCCGCCACGCCAGCCTGATACCTCGCTATATCATCCGCCGACTAGTCCCTAGGCTGCAGCATACGCGGTGGAGGATCGTGAGGTGTGATGGCGTCCAAGGGAGGGACAAGGCCATGCTTCCTAGAAAAGCGGTCCCCCAAGTAAATGACATCACATGTCAAGCCCGTCAACCACCTCCTCTGCCTAGTCGCCTCCACGGCATCCCCTAGCAGAACCTCTGGGTACTTTCCCCAAGGATAGAAATCAACTCCATCATGTCCATCCCCGTTGATGACCAGTCTAACCATCTTGTAGTCAAAAGTGATCTGGGTCTTCCCGATAAACTTGTCTCTAGCCTCTCCCCTCCAGCGAATCATGGCCGGGAAGATCTCCGGATCACTCTGCTGGTTCCAAGGAAAGAACCCAATCACCTCACAGAACCAGACCTGCATGTTCAAAACAAAAGGGTCATTTATCTCATAAAAATCTCAAGACAGAAAGATAAAAGAGAGAAAGGAAAGAGGGACTACCTCAAGCGCAAAAGAAAAGCAATCCATAGAAGCAGCCTTGTTCCGGCTGTACATATCCAAAGAGAAATAAAGCTCGGCCAATCCGGCCTCACCCCAAGAGACCGCCCCAACCTCATCCAGGTTCTCCAAAGAGTCAAGCAGGCAAAGCATAGCCAGTGTCCCAGAGTTGGCAAAGATGGTGACTGACAGCATCAACCACAAGAAAGCTCTCACGAGCTGGTGGGCAGTCACCTCGTTGGCGGCAAATCCCTGCATGCACTCCAGGGCTGCCACCTCCACATTCCTTATCTCCATCCCCAATCCCTTAGGACGAAGGTCAAATCCAACCAGAGCCCAGAACTCCTCCGCAGTAATATAGTCTCTCCAAGTCACAGGCCTCCCAGTGAACTGCAAGCCTGTAATAGCAGTAAAGTCGGCTAAAGTCACCGTGATCTCCCCCCAGCTGAGATGAAAGCTGTGGGTGGTGTCCCACCAGAACTCTGAGAGGGTCTGGACTAAACCCTTGCTCTTAGAGGTCACATAGATACCTCTGCTGATAGCATCAATAAACAAATCAAGGCCGGTAGCTATTACCAGCTGCTTGGGGTTCACCCCATCTTTCTCAAAATTGGGCATCCTATCCCATAGCTTCACAGCCACCTCAGAGGGTCCCCTCGACTTGTTCTCCTGTAGGAAAGCACAATAAAAAAATGTGTCAGTCCTTCATCTCATCTCAAAAGCATGCATATATTCAAAAATGCACATATTTTCAAAGAAAAGCATTCATAAGAGATTTCTAGCATCCTTTGCCTAGAAAACGTGTCTTTCATCATTTGAAACACGTCATGTCAAGCACATTGTGCTCCTAAACACAAAAGTCCAATTTTCATAAAAATTTCTTGCACATAAGCATTAATTTTTTCAAAATGGCATGCATGAATCCTTTTCATCGTCCAAAATCTTGCTTTCCCATCCATGATCAGAAATTGACCTAGTTCTAGCACATGCAAGGACTCCGTCACATTTTAGACATCATTTTTCTTACTTTATTTTCAAAAAAATGAGTCATTCTCATTATTTTTCAAATAAATCGCACATGCATGTTCATTTATCCCCTTAGCCTCATAGGTTAATCATCAAATTCTCAAAATCATCAACAAAATTCATAGGAAAATTCGAAAAATTCCTAAAAATTGGGTCAAGCCCCAAATCAATCAATATTCAGTCAAAATTGACAAAATCAAGCAAATCAAGAATGCTTACCCCAACAGATTGAGGTTTCGTAGATTTGTGTTCTCCCCTACCGGGATAAAGCTCAAATGGAGGCGTATTGACGTCATACTTCCTCTCCGTTCGAACAAGATCCCTCCTCCTCCTCCTTGCGGCTTTCGATATGTTTCTTCGCGCTTGCCTAGGCACTATGTTTCCTTCCGAATCCATCTTGATCAATAGAAGCAAAGGAATTGAAGGATTTTGAAAATTCTCTCTCTCCTCTCTCTCTCTTCCTCGGCAGCAAGCGGGCGACAATGGCGCCCAATGCCCGTTCCAATTCAGTTTAAATAATCTGTTGAAATTGAATTTCTAGCCGAACGGCCTCTTTTGCCCTCATCTCATGCCGGGCGGCCTCATTCGGTCTGAGCAGAAATTACACTTATGCCCCTGGACTTTCCACTTAGGCATACAACTCCCGTTATTTCTTAACTAGAATAACACTGTTTCCCAAGGATATCCGTTATCTCCAAAGCAAATAAGCTTTCCTCCCGAGTCGCCTCCATTACTTCCGTTATAACGGGATAAACGCTAGGTGACAACCTATGAATTGTCAAATTTTAACTTTAGCTACCTCTATCTCCTCGATAGCGAAGTACGCTTTAGTTTTCTCAACTTTAGCTACCTCTATCTCCTCGATAGCGAAGTACGCTTCAGTTTCTTCAAACTTTAGCTACATCTATCTCCTAGATGGTGAAGTACGTTCAAGTTCTCCAAACTTTAGCTACCTCTATCTCATAGATAGTGAAGTACGCTCAAGTTCTCCAAACTTAGGTTACCTCTATCCCATAGATAGTGAAGTACGCTCAAGTTCTCCAAACTTAGGCTACCTCTATCTCATAGATGGTGAAGTACGCTCAAGTTCTCCAACTTAAGCTACCTCTATCTTATAGATAGTGAAGTACGCTCAAATTTTTTCCAACTTTAGCCACCTCTATCTCATAGATAGTGAAGTACGCTTCAGTTTTCCAACTTTAGCTACCTCTATCTCCTCGATAGTGAAGTACACTTTAGTTTACCAATGTTAGCTATTCATATCTCCTCGATAGCGACATAAGCTTTAGTTTCATCAGGTGACAACCTCCATTAATTGTCAATCAGGTGACAACCTCCATTAATTGTCAATCAGGTGACTCCTCCATTAATCGTTAAAACCTCAAGGATCCTAGACATCGTTCCTAACTATCTAGTGAGACTTGAACTACGACCAAGGCTTGATTCCTCCGGGATACGTAGGTAGCCTTTCATAAAGGTCCAGTCATCCGACCGCAGTGGTCACCCTCTTCCGTCATCACTCCTCAGTGGTGAGGCAGCCTCTCATAAAGGTCCAGCCATCCGACCGTTGTGGTCACCCTTTTCCTTCATCACTCCTCAGTGGTGAAATAGCCCCTCATAAGGTCCATATATCCGACCACATTGGTCACTTCCTTCATCTAGCGTATCCCCAGTAGGATCAGCTACTTGACCTCCTAGGTCACTTTCCTTTCATCTTCCTAGCAAGGGACCAGCTTCTCTTCGCCATTCCCCAGTGGATCCAGAACTACGACCTGGCTTGATTCCTCTGGGATATGTAGGTAGCCTACTTTAGGTTTAGCCAATTTGTCACATATGACACCCTTTTCCCCAGTGGATCTATCCCGAACTACGATTTGGCTTGATTCCTCCGGGATACGTAGGTAGCCTTCCAAAGGTTCAGCCACTCGATCACCTTGGTCACCCAATCCGTCTCGGCTGTTCGCCAGATTGGATCCTTTTTTATCGATAACCCCACTCGCCCTGCAAGTGACATTGCCGAGGGGCTTCTGTAAGTACCCAAATCTGGCTCATGCCTTCCGGTTAAGTTTCCCGACAATTCCCCGAACTTTCCTAAAGTTCAGGGGCAATTTGGGAACTTTTCCAAACCTTCCGAGGGGCGAAGGACTTGCTAGGAATTAAAATTCTACGTAGTCCTTCGCTGGAAAAGACCTTCTAGAAGGCCACCTTGCATGGTTCTAGAAATAAGCTGAGTCACTAAGGGATAAGACCGCACGACTTCATTAGCTTTGGGGTTACAGCCGCACGGCTTCATTAGCCATCACCAGAGTGCCTATAAATAGAGGCCTCCTCTACCCATTTTGAGATACAGTTTTTGGTACTGTTACTCTGCCAAAATATCTGCACGAATTTCTAGAGAGCTGAGAGCAACCAAAATCACCTCCTCCCTCTTCAAAACCCTTCAAAAGTTGGTCCTTCCTTAGGCAAACTTCAAGGAGATAGAGGAACACCACCATTGGTAACCTCTCCTCCCCTTTTTCTTGAAATATACTTGTCATTACTTGCTATATTGCTCTTTGCTTCATATATTGTCATTTATTTGCTTGGTATTTGACATATTGCCATTAAAGATCACATCTTTAGCTAGATCATATATACCCCCATTCCCCTTTATCATATGGGATCCATGGAAGATCCATCCCAAGGATGAACAATAAAACCTCAAAAGGCTTGTTCTAGGGTGGATCTCTCACATGGTGATGTGAAAATAGCATCCTTTGCATATAAAAATGTCATCTTTGCATATAAAAATGTCATCTTTTTCATTAAAAATGCCATCTTTATTTATGAATGATATTCCCCTTTCCCATAGACCTTGCTTCCAAGAATTGTCCACCAAAAAGGTTCATAAAGGACATTAGAAAGCCATAAAGGTCCTCCCTTTTTATTCCTAGTCTTAGCTTGCATCATGTTCATTACATATGTTAGCATTAAAATGTCATCTTTAGCTTAAAATGCATTCCCCATGTCCCTCATGGTTGGATCTCTCTTTAAGGATTGCCTAGTGACCTTCGTAAGGCACAAAAAGGCATAGGATGATTATAAAGATCCAACCTTTATACCCCTCCCTTAGTCCCCTTTGGTACTTGGAGCATCTCTTGGGGTATAATGGCGTAAAGGTCCTATTTTTACATCATTTCCTCCACATAAGGATGCCATAGATGGATTCTCCTTTAGAAAAGGATGAACTTGAGCCCCTATATCTCCGATCATCACTTGAGACGAGCATAAATGTCCCGACAAAGCTCAAATCGTCTCAAGATGTAGGATTGATAGGCAAAGTTCCTTCCTTTCTAAAGGGTCTCATCCTTGGACTATAAAAAAGGTGTCCCTATCTTGATCTCATGTGACCCAAGGTCTCATCATGATGATCATAAGTCCAAGATGAGAACGGGACCAAAGTCCCGAACATATCAAAAATCCAAGGAATCCCGAGCGATAACCAACTCATGGTTTATACGTCCGGAAGACCACTTGGTACATTCCCTCCTTTTTCAAAAACACATCCCACACACGAAAACACAAAGGCAAGCATGAAAATCGGATCTTGGAAGACTTGCTCCGGCAAGGCTCTTTGGGTGAACGACGATCCGTTCTTCCCAAATGGTAACTTAACCTCCGGACCCAAATCCTTTTTTTCAAAGTTTTGAGGAAATCAAAATGGCGTGGCGACTCCGTTTTTCAATTTAAACCGGATGTTTCCAAACAGATGTGAGACGGTGATCCCCTTACACGAGAAAGCGGTTCAAAAAATAAAATAATAAAAATAAAAAGAGCCGCGATCTTGGGCACCACATTCACAGTGGTGTAAATTTCTGACTCCCAGTCAGTAGGGGCCGCCTCCTTGCCTTTCCTCTTCTTGCCACAGCCAGGATTTACCTCAACCGCATGAATCTTTCCACGGGCATCGGCCTCCTCCTCAGAATCTTCCCCGAAGGCATCAATGATCCTCGTTACCTTCTGGGCCATGCCCACTACAATATGGTCTTCCTCCTCACGATCATCTTCCATTGTCTCTGCGCTCTGAGAGCCAAAGAGACTGGTAGATGAACCCTTGGAGGGTTCCACCTCAGCTTCATCCTCTCCGCCTCCGGCCACCTCTATATCATCACCGTCATCCTCGCTACTACCCAGGTCCATTACGGGCACATCAGGGGCCTCGGTCTGACGTTTGGGGAAAACGGTGTTCAAGGGTTCAACGTCTAGGGGAGCACTCAAATCTTCTGCGCCCAGGCACTGGTACTTATTCATTTGGTCAAGATCCATGAGGGCAACTTTCTCCTGTCAGTTCTCACTCTAGGGTTATAAATGGCTCTCCTCACCAATTCTACGGTGTTCAAAGCCTGGTCTCTCTCTCGGGGAAAACTGCACAGAACCCCCATGACAAAATTTCTTAAACCATTGGTATCCCCCAACCCTACCATATCACCGTTCACAATCAATTTCGTCTTGGCCTCCCACAACCGGGGTGGGATAAAAGGCCCCCAATGATATTTCTCACAGAAATACTGGAAACACTCCATGGATAGCCTAACCCAAGCGTGGGCAACCTTCCTAAGGATCCCCCCTGACTGTTTACAAACAACAAAGAGATCCGAAGTGGTTCCATCTCCTAATTCTACAGGACGAGCTGGACCAAACTCACGGGTCGCCATCGAGTCCAGAAAAGACAGAAATAGAGATGGAGAAAGAGTTTAAAGCACAAAATTACTTACGAAGAAGGATTCGTAGGAAGAAAACGCTAAATCAGAAGGAAGCAAATTTTTCTCTCTCTTTACAATTTGAGGGCGTGGAGATGATAAAAGGGTTTTGAGGGTTTGTATTTATAGGCCTACCAATACGGGTCAACCCGTATTTATTAGCCCACAAACCATCTCCCTCGAATCACGAACCGGCGCCAACGTTTGAAAATTTGAAAATCCGTCAGTCGGCATTTATGGCGCCTCTTGGATGATTGACACGTACCCTCCGTACCTGTCACGCGCTACCTCTTCACCTGCCCAGGGGCCCACTCATTTAACCGGGAGGCAGAGCAATAAAGCTTCTACAAGCTTCCTCACGTGCCTCTCACATATGCCTATTTGCACGGGAGGCAGAGCAAAACCAGTGAAAAACGCCAACACTGGTGCCCGCCTAAGGCGCGATCTGACAAAACCGAGCTTAGTTAGTAGCTCCTCGCTCAGACCATAAATAATCACTCACTTGGAGCTAAGGGCCACTGATGAGCCCGAACCAGCTAGACCGGGCCCAAGCTCGATCTGGTCCAAAGGCCCAGTATGATGTGGCATATCCTAGACCGCTAGAGTCAAAACCGCGGACAGATAGGCCCTCAGGGTCAAGATCGCGTTCCTCTCATACCGTCCCAGTCAAGACCGAAGGGATCCAGACCGTCAGCCAGGTGACCGAGGGAGATATGACCGTCCCATCCGTGTCTGCGTCAATTATCATTGACCGCGCCCAAGATGTTGACTGCGGTCTCATACCAGACTCCCGGTTATCTCACCAGACTCTCGGTTGTTATCAAATATTACTAAGCAAGTTTACTTACTGGCTTTGACATGCAAGTAGCCGGCTCATTCCCATCGCATTGAATGCAGCTCAGTCAGGTGCCTACTATCGCCATTAATTCGCTGCGCCAACTCTCCCAAATACACGGCTCCCGTCCCTATCAACGATATCCCCTCTGACAGTGAATATTCCTTCCCTGACAAAGCCAATCTGATGCGGACACGTGTATCTAGTCAAAGACTAAGATGCCCTTTAGGGCTGACCTCATGGCTTACCTCAACAAGCACCTCTCCATTACCTATAAATAGAAGACCTTTGTCCCCTTGGACAAAGTAAGTGCCAAATTGACATTGTAAGTCATTGTCTAAACCCTAAACACACACACACACACACACACACACACACACATACTCAAAGACCTTCCAAGTCTCATTCTCAGGTTATTATATCCATCTAGATATCGTATCCTCACACCCGAGGGTAGACTTGCCCATCCGTGCTTGAACCGCTGGTTCATCCAGGAACCAGACCGGCCAAGAACCGGCGGGAAACCGTGAAAAGTGAACCATGAACCGCCCTTGAACCGAACCGGCGGTTATCCGGTCCGGTCACAATTTTTATTTTCCAATACCGGTGAACCGGCGGTTATGAACCGTGTGAACCAGAACCGTGAACCGGAACCGGACCGAAACCGCCGATTTAGACGAGATAACGACTACTTGATCTGGGCCGTTGATTAGGCTGATCCGACGGCTGCTGTTACTTGCCCGTTAGATAACGGTTTTCTAGCCGTTTTAGGGTTAAAATGTAAAAAAAAAAACTTTTTTTTAAACTTTTTCTCTCCATTTTTCAACCTATAAAGACCCTCCCCCTCCTTTCATTTTTTTCACACCATTCTCAACTCATTCTCTCAATCTCTCTCTCAATCTCTATATTATTTCAAAGTCTCAAAGACTCCATAATTCCATTTTTTTCATAAAAATTCATTTTTTTCACATAATTTCATTTTTTTCACACAAAAAAATGTCTTCATCTCGTGGCGTCGGTGGCGATAGGGGAAAGAATAAGGCAACCACTACCAATCCAAATACGCATTCAATTTCTCCCCCCCCCCCCAGATGACTCCATTTGGAATAATATACAAAAAAATGAAACGCTCGAATTGAGCGATGACGAAGTTGATACAACATTTTCAATGGGTGATCATGGTCATACCCAATGGAGTAACACTCAAACCATTCAAACCCAAAATGAAGCACCAGGTGGTGGTCAAATCCGAGGTCTAGGTCGAGGAGGTCGAACCACGGGGAGGTCCGACATCATGACCGTGCACTTTATAAAAGTGCCAATTGAAGGTACCAACAAATACACTATTTATTGCAACCATTGCACTTTCAAATTTGCCTTTATCCATGGAGGTGGTTATGGGTCATTTAAAATACACTTGGCGTCAAAGCACCCCGACCAAGTTGGTGATGCCCAAGATCAAACACAACTACAAGGATTTACGGGATCCTCACAAGGTACGTCTTCGCAATTATTTAAATTTGATAATGCAACGTATATAAGAGAAATGGCAAAATATACTGTTGCTAAAGAATTACCCTTTAATTTTGCTAATGATACATTATGGTCTAATATGGCACAACTTTATTTAAATCCCGCGGCTAAAGAATTTAATAAAAATGCAAGTATTTGTGATACTAAAGCCCAATATCTACAAGGGAAATTAACTTTAATTAATACGTTTAAAGATTTACCCCAAAATTGTCAATATGTGCCAAATTTCCGATATATGGAGTGATCATTGGCAAACTCATAACTATTTAAAAATTACATGTCATTAGATTGATAGTAGTTGGAAATTACAAAAACGATCACTTGCATATAAATCTTTTGATACTGTTTATAACGCGCAAAATATTTGTAACAAAATTGCTAGAGTTTTACAAGAATATGGATTAGTTCACAAAAAAATTTCAATTGAATTTGATAATACTGCTAATAATACTGCTAGTTTCCATCACTCATTGAAATTTGTCAACCATCCATTGGTGGTAAATTTTTTCATGTTAGGTGCATATATCATATTTTAAATTTGTGTGTGCAAGATGATTTAATAACTTTAAAGAAACATGTAGCCCCAATTAAGAAAGTTCTTGCTCATCTAATGAGAAATTATTGTGTAACAAAATTGTGGATTAGATTTTGTAAAACAAATAATATCCCACCTAAAATATTTTCCCTAGATGTTCCAAACCGATGTAATTCCACTTATAAAATGTTATCGACTCTTATGATTTTCGTGAACTATTGTGTCAGTTTTTTCAACAAATAGAGTATCCTACTATAATATTGCCTCATCAATGGGATGTTTGTCATAATTTAAAGAAAATTTTAAAAGTTTTTAAAAAGGCTACCGTACAATTATCCGGTTCTTACTATCCCACTTCACCGATAGTTTTAGAACACGCCGCTAAAATTAGTTATATATTTATGCATATTAAAGATTGTCCAATTTTAGGTGAATGTATTAGTATGATGAGAACAAAATGGCTTAAATATTTTTTGAACATTCCCCCATTATTTTTAGTAGCTAAACTATTAGATCCTAGGATAAGAGAAGATGGTTTAGAACAAATACTTGATTATTATTATAAGAATCTATTTCCCATCGGCTTTGATTTGTTTTTAGATAGACCTATCCCAAAGGCAAAATACGTTGTAACTGAGACTAAAAATATTGTATATGCACTTTATAGAGAATATTATGATTTTTTTGATAATATCATTTATCCTAGTAGTGAAAATGTAGGTGGTAGTAGTTCTCACGATGATAACGATCCCTTTAACTTTATAGATAATTTAATTAGTTCTAGAAGTCAAAAACGTCAACGAGGTGGCTCCACTTATGTTGAATTTGAAAATTATTTAACCACTTCTTTTGAGCCAATAGAAGAATTTGATATTGTAAAGTGGTGGGCACGAAGGGCAAACAACTATCCTATTCTATCCTTGATAGCAAAGGAGATCCTAGCCGCTCTCGCCTCAACCGTCGCCGTAGAAGAAGTATTTAGTGTAGGAGGGTGTGTCTTGTCCGATCGAAGGTCAAGATTGTCTCCATATAATTTAGAATATCAAATGGTGCTTGGCGATTGCATAAAGACGAAGTACGACTTCAAGATAAAAGAAGTAGTTTCGAGTAGGAGGAAGCCTTCGATGAAGATATATCGGGAAGCGAAGCCAAATGAACTACGCCGCTCTTTAGACTTTAGATTATGTTAATTGTAATTTCATAGATTAGACTTTAGATTAGGTTTATTTTTATTTAATTGTAATAGTTAGGTTGAGGTAAAAACTCCTAAATGTCTCCCCTTATTTATAAAAGGGTAAGGTTGGTTGTCCCCCTCTTTGTAATTTTATTTTAATTAATAAAATTTAAGGGTACCGTCCCTTTTTTTTATATATATATACTTTCGTTTATTTTAAAAAAGTTAAGTTTTATTTCTTTCAAAATTCATAACTTTTTTTATATAACTTTTTGCAAAAAATGTATGTAGTAAACAAAAGTGTAAAATAGTCTTCTTTATCCAAAAAATTTTTTTTTAAAAAAAAAGTTAACTTTTTTATAGAACTTAACAAAACTGTTAAAAAGTTAACTGTTTTTAAAAAAAGACAGTTAAAATTTTAACTTTTTTATTCAAAAACTGTTAGAAATTAATTTTTTTCATAACTGGCTTGGCCCACTTGTGCGACCGCACAAATCATTCGGCCTTCTTGGGCGGCCGCCCTAAAAATATATATATATTTTTTTTTGAAAATGACGGTTCAAAATTGAAACCGAAATCGGGACGGACGGTCCAAACCGGGAACTGGAACCATGCAGAACCGGTCCGGTTACGGTTCAAGGGGTGGCGGTTTGGTGAATCGCCGGTCTGAACCGGATGGGTAAGTCTACCCAAGCAGGGGCGGAGCCAGGGGGCACTCGCCTGCGGCGGAAATGCGGTGGAAAAAATTTTTTTGCCCCCCATATTTTTTTTTATATATGTATATATATAATTAACTTCAAGATTAACACCAGTGGTGTGGTTCAGTGGTAGAAGTATCTGCTTTCCTTTCAAAAGCTTTGGCGCTACATCATATTTCAATTAATTTCATTTGCATACGTCATTCTCTCTTTCTATCCATTTCTTTTTCTTAAATGTTTGTCTCTTTCTCCTAATTTCCTCACATTTTTTCAATCTTAATTAATTAGTTAGGCTTTTCCCATTTCTTAATTCTTTACATTTTTAACTAAAATACATTGTATTTCATGGATCCGACCCATTTTTTACTTGTCCGACCCGAAAAAATTTTTTCGGGGGCGCTTCCCCCGAACCCCCGTGAAATCTTGCCCCCCCCCGGGGCAATTCCTGGCTCCGCCCCTGTACCCAAGGGCCTGAGTTGGATTAACATCCGACTTTGACCTTAACGGTGCTTCTCTTTATATTGTGATCTAGATATATTCAAAATATATTCAGCCAGATATCCTACCAACCATTCAGACCCAAAAGCTTTGGCGTCATCATATTTCAAACATTTGATTTGCATACGTCATATTTATTAGTTTTAACATTGTATTGTATGGCTGAACTCAACAGATTATTATACGAACAAATTGCATATATCCCAAATGTAATACTCACATACCTCAAATCCAATGGTACATACTGTATTTTAAAAATTTATTTGACAATAGGATCCATCAATAAATTTATGAATTTATTAAATTCTACTGCTAAATTCAAAAAAAAAAAAAAAAAAGTAATCGTCTTATTTTTCCGAAGCATCGGTATTCAAACACAATATTGAATGTCGACCCATCGATATTCGAATACGATATTGAATGTCGACTAATCTGGTAAGAATCGTATAGCACCACAACGGCGACAAAACTTTAAAACCTCAAACCCGATACCTCTCGTTAAACTAAAACACCACGTTGCAAAAGTGATTCCAAATCCATTAGAATATGACCCTTTTCGGATTCAGAATAAATCCTGCAAAAAAATAAAATCATGCATGTTGTTTTGCTTATTTAAGCGATAATAACTTGGGAGCAACTTTCTCCTTTTGTGAACAAGAATTCCAGGAATTGAAATTGTGCTCAGTAAATCCCTCTTTCACTAGAATATTTCCTTGTAATCATTAGGTTCATTGCATCATTATTCTTTTTAAATACATTTAGGAAAAAAAAATGATATTTATTTACAATAAATTGCAAAATTACCCACGAACAGGTAAATTTATATAAACCATTTGGTGATTTACAGACAATAATAAGTTGTTATGTCGCCTTCTCGATTGCTTCTATGCACTCTACTACGGTTGATTTCTTTGACATAGCAGATATCAAGGCGTCGTGAACTTCTTTGTTATTTTTCAACAGTGATCCGGCGAATAAAACCTGCATTTTTTTTTTCCAAACCATCAACATGAAGACCATTCAACAATTGTTTCAAAGGGTGTCGTATGATAAAACGTCGTGTATCAATGTGTTGTACAGTACAACACCTTGATGCATAACATATATCAGGGTGTGAATTGTACATAATGTGCATCAAGTGGTGTTGTACGGGGTAAAACATCCTATGCATCAATGTGTTGTACAGTACAACACCTTGTAGCATAAAGTTAAGTGTATAGCATTAGTCTTGAGTAAATCATCCATTGAAATGCTCGATTGAATTACTTACAGCCCATCTTGTGAGATTTTGCTGTTGGTCTTTGCTGAGCTGCGGCTTGGTCCTGTTCATAAATCTCTGAGAAGAAAAAATGACGGTTAGATGAGATGTTATAATCATAGAGACCCTTGACCGGTGGCGGATCCAGGAGCAAAAGTAAGTGGGTGCACAAGTTACAAAAATTAAAATTAGAGTAAAAATACGCTTAACAAGAGTTGAGAACTTGGGAGTTGTTTCCTGATATACGAGGATCTTAACCATTGAACTACCGACATTTATTATTTAAATTAGGTGCACTTTTACAAATATAGCAAAAAAATTGGGATAAAAAATAATTTTTTTGTACTGAATGTTAAGCCTTCTGTCCGCTCCTGCCCTTGACAGATTGATTTGAGGGAATAGTGTGACTATACCTGGAGAGTGAAAAGATCAGCAGATTGGCCAACAACTTTATCGTATTTCAGACCTTCTGCAGCCAGTCCAGCCATGGCCACCACAGCCAACCTGAAAGAAAATTAAGCTGATATGTTAATGTTACTCTTTGACATGCTGTTTGACTATATACTCCCTTCGTCCCAGAATAAGTATCACAGTTGACTTGTCAAACTTTTTAAGGAATAGGTTTTACTTGTTTGTACATTGCTTATTGCTTGTACCATGGTAAAAATGCACTAAGACTACTTTCTTATTTAGAAACACGACACTTTTTTTTTAAACGGATCAAAAAGGAAAGCGCGACACTTCATATGAAACAGAAATATTCTATTTTCATCTACCCTTTTCTCGGACATGGTCCTGAGGCAGAACCCTGTACTTAACCAGTCCATATAGCAGGCACTTAATACGGACGGGCAAATCTGCGTGAAATCTCTTGTGAAGACAGGTCTCCAAGTGCAGAAATGTGAACATTGTACTTCCCACCAATATCATCAACATAAACCACCAAATATTACTCCTGAGTCCTGACACTTGATTAAAGATAGAACTAAAATGAACTTTGTAAGACCTCCAGAGGCCAAACTTCATCACATAACTAAGTCTCCCAAATCAAAGCATCTGGAAAATATTTTCTACAGGGCAATGTCCTTATAAATATCCCCCCCCCTAAGAACTAGTATATATACATATATACTGTATATATACACATACAGAATGTTGGGTCTGATGTCATCTAAGTTGGGGACGCCTAATTAGGGAATTGAACAAAACAAATGGTAATTCCTGTGACATGTGACAGAGCAAGTGGCAACCGCGCTGAAAGAAGGGGGCGACCGCGCCAAGTTTATGGAAAAAGAGGGCGGTCGCGCGCCCTAGCCTCTGGACAAAGAGGGCGATCGCGCCCTAGTCCGTAATTAGGCTGACACCAACAGATTTCAGCACAGGGTTTGAAAACCCTGCAAGGTTAGGAGTAGGGCTGTATAAATACTCCTATCCCCTAACAGTTTGATGTAATTATAGTGTGATAGGCATATCAATAATTCTAGGGTTCTGAAGTTCTCTTGCTCATCTGTTTTTTAAATCTAGGATTTGCACAGTAGGAATTCTTGTGACCAAAAATTCGTGCACTAGATTAGATATTGTAATATGTTGATTTCCAGTTGATAATAATATTCTCTCCCTCTGCCCGTGTACGAAGCCAAGTTGGTGAAACATGTATATTACTGTGTTGTGTGATTGTTGTTTGTTTTTTATCTTCTACATAGATTATGTTCTAACAAACTGGTATCAAAGTCGGTCAGGTTGAGAAAGGTATAGGATTTTCGATGTAGAAGAAGATGGGATCAGTAATTGAATCACCAATTGACAAGTTCAATGGGAAGAATAATTTTAGTATTTGGAAAATCAAGATAAAAGCCCTGTTGAGAGACAAGGGTTTGTGGGCTCCGGTGATTGCTGCAATCAGGGGTCGTCAGGATCTAAAGATTAAATCAGAAGCCGTTCCCACAGGTACTGTCGCGGCTGCAACAACAGAGAGTTCGGAAAAGGATAGAAAGGCAGCTGAGAAGGAAGCAGCAGATCTAATCGCGCTAGATGAGAGGACCCACTCTAAAATCATAAGATGTCTAGATGATGATGTTCTACCGCATATTTGATGGAGAAAATCTCCCTCTAATTATAATACCTAACAAGTGTACTAGTTACCAATGTAGTAATATTCACTCATGCAAGGGTCAAATACACAGAGACGAGTGTGGAACAAGTTTATTTTAAAAAGGGGCTCGACTCGAGATGGGCAAGCCTCAAAAAAAAAAAAAAAAAAAAGATGTTAATATCTTTCGTGAAGTCAATTATAACATTAAAACCCTAATATCTTTATCTTTTTTATTCCTTCTTGGTCTGTGGTACAAACATTCAAAAGATTCAATTTAAAACACTGGAACATAAGAACCTAGATTCATTGGCTCCTTGGTCCGTCGTCAATTAAATCTATTCTTCTCAACAATGGTCAATTGTATAAACAATCCATTTGAATGCAATGGTTACCCAAATAAATTCAAAGGCCAAAAGTATCTTAACACACAATTGAAACCTAAGAATAATCTTGAAAAATGTTGAGAAAAACAAGAATGAAAGAGAGATAAGAAGAATTAAATCAATACCATAAAGATCAAATTGTTACTTGCCCAATCCACAAATCAATAATTTAGCCTCGAAGGGCCATTAAAATAAAATAATAAAACCTTGTTATTGAATCATCAAAAGAATTAAAACCCTAATCGAAATTGTAATAAATGTTAAGAGAGAAGAAGAGATACAAAAATATGGCTAGAGGAGTTATTTATATACTATGGTGAAAGAGGAGAGTCAAAAATTAGGAAACTATGTCAAAATCCAAAGCTGAAACGAGTCTGAAAGCTGTTGGGATTCTAAATCTGTCACCAAAACGGAGTCTGAAGTTGCCACGAAATTTGCCACGAAATCTGAAGGATGGCTTTTGCGACGGTTTTGGGAGAGGGCGGCCGCACCCTTTGAGGGGGGCGATCACACTGAGTTTCTGCAATTTTGGGGCGGACGCTCCTCGTACTTCGTCGGCTTGTACATTCCTCAGCAAACATCCGGAGGTCATAACTTATTCATACGGACTCCGATTGAGACATGTCACATATTGTTGAAAAGCTATCGACGAGTACTACCCAATGGTCATGAATGCTCAAGGTCATCTCCATTTTGTCTTTCTGTAAATTCCATTCCTTCCTCCTTTGCCGCTCCGCTATCGATCATTCATTTTCTATTCATTAACATCATATTCCGCAACTTTCTCCTTTCATTCCCTATATTTATAAACACTCCAAAAGGCCATCAAAAACACCCAAGGTTGAGTACAAAATAGGTCTAAATATATATCTTTTGGATGTGTTCAATACATCCATCAATATTGCAGATACTGATTCCGGAGGTGCTTTATGGCTTGCAATGGATGACATGTTTTTGACACGATCATTGACCAACAAGCTATATCTGAAGCAGAAGTTGTATTCTCTTTTAATGCAGGAAGGTACACCCATTAGGGATCACTTAGATAGATTTACATCTTTATTACTTGAACTTCGTAATATAGATGCTAAAGTTACTGACTAGGATGTTGCATTAATGCTTCTTGTTTCATTGCATTTATCGTATGAGCACTAGGTTGACTCTAGTATCAGTGCTAAGGAGACGGTAACTGTAGAGGAGGTGAAATCGTTACTCAATACTAGAGAGTTGCGTCGAAAGGCAAGCGATGATAGTAGTACAGATAACCGGTAAGCAGGTTTGGTTGCGGAAGGCAACAGGTGTTCTAGCAATAAACAGAAGAAGAAAAAGTCTTCTGGCAAGAAGGGCCCGAACCTGAGGATATTTGTAATTACTGCAAGAGAAAGGGACACTGGAAGACAAATTGTCCTAGGAAGAAGCGAGGCGAGCCTCCAAATCATTCTGAAGCTATTACTGTCGCAGTTGATACGAGCAGCTGATGGGGATTATGCTCTAGTAATAGAAGATTTTGTAACAGAAGATTCTGCACGAAATCGGATGCGTAGATTCTTGATTCTGGTACTTCTTATCATATCAGTCCGAGGAGAGAGTGGTTTACAACCTATGATCAAGTAGATGGGGGTAATATTCATATGGCCAACAGTGTTATTTGCAGGGTGGTTGGTATTGGCTCTATCAAGCTGCGTACTCATGATGGTAAGATCTGCACTTTGACCGATTTGCGACACGTTCCACACATGATGAAGAATCTGATCTCTCTTAGTCAGCTAGACAGCAAAAGGTACAATTTCAAAGGTAAAGGTGGAGCAGTTTATGCCTACAAAGGTTCTGAAGTGATTCTGGGAGGCCTTAAGCGGGGCTCCTTGTATTTCCTCCAAGGAAGAACGCTTTATGGGTCAGTATTGGTTGTATCATCTGAAGTGGTCAAGGAGGATATGACAAAGTTGTGGCATATTAGGCTTGGGCACATGAGCATTAGAGGGATGCAGATATTGGCAGACCATGGTCTTCTGTGTGATCATAAGGTTAAGGACCTTAATTTTTGTGAGCATTGTGTACTTGGGAAGATGCAGCAAAGCAAGTTTCCAAATGGGGTTCATAGAACAAAGGGTAGTCTGGATTACATTCACTCGGATTGTTGGGGGCCTTCACGTCAGAAATCAATGAGGGGTCACAGGTATTTCTTCTCTATGATAGATGATAACTCGAGGAAGACTTGGGTTATTATTATGAAGCACAAGAGTGAGACTCTCACAAATTTCAGACAGTGAAAGACATTAGTTGAGAATTAGACAGGGAAGAAGATCAAGAGACTCTGAATAGATAATGAGTTGTAGTTCTGCATTGCTGATTTCGATGAGTTCTGTAAGTAAGGATTTCTAGACAACTCACTATCAGAGAAACACTACAGCAGAATGGTGTCGCAGAGCGCATGAATCAGACGTTGTTGGCTAGAGCAAGGTGCATGCTCTCCAATGCAGGGTTGTCTAAGTGATTCTGGACATAAGCGGTTAGTACAGCATGTTACTAGATAAATCGTGAACCACATACAAGTATCGATCTCAAAATTCTCAATGAGGTATGGTCAGATAAACCTGTTGACTATTCTAATTTAAGGGCTTTTGGTTGTACTGCTTATTATCATGTGGATGATGGGAAGTTAGAACTGAGGGCCAGAAAAGGAGTTTTCATGGGTTATGGAGATGGTGTCAAGGGATACCGGATTTGGTCTCCATCGGAAGGTAGGGTTATCATAAGTATTAATGTTGTCTTTAATGAAAATTTTGTGCCTAATCCTATTATGAGATATGTGGTTGTATCAAGTGTTAGTAGTGCTGATAAACAGGTGGAGTTACAAGATACTATAGAATTGAGCAGTCCACAGTTAGATGTTAATCAAGATCTACCGTCAGAGACAAAAGCACCATACTGTTCATCACCGGTTTCCAAATAACATGGGGTAGCTCAAGAGAGGTATAGACGGGCTAATTTTGGGAAGCCTCCTGTAAGGTATGGTTTTGAAGACATGGTGTCTTATGCACTTTAGGTTGCTGAAGAGGTGTAACCCAATCCTTCGGAGCTAACCACTTTCAAGGAAGCAGTTACATGTTCATATACAACTATGGGAGACGAGATGGAGTCAATTCACAAGAATCAGACATGGGAATTAACCAAGAGGCCAAAAGGCAAAAAGATTGTTACTTGCAAGTGGGTATTCAAGAAAAAGGAAGGTATGTCACCATTAGAGGAGTTAAGTATAAAGCTCGCGTGATTGCTAGGGATTTCACGCAGAGAGAGGGGGTTGGCAACAATGAGATTTTCTCACCTGTGGTTAGACACACTTCGATCACAATGCTATTAGCTATGGTGGCACATCAGGACTTGAAGCTCGAGCAGCTAGATGTGAAAACAAATTTTCTACATGCAGAGTTCGAGGAGGAGATTTATATGACACAACCAGATGGGTTTCAGGTTCCGGGGAAAGAAGACTACGTATGTAAGTTGAAAAAGTCCTTGTATGGACTAAAGCACTCGCCTAGACAGTGGAATAAACAGTTTGACAGCTATATGACAGAGATTGGTTACACGAGTAGCCCGTATGACTGTTGTGTGTATCACAATAGGTTGGTGGATGGTTCGACTATCTATTTGGTTCTTTATGTTGACGATATGTTGATAGCTGTTGTCAAGAAGTTTAATATTAAGAAGTTGAATGGTCTACTATCTGCTGAGTTCAAGATGAAGGATTTGGGTGCAGTAAAGAAAATTCTGAGTATGGAGATCTACAGGGATAGAAGTCAACGAAAATTGTTCTTATCCCAAAAATGTTACATCAAGAAAGTTTTAGAGAGGTTTGGCATGTCTTTAGCAAAGCCTATAGATTCTCCGAGTGCAGCGAATGCACATCTGTGTGTTGCTTTTGCACCAAAATCGTCTGAAGAGAATGAGTATATGGCTCGAGTACCTTATGCTAGTGCAGTTGGTAGTTGATGTATGTTATGGTTTGCACTAGGCCGGATCTTGCACATGTTGTTAGTGTTGTTAGTAGGTTCATGGAAAATCCCGATAAGGAACATTGGCACTTAGTAGGATCTTCAAGTACCTTAAGGGTACATCTAATGTTGGGCTTATTTATGGAGGTGGTACAGAATGTGCAGTTGAGGGTTTTTGTGATTCGGACTACTCTGGGATGTTGACACGAGTAGATCTATGACCGGGTACGTATGGTAGGTCAGTTGTCAGTTGTAAAGATACTCTACAATATACAGTGACTTTGTCGATTACGGAATCAGAATACATGGCATTGACAGAAGCTGCTAAGGAGGAAATATGGCTAAAGGGTTTGATCAACGACCTTGGGTTACATCAGGATCAGGCTACAATATTTTGTGACAGTTTGAGTGTAATATGTTTGACCAAGGAGCAAGTTCATCATGAGAGTACCAAGCACATATATGTAAGGTATCATTTTCTGAGAAGTGAGAAGCGGATCAAGGTGAAGAAAGAGGGTATTGCAGACAATCCTGCTGACATGTTCACGAAGTCCGTTCCAACTAGCAAGCAAGGCCGGTCCAAATATTTTACAGGCCTGTTCAGAATTTAAAAACAGGCCTAAGAGTAATTATAAAAATAAAATATACAACTAATTTATTATTTTAATAACATAATTACATTTATTTCAGACAAATGTAGTAGGGAAATTTCTAAATTTACAATAATTATCAAACATTTTATTTGAAAATTATTGTCCGTTTAATATTCTTAGAAGCAAAATCTTCAATCATATCTTTATAATCACTTTTATTCGGAATATCATGCTCAATTGCTATTAAAGCTAATACATTGAATATTTTTTTGTCATTGTCGTAGTAGATTTCAAATAATTTTTTCCGTTTCAAAATGAAAATTCTATTTTAAATTTTAGATTTTTTTTAAAAAAAAATTAGTGCTAGTGTAAACACATAAAAATTCTTAATAATCTCACCATCTTAATGATCTCACCATATTTTGCTTAATTAGTGCTAGTGTAAATTTGAAATTGTTTGTGATGGATTAATTACTAACTTCTCCAAAATAAAGTCAATCATTTTGGTACAATTTTTCTTTTTCAAAAATGAATATTTATTATAAGACAAAAGGGATAGTATTATAAATAATGAAGTGTTCATATTGAATGGTTAAGATTGTTTTTTTAATTAAATGAGTAGTTAAGATTGTTGAATAATTATAATAGTAGATTCCAAATAGGATACTATCCATTCCAAAATGAATATCTGATTTATTTTTTTAATTTGCTCTTGACCAAGAACAATTTTTTATTTTTTTTAAATGAATATGTATTTTGATCCGGAGGAAATAGAATTTATTTATTATCTAATTGCACAAAAATTACTGAATTGAAATTCCATATTTAAATTAACACAAAAACAGTAAACAAACATACTTATAAACATTTTTTTTAGGCCCTTCCAAAATGGAAGCCCTGTGCAAAGGAGCACTTTGCACTCCCTCTCAGCCGGGCCTGCTAGCAAGTTCCAACATTGCTTGGACTTGCTGAATGTTCGCAGCTGTTAGACAACATTTGAGGTAGAGTGGAAGTTCTGGTTATGCATCTGGAGGTTAGATGTCAAAGTGGAGAGTTGCTGGGTTTGATGTCATCTAAGTTGGGGACGCCTAATTAGGGGATTGAACAAAACAAATGGTAAATCATGTGACAGAGCAAGGGGCGACCGCGCCGAAGTAAGGGGGCGACCGCGCCGAAGTAAGGGGGCGACCGCACCAAGTTTCTGGAAAAAGAGGGCGGTCGCGCGCCCTAGCCTTAGGACAAAGAGGGCGGTCGCGCCCTAGTCCGTTTAAGGCTGACGTCGACAGATTTCAGCACAGGGTTGAAAACCCTGCATGGTTAGAAGTAGGGCAGTATAAATACCTCATATCCCCCAACAGTTTGATGTAATTCTAGTGTGATAGACATATTAATAATTCTAGTTTTCTGAAGTTCTCTTGCTCATCTGTTTTCTAGATCTAGGGTTTGCACAGCCATGAATTTTTGTGATCAAGAATTCGTGCACTAGATTAGAGATTATAATCTGTTGATTCCCAGTTGATAATAATATTTTCTCTCTCTCTGCTCGTGGACGTAGCCAAGTTAGTGAACCACGCAGGGGCGGAACTACGTATTGGAGGGGGTCAATTAACCCCCCTAACTTTTCCCTTTTTGCCAATTTGACCCTTAATATATTTTTGAGATTAGGACATTCACCCCTTGAAAAAATACACTTAACCCCCCTCAAAACTTACATTGACACCCACCTATATAAACTCAATTTACACCGCAGGCATTCTTTATCTTCGACAAAAATTGCATTCAGCTACCGGTTTTGCTTGCTGCTCCGAACAGGTATTTCCCTTCTCTCCTCTCCCTTCATCGTCTCTTCCCCCCCCCCCTCTCTCATCTCAAAGCCCCCAAATTTTGAAATCCCTATTCATGTTGCAGTTGCTTTCGATTTCATATGTATAAATATTATTGTTTCATTACTTATTTGACTTTGAGAATTTAAAAAAATCGTTATGTTAAAATTTAACCCCCCTGACCTTAAATCCTAGTTTCACTGGAACCACATATATTGTTGTGTCGTGTGATTGTTGTTTGTTCTCTATCTTCTAAATAGACTCTGTTCTAACACAGAATGTTCCTGTACGTACAAATGCGTACAGGTTTTGAGAAGAAAAACGCTATAGACTCTTTTTCTATCTTAAAAACACCGTTATTCCTTATTCTCCCTCCTCTTAGAAAAAGAAAGGAAAAACTGCGATCTCTTCTCCTCCTGCTCTCTTCTTTCTTCACCTTCATACCGCAAATCAGGCAGCAAGGGTTTTGATTTGGGATTCTTCCCCTCCGCCCCTTATCCCCACTTTATGAAGTTCTGCTTCAACCCCCTCTCTCTCATTCTTAGTCATCTTCTGTGATTTCAGTTTCACTCATTCGTTGTTCAGATGAAATCAGTTTTTATGAACCACAAAAACGATTTCAGTTCTTCTGCTATTATGTTGGAAATAACAACATAATAGCAGAAGACTTGGTATGCTCTCTCAGACTAAATTGAACATTAATCGTTTACCATTTCAATTTTATAAAATTTGTGTTGTTCTACTAGAGAACATGAAAAGAACTTCACAAAACTTCACGTGAAAACATTATTCTTGTCTTAATCACCCATTTCAATTTCATTTCAATCCATTAGCCACACTCCAGTATCTCCTGAGATCAGAATTTCAGTTTTAATACAATCCCTTCTACAGATAAACATGGCATTAAAGTATAGTGATCCCTGTGGCAGATTAATATTTTTTAAAAATATTCCAGAGAAATTTAGTTCAATAAATACAGTTCAATACTGCAAAATATTATATGGCCGAAGAGCCAAAATTCAGATATACCTGTCTAGTTCTTTCGCATCAAGTTGTCCACTGTATATCAGACTTTCCAGCTTTTTATCGATAAGGTTGACATTCTCTTTTCCAATATCTAGAGAATACCCGAGGATTGGCAGTCCTAATAAATAGGCAACTGATATTGAAAGAAAAGACATGATAAGCAGACAATCAGAAGAAACCACTTGCAAAATGAGAAAAAAGTAGCTTAAAGAATTCTTAGTGTGCAACCAACTACCCAATTATGATCATCAAGCTATCAGTATATGAATAAAAATAGCTCAAATAAGGAACTAGGACAATCCTAAACGTCGTCGGCAGAAGTAGAAAGATACAAGTGTATACAGAAAGGAGTCACACACCAACTGGAATATTTTTTCAAAAATAGAGTGGAAATTTTAATAAATACATTCTGGCACTTTCAAAAAAAAAAACCAATGTGTGGCCTCAAGGCCCTCAACAACCAGATGCATGTCCATATATGGCAAACATGAACAGCATATGCTTAAAAATTATAATTAACCAATATGCATATTTTTACCTGTTGTCTCATACTACGAGAGTGTATATTTTTTCACATTAGTTGCATCTTGGGGTCAGTAGTACGGTGAAGCCATGAAAAGGAATTACCTAAAAAATGAGCAGCTTCATGTCTAGCAATTCTGTCTTGATAATCAGGAAAAAATGTTGAAAATGAACCAATAGCGGCTTGAAGGAGCCTACATTGTAGATATAAGGAAATCAGATACTCCTTCCGTCCCATAAAGATAGTCACATTTATTTAGATGTAAATTCGATTGAACTTTGACCAATTATTTATGTTAATTTATTTATCCTAATGAAAATCTAAAAATTGTTAATGGTATTACTTTTAGTGGTGCATGAATAACAAGTTTTAGAAATTCATTTGCATAATCATTTTTTCCTGCAACTTTAGTCAAAGATCAATCAAATTAACCACTAAAAAAGTGGGACTATCTTTATGGGACGGAGGGAGTATAATACAATTGAAGGCACATACCACCTGTCATGAAAAGTAACCAAAAAGGACCAAGATAGGGCTTACAAGATAAAATCTTTAAAGGAGAACTAGATACACAACAACACAGGTATATTAGGCGCACCTCTTGACTTACCCTGGAGAAATGCTTCCAACAGCCAAAACTACTAAAGAGATGCTTCCAATCAAGTATGGCACAAAGAAGCCCCAGTCCTGAAGGCCAATCGACCCAATATTATTAGGCAAAGATGCTTCGATGATAATTATATTGACTAGCAAACAGCAGCTGAACTATCACAACACTACCAATAGGCAGTGCAGAACAAAAGCATATGCATTCACAAAAGGCAGTTAAGATACGTAAGCCTATGCTCTCTCATGAGGACTTCTATTGCACCTCTGTCTCGAAATGATCTTCCCACTTTTTTGTTGTCGTTACGAACCTACTTTGAGCCATAAATTTAGGTTAATTTAAATATTTTAATGAAAATTTTACACTTGTTGTTGATAAACCATTATACATACTCACAATAACAATTTTAGATATTCATTAGGATAATTAAGTTAAGCTATAATTATTGCTCAAAGTACCTTCGTGGTAACAACAAAAAAAGTAAGAAGATCATTTCGAGACGGAGGAAGTAATCTTTAATGAGCAATCTTCATGACACACAAATAATGAGCAAGGTGCTAGTAAGGGTGTAAACTGAGGCTCATATAAGACGTAGGATTATAATTTATTAATTTTACAACAACAATTCATGTTGCTTGTCTTGGCATGACAGTTGGCTCATAGACAATGAAGGTTTCCTTTTCATTATAGTTTAGGTGTTAAAAAGAGTGAAGCATATCCAAATATGTCCCCTCTGCATTTCTGATATATTGTCACGCAGCATGTTGGACAAAAAAGAGACGGTTACAAATGAACGCAAATGAACACAGAGGAGAGGAGAAAGTGAAAGTGGTGGAATAAAGGGGAAAATATGAACTATCACGAGATTAGAATACACAGGGCCAAGAGCACAGAAGCATGCACAACATAGAAGAGAAAAATAATAGAAAAAATAAACTCCATTGATAATTGAGGGTACATCAATATAAATTGGCAATATTGTTGTAACGACCCGAGCCCGAAGCCCGACCGCTACGTAGGCACCACACACTGGCCCACTAAACATCTCCTCATTTGGGTTAACCACAGCCCATCACAGGCCTCCAAGAGTCCAATGGATGATCTGATGCTTAGTAGTAGTGCATGAGCCTTTTATATATCACACTAAATTTCCACATATTTCCGATGTGGGATGGGGGACATCACAATCTCCCCCACTCAAACCCTTGTCGTCCCTGGCAAGGTCAATCAATACCCAGATCGTACCACCGGGCTAGCTCGCAAGCCTTAAGGCCGGGTTCTGCTCTGATACCATTTGTAACGACCCGAGCCCGAAGCCCGACCGCTACGTAGGCACCACACACTGGCCCACTAAGCATCTCCTCATTTGGGTTAACCACAGCCCATCACAGGCCTCCAAGAGTCCAATGGATGATTTGATGCTTAGTAGTAGTGCATGAGCCTTCTATATATCACACTAAATTTCCACATATTTCCGATGTGGGATGGGGGACATCACAATTGTAGACTTTCCTTCTAAAATTCCGAAGCAACCGATTCTACACTGAAGCCAATAGAACTGTTGACATTCTACATTCTGGTTTTCCATTTTCTCAGAATCAGAGCAAGATTGGATGAGAACATATGACCCATATTCGGAGATCAATTCCAGTTAACTCAAACATAATTTTTTTTTATCATTTATTGAACTAATACGGTCATGTTAACTCCGAAGGGGAGTCTGCAACATTCAGCATTTATAAGATGTTTTTTCAAGTTTAAATCAAGTTAAATTAGAACAAGGGATGTAGAATCTACTTAGTGGAATACTAATCACTTATCAACATAAGATTATGAAAAGAGAGATATGGGATTATTAATTAAAATTACCCCAGGAAGCTGCCCAGTAAGAAGACCCAAGAACCCTGTTGTTCCCACCACTGTGAAAAGAAAAGCAGCCTGCATCAGTGCATGAAATTAACTTCATGAAACTTTTATCAAACCTAAGAAACGGGGGGAAATAAGCATATTAAGATCTTTAAAAGAGTAGTCAAAGACGCAATAATGGGGATAGTCCAGAAGAACTCACATCATTCCTGACGCTTGGGATCGCAAGATTCTCTGCATTTTTCATTCCAAGATTTGTCAGCTCCCGAAGAGATGTCTGTTGAACAAATTTCATAAAATTTTTATTTTCTAACTTTTCTAATCACCTGAACTGATGAGCAATGTTCACATTTTTAGTGAAGACTGACCGTGCGACGGGAGACATATGGTTGAGAACTCCATTTTTTGGCCCAACCTATTTCGCTCAGCTGATTAAGCGCTTCTTTAACGGCATCACTATCCTTCTGCAGCATACATGCAAGTTTAGCATTAATTGAACACCCATAAAAGAGGTTCAAAAGAAAAGAGAAGAAGATAAATAAAAAGATGTAGTTTCTTCAAATAAACATGAAACGGACTATCTTAGTGTTTCAGGGACAAAGAGTCATAAGAAACATCATCATTAGTGGATAATTTTCATACATCTTATGGAAAGTAAGTTGGGTGATATCTATATTCATATGCAAATTTAATCTTGATCTTGTCCAAACTGCAACATATGACTCAAGCTTTAGGTGTACTAGCCATGAAGATATGATCAACGGGGAAGTTATGATTTCATATGGAGGGGTCAATATTTATTAAGCCATGGAACATTGCTCGGTGGTACTTGAATAATTATAACAAGCTGCCGTTATTTCCCAATTGAGAGGGTTAAAATTGAGAAGTTCATACTATTAAATAACAAGGCATAATCTTTCCATAACTAAAGGAAGAAATGTGATAATGTGTTAAGCATAAAGGGGTCACCAACCTTTTTACATTACATATGAACAATTAAGAACAAGCTTTAAGAAAACGTACTACTACTACTTTGTGATAAAAGAACGTGATAACATTGTCGGTGTTCTCTCTAACAGCTTACGCTTTTATATGAGTAGGTAACTTAACATGCTATCAAAGCTCATGGTCTTGCAAGGACTACTAAATCCCCTCGCTTCCATTTATCCAATATTTAAAAAAAAAAAAAAAGTATGTATTGACCCAATATCAAGTGCACCCCTATTTCAAGTCCATGCATGCACGTGAGGGGGAGTGTTAAGGTTGAAGCATAATATACATAGTTGAGTCCCTCTCTAAAAGCTTAAAAATTTGTTAGAGAAATCACCAACAATGTATAAAATGATCTTTATTATCATAACACTCTTCCTCATGTATTTGGAGATGTGCACTTGTTGATATATATAAGGCCAATACATACCATTTGTAATATTATTTTTAGTATAAGTGAAAATGAGACTATTTAAATCCTTTCCTCGCCAAATCACGAACTCTGATACCATGTTAAGTTACTATCACGTCTAATTAAGCTTTTACAAGAGATTGTAAGTTAACATGGTATCAAGGCATATATTGCATGGAGTGAAGCCTGTTCCAAGTGAAATGCCCAAGAATATTAAGAATAGGAGTTTTGCTAATGTTGCAATCAACAGATGTTCCCTATGTTAATGTTGTGGGTTTGGCTAGTACCATTGCTACAGGTTCTGTAAGTTACACGGTCTTTTTGACTCCCAAAATCAACATCTTCTGAATGTCATGAATCCAAAGATCAGTTGGCACCACTGCTTCTGACACTGCAAAACATATTTGAAGGGGATTGCTAAACAAGGTGGCATGTACAGATTTGTTTTTCCCTGAACAAAGTATTCAAGTATCGGTGTATTCAATAGAGTGCAACTCTCCGGTTATTCACGTGAGGAGTGTTAATGATAAAAAAAAAGAGCATCCTATACAATGTTGGCGTTCTCTCTAACGGTTTAAGCATTTAGGAACTATTTATATCATGCTTCAACATTAACACTACTAGATATCTATCCAACTCTAGTGTCATGAAAATTGATCATACCTCAGCATGATCTAGCTAATTATTAGTCATCTTAAACGGGTAATGCTGATATGAAACATGCCATGTAATGTGATCTCTTTTCGTCACAATAGAGTTGATTCTCTCTTATCTGATACACCCCCATCCCAAAAAAATAGTCCCATTTGATATATATGGTCAACACTAGTGAACGTTGACCAAATATTAATGTCAATCTACTATCTAGTGGAATTCTAGAAATTGTTATAGATAAATCATAAAGTGACTTATCAATAACAATTTTTTCAAATTCATTGGGATGATTAGATTGACAAGAATGTTTGGTCATAGGCCACTTGTGTTGACCAAAAAATCAAATGGGGCTATCTTTCCAAGACGGAGTTAATATAATTGAAAATAAAGATACATTGTGGTCTAAATTTGGGTATTATTAATGACTAGTACCGTGCCCGTGCCGGTTGGCACGGTGAACAATATGAAATGGAAAAGAACTGAAAAAGTAATATTGTTTTTATAGATTTATTCTCAATCAATATGTTGGATGTAATGGCTCGATGTCCTGGCATAGGGCCCGGCGCCCTCCCCCGCGGTATGGATTTCGGAGAACATCAGCAAACGGGAACTTCAGCAGCTTTGAGGCGGCCGCCCGGCTAGGCTTGAGGCGCGCGCCTCAAAGGCAGTAGGATGGTCTGAGTTGGGACAAGTCGAGGCGGCCGCATGGATTCATGCGAGGCGGGAGCCTCGGCTTCAGAGACTTGTTGATTGCTGCATCCGTCACGAGGCTGGCGCCTGGGAAATCGCCAGGCGGGCGCCTGAACTGTTTTGCGGGCTTTTCTATTTTCTTTTATCCTAGTTGTTGGGCTAGGGTTTGTTCATATATATATATGTTTGTAACCTATGTAAACAATTCAGATTATTGCACAGGAATAAGAAAGGCATCTGAAATTCATAACCCCAATTACATCTCTTTTCTCTTTCGATTTCTCAATTGCTTGTGTGTTCTTAGTTATTGTTTAATTGCTTCCGCTGCGATTGCACAACACAATATTTATCTAAAATATATAGGCTGTCTAAAAAAAGAATAAAACAATCAAAAGAAAATCTTTAAAATTGAGAAATAAATAGAAAAATTTCCATGTCTCAATAAATTATTAATAGAATAAAAAAATATATAAATAACAATCATTATTTTGTTAAAGGGGAGCGAGAAAGAAGAAGTGAAGTTGGAAATCGCAACCTAATAGACGTTGGATATTTTCGATATATTTAATCGTAGGCACACTTTTTGTTACCCTTTTAATTTAATATGTTGATTGGCAACAATTATGAATCAATTTGAATCGTTGATTACTAAAAAAACAATAAAATGGGGAAAATGAATTAATTTATGTAGTCCCTTCAATCAATTCTTAACAGGTTTGCTGGCAATTGTACAGATTTTGGCCAACTCTAGATCATTGTGTTCCCGCTAAGTTGTTTACAATCTCCATTTACTATCTGAAAATTTTCATGATACTTACTTTAAAAGGGCAAATCCCGGTGCGCCAAGCGCTCCCCGCCTTGCGGGGGTTGGGAGAGGGAACCTTTTGCTAGAGCCTTCCCCTGACAATTGCCAAGAGGCTGTTCGCCAAGGTTCGAACCCGTGACCTTATGGTCACCAAAGGAGCAACTTAACCGTTGCGCCAAGGCTCGCCCTCTTTCCATGATACTTACTTTGTTTCATAATATTTATAACTCTTTGTTTTTTAACATCTCTGCTAGTAAAAAATGAATCTTTGGCCTCTTGCCATTAGCATGGATGTTGGAAAGCAATATGTACTCCTGATTCATTTTCTTTGACCTTGCTAGCCTTCTCAATGACACTAACTAACATCCCTAAAGATCATCCGGTTCCTATAAGTCTACTGGCTTAACAAACAATTTCATTAAAGATTTTCCTAGGATTATTAAGTGCCTAACTATTAGCTCTAACAAATTCAATTGACACTTTCAGTATTGTAAATGGCATCTCTCATTAATTCATTGATGTTTACCAAACTTAGAGCTACTTATGCAATGTATGTGTCCACCAACAATTCAACACTGGACCTGGCAACGGTAAAGTAACATTTTCTTCTGAATTGCGGGTCATTCTAATATTTATGTGCTTGTGTTCTCACAACATCCAATTAAAGAGATTAAAGTAAGAAATTGAAAAATTAAAAAAAATGAATAAAGAGAAATCGCCAACTGTCGGCCCTTAGATTAGAGTTACTAATAAATAATCCAACGATTGAAATTAAAAAGAAATAAAATCGTTTAATAATAGTCATAGGATGAGGACTGTTTTGGTTAATCTCAACCCTCTTTGTCTAAAGTCAATAGAAAGTTATTTTTTGAGCTTTATTATAATATAGATTATTATTGTGTTTTCTCTTCAACCCCAATCAAAATTAAGCGAAGTAAAAACTGAAAATACATCATAGATCTGGCAGTTCTTTAACTGGGTATCATAATAATCCCTCCGTCCCCAAATGGTCTTCCCACATTTTTTTTTTTGGTTATTACGAAGGTAGTTTGAGCAATAATTAAACTAACCTAAATTTAATGCTCAAATTATCTTTGTAGTAACAGCATAACAAATAGGAATAATGGAGGAAGTAACAAATTTTCTGAACGAAACGGTCAATGTCTAAATATTATCATCGGTTTGTGGTAATATTAATGGAGGCAAAATAAAGGAATTAAGTAGGTAGTACCGAGGCAATGGCGGATTCGAGGGAGGTCAATTCGACATTGGATGCAGCAGAAGAAGCTCCAATTCCCCAATTTCTGGAGATTGTAGTGGTAGGGCAACAGTATCTGAATTGTTGATTATGATATTTCTTGTTGAAATTGAAGTGAGAAGGTTGGGAGAGGGATTGTAAAAGTATCGACATTGTTGCTTCTCACTCTACAAGACAGGATGGGTACGTAGGCCGTGTACGGTGACCGGTGTAGTGTGTGGAAAGAAGGATAAACTGATAAGGTTTGGCGCCAACACCCACACCACATAAAGTCATAAACCCATAATCACTTCACTTGATCTTGAGGGTGGGCTTCCAACAACCCAAGATGCTATTCACTCCCAAATGTCAAAAGATTAAAAGAAAATGTAGGGTTAATTACCCTGAGGTCCATGAAAGAAAAATCAGTTACCTAGGCCCCATGCTAAGCAACCATAAAAAGTCGCGATTAATTTTAAATCTACCAAGAAAGGCGTTCGAACTAAAAATCGTCATCTAGACATCCCAAACGGCGTCGTTTCTTATATCGGCATATGAATTTCAAAAATTTCTCACTTCACTCTGGATGCTAAAGTTGTGAATTGTTTCATTTAAATCTCAAATTTCGGTCTAGGTTATATCGGTTCTCTCTTTATCTTTGTGTTCATCGTCGTCAATTTGTTTCATAAACCGATTGTTGAGTCGAGACTTGATATGCTTCACAATCCTCCTTCATCTCGCAGCCACATCAAGTTATTTCACCATGATATTATAAATCATGTCTAAATTCATGTCATCTGTCTAGGCCCTTTAGGCTAGACCCGGCTCTAACGCCTAGCGGCCACCTATCGATTTTAAAACATTGTTATTTATTTTTGAAAAATGTCATTTTGTTATTCCCTTGGACATCCATGCGTTGCAAACAATTCTACCACGGAGTCCCCCATGCCCATTATGATAATTTAAAATGGCAAAAATACCCTTGATATAAACTTCATTCAATTATAGGTTTGTTTTTTTTTGTTGACATAAGCGATTTTGAGGCTTTCGGTAGCTTCTTTGATTTTGAGGCTCTGCGATTTTGAAGTGTTGTTTTGCGATTTAGAGATTTCGTTTCTTAGTTTTAAGGCGTTTGTTATTGATTTTGAGGTGATATTCGTTGTTTTCGATCCACACTATACTTGGTAAGATAAACGGTTATCTTGGACTCAAGTTGTTGGCTTCTCCAGCATCTCCCCTAGCGACTTCCTCAATTATGGTATTCTCTCCGCCAACTCATCGTCACTACTCTGCATCTTGTATTTACAACTTGGCGAAGAAGTGACTTGTGTGTAGAAAAGACGACTATGTGCACTTACAACATGGTAGTCGATATCAAAGTAATTAGAATCAAGAGGAGGACCAAAGAAATCATAAATATTGTCACATTGCATTCATTAACAAAATCATATCATGTCAACAACAGAGAGAGTTAAAGAAGGAGCACCCCATATATGTAAGGCATCTATTCCATGCTCTCAACATTGTGCAAGATGAGTATCGAGTTGAGCTCTTGGAATGACATCTTAAAGAATCGCTCTCTTGACACAAAGGAAAACTCATATATTTTCACTGTCAACTACTCCCTTCGTTCCCAACCTAGAAGCACACTTTGACTTTTCACGTAAATTAAGGAGAAAGTATTATATTGAAAGTGTTGTGAGTGTGAAAATAAAATAGGAGAGAGAATGAGTGAAGGAAATCGTAAATTATAATGGTGTTGTGAGTATTAAAATAATGTAGGAGAGAGAATGAGTGGAGGGAATAGTAAAGATTTCTTTCCATTTTAGAAAATGTGCACGTAAATTTGGAACGCCCATAATGGAAAGTATGCACTTATGTTTATGTTGGGGTCGGAGGGAGTACTTTACTACTAGCTAAACAGGTGGATCAACAAAATGGTGAAATATGTCATATACTACCTCCGTCCCAATCTAAATGTCCAAAAATGGGTTCGGCTCGGGAATTAAGGAAAGTGAGGTAGGAAAGAGAAAAAAGTTTAAATGTTGTGAGTATGAAAAATTAAATAGGAGAGAGAATGAGTGGGAGGAATAGTTAGGAGAGAGAATGTTGTGAGTGTAAAAGTAAAGTAGGAGAGAGAATGGGTGGGTGAAATAGTAATAAAAACTTTCCTTTTTTGGATTGAGACATTTTAAATGGGTCGCTCAAAATGAAAAGTTGAGACATTTAGATTGGGACGGAGGGAGTATTACTTTGTTGAGGTCATATATATGTAATGTATCTCTTTCCTCATTTAAGTAAACTTTTATATATATCTCTCTCTATCCCCATACACATCTTACTCTCATGCAAGGATTTTAGCCAGAAAATCTTCTCGACCAAGCTCACGGTTGTTTCTTATTCTCATTCATTCTCAGATAGTTGAAACAACTTTGTTGGCATCCAATACATGAAAAGGACAACAACAAAGTTGAACCCCTTTTCTCTTGACAACATCAATAACACTAGGTTCTAATTGGTTGTTTAAATAATAATACTCTATTTTTCATTTTGTGTTTCATATGAATAGTAAATTAGGTATTGTGAGTGTGAAAAGTAAATTAAAAAAAGAAAATAACGGATATAAAATACTAGTAAGTCGATAAATGTTGTGTTGTGAATATGACATTGAATAGTGAATAAAGTGGTGTTATAAAAATTTTATATCCTGAAACATGATTTTCTAATGGGAGAATGACCCAAAAATTCATTGTTTACAAATATCTTCCCCATAAATTTTTTTCACATTTTGTATTATACATACTCCCTCCGTCCCAGAACAATCTTCACACTTTCCCTTTTGGGCGTCCCAAAACTTACTTCACACATTTAAAATTTACCTAAAATGGAAAGGAATCTTTACTATTCCCTCCACTCATTCTCTCTCCTACATTATTTTATTACTCACAATACCATTATAATTTACTATTCTCTCCACTCATTCTCTCTCCTATTTTATTTTCACACTAACAACACTTTCAATATAATACTCCCTCCTTAAAACCAGTGCAAACAGTGTTTGTGAATTATGTTCCGGGACGGAGGGAGTATTGTATTTGTAACGACCCGAGCCCGAATCCCGACCCGCTACACAGACACCACACACTGACCTACTAAGCACCACATCATTTGGGTTAACCACAGCCCATTACAGGCATACAAAAGTCCAATAGATGATTTGATACTTAATAGTAGTATATGGGCCTTTTATATACAGGGGCGGATCCAGGCGGGGGCACTCGCCCCCCCCCAGCGGCGGAAATGCAGTGGAAATTTTTTTTTTTTTGCCCCCACCATATTTTTGTTATATATGTATATATATAATTAATTTCAAGATTAACACCAGTGAGTGGTGCGATTCAGCGGTAGAAGGGGTGAAGTTAAAGCCTTTGGTGTTTCCTTTCAAATCCATGTTCGAACCCTGCTACCTACATTTTCAATTAATTTTATTTGTCTTCCATCTTTGCTATTCTTTCTCTTAATTTCCTCACATTTTTTCAATCTTAATTAATTCGTTAGGCTTTTCCCATTTTTTTTGTTTTTGGTCTTTCTTCTTATTATCCCAAGTTTAATTAGCAAATTTGAATTTCTTTTTTGTACGAGTAATATATTTTAATAAATTGTTTGCGTTAAATAATTCAACATTATTTCAATTGTTCTTTGAATTATTTACTTTTATCATTTTTGTTAACTAAAATACATTATATTTCATGAATCCGACCCATTTTTTACTTGTCCGAATCTCGAAATTTTGTGGGCGCCGCCCGAACCCCCGTGTAATCTTGCCCCCCCCTCGGCCAATTCCTGGCTTCGCCCCTGTTTATATATCTTACCAAATTCCCACATATTTCCGATGTGGGATGGGGGATATTACAATCTCTCTAACTCAAACCCTTGTCGTCCCTGGACAGATCAACCAATACCCAGATCGTACTCCCGGGCTAGCTCGCAAGCCTTAAGGCCAGGTTTCCACTCTGATACCATTTGTAACGACCCGAGCCCGAATCTCGACCCGCTACGCAGACACCACACACTGACCCACTAAGCACCACCTCATTTGGGTTAATCACAGCCCATCACATGCCTCCAAAAGTTCAATTGATGATTTGATTCTTAGTAGTAGTGTATGGGCCTTCTATATATCTTACCAAATTTCCACATATTTCCTATGTGGGATGAGGGATATCACAGTCTTACTTATATAAATTATTTTATCATATATAAGTGTATAATACTGCATAGATAGTGGTAGTGGACGGCGAGTGATCGGAGATAGACGGCGCGGGCGACGACGATGGTCGGTAGCGGTATTATTTATTTAATACTGCATGCAGTATTTCTATAAAATATTGCATGCATTATTTTATACACTATTGTATAAGAATTTTCTGATCATTTCGATTTGACAAGGAACTTAAGAAAAAATGATTTGTTACAAAAGTAACTTATGGGTCAAATTCCTTTTTCTAATGGACCATTTAAATGGAATGTTAGAAGAGAATGGTTATATAGGCCTGTAAAATTGTTGAGTAAGCCCGTAACTTTAAGAACTTCAAAATTGTTATCGAGTGAAATGACTTTAATAGCCCTAAATGCATACACCCGTACTTATATAATTCTTCTATTAAACTCATTTTTATATACACTCGTAACATTAAAATTATCATCTACATTCATTTTTATATACATTCGTATCATTAAATTCATATATATATCATGTTGGAACAATTACGATCCTTTAAATATGAACCGACTCATTACTAGATTAAGAAGAGAAGAAGAAGAAGACGGAAGCGTGTAAACACCTTGTGATTCCATGTTTGTTCTTAGTCTTGTTCTTGTTCTTGAATAAAGAGGATGAAGTAAGAAGATAGACTTTAAATTATGGAGGAGTAGATCTTCTAAATGATGAGTGCCCTTTACTCTCTTTGATCTTCAAGTACTTAGGAAGAGTTTTGACTGAATGAGAATGTAAATGACTAGTGATTCATAGGCTTGATGGATAGGCCTTTATATAGGAATCCAAGGGGCACTTCATTTAGGGACTACACCTATTGATATATAAGATATTACCATTATGCCCATCATTTAATGGTATACTTATATTATGGAATTCTACATATTATATTGAGTTCTATACTTTATACCATATGTTATAATATTGATCATTATATTATTAAGTATTTATATGTTATATTAATCCATGTTCTTACAATCTCCCACTTGAATTATTATAACATATACCTTCACTTAATAAATTTCTTCAATCATATTTATAACACAAATGACAACCCTTATGTGCACTTTGTTGTCATTCGAAAATAATCCCGTCCATTAGTCATATAAGTATAAGGACTAAAGGGGCATTCGTTGTAATTGATTCGCAACTAAACCCACATTAATCACATATATATATCCAACTAAATGACATAGATTAAGTATAGATATGTAGCATGGAATATTGACGAATATATATGGAAAAAACATATATATATTCTCCAACTAGTCCTAATTTAACCAAAATGAGATCAATTTAAATAAAACAATACAAGGAAATAGAAACATTTAAAACTCCCACTGATTTAGGCATTATCAAAAGTCACTACACCCATATGAGCAACATGCTCATGAAATACTAAAGGAGATAACGCCTTAGTAAATGGATCCGTTAACATGGAGTTTGTACCAATAAGTTCTATTTCTATTTGTTCATTTTGTACTCTTTCTCTCACAACAAGAAACTTAATATCTATATGCTTAGATTTAGATGAACTCTTGTTGTTGTTGGAGTAAAATACCGCGGCCCGATTGTCACAATATAACTTAAGCGGTCTTTCAACACCTTTGACAATTCGCAGCCCTTCTATGAATTTTCGCAGCCATATAGCTTGATTGGATGCCTCATAGCAAGCAACAAATTCGGCTTCCATGGTGGAAGTAGTAACTAATGTTTGCTTGGCACTTCTCCAAGATATCGCTCCACTGGCCAAAGTGAAGACATAACCCGATGTCGATTTGCGACTATCTTGGCATCCAGCAAAGTCGAAATCGGAAAAACCAATGATCTCAAGATGATCCGACTTTGTATATGTAAGCATGTAGTTCTTCGTGTTTTGTAAGTATCTCATCACTCTTTTGGCTGCGACCCAATGTTCTCTTCCCGGATTGCTTTGATATCGCCCAAGCATGCCAACAATAAAGGCAAGATCTGGGCGAGTACAGACTTGAGCATACATTAGGCTTCCTACTGCCGATGCGTAAGGGATATTTTCCATATACTTGGATTCAAGATTATTTTTAGGACATTGATTTAGACTGAACTTATCTCCCTTAGAGACCGGGGTGTCATGTGGTTTACAATTTTCCATGCTAAACCTTTGTAATACCTTCTCTATATAGTTCTTTTGTGATAATCCTAACATACCTCATGAGCGATCACGATGTATTTGGATTCCTAATACAAAAGAAGCTTCACCAAGATCTTTCATCTCAAATTTGTTAGAGAGAAATTTCTTGGTTTCCTTAAGAAGGTCTTTATCATTACTAGCAAGTAAAATGTCATCCACATACAAGACCAAAAATATAAACCTACTCCCACTGAACTTATGGTACACACAATCTTCACCAAGATTCATTTCAAAACCAAATGAAAGAATAACTTGGTTGAATTTTAAGTACCATTGACGAGATGCTTGCTTAAGCCCATAAATGGATTTCTTAAGTTTACAAACTAGTTGACTAGTTTGATCCGAATCGATCACCATTTACGGTTTCTTCATATAGATAGTTTCCTTAATGTCGCCATTGAGAAAAGCTGTCTTTACATCCATTTGATGAAGCTCAAGGTCAAAATGTGCCACTAAAGCCATAATGATCCTAAAAGCATTTTTAGAGGATACCGGTGAAAATGTTTCTTTGTAATCAATGCCTTCCTTTTGAGTAAATCCTTTAGCGACAAGACGAGCCTTATGTCTTTCCACATTACCATGTGAATCCCTTTTGGTCTTAAAGATCCATTTACATCCGATGGGTTTCACATTCTTAGGTAATGGGACAAGATCCCAAACGTCATTATCATTCATGGATTTTAACTCTTCATTTATGGCATCAATCCATTTATGAGAATTTGAACCACTAATGGCTTCATGGAAGGTGATTGGCTCATCTCCCACTAAACCTAACGGTTCCTCATTCTCGGCAAGATATACATCATAATAATCCGGTATAGCACTCCTTCTTGCTCTATTAGATCTTCTTAATGGTACCGGTTCTTCTTGATTTTGAGGGTGTTGAATTTCCTCATCAACATTTTCATGTTGTTCATTAATAGGAGAATTAACGTCATTTTGAATATTATGTTCTTGTCGAATTTCAGGCACAACTGCTTGATTTTCGATAGGAACTATAGGAAGAGGTATAGAAACGAATTCCTCTTCCATTTCTTCAAATTCAAAATTACTATTCATATTTTCCCCTCTAAATTCAACATCCTCAAAGAACCTAGCATTTCCCGTCTCGAAAAAGGTTCTAGTTTTTGGGTCATAGAATTTATATCCCCTAGATCTTTGAGAATACCCTACAAAATAACTACTAACTGTCTTAGCGTCCAACTTTCCTTCGTTAGGTCTATAAGGCCTAGCTTCGGCTGGACAACCCTAAACATGAAGATGATTAAGGGACGGTTTCTTACCGGTCCATAATTCATAAGGAGTTTTGTTAGTAGCTTTTGAAGGAGTTCTATTAAGAAGGTAGGTTGCGGTTTTCAAAGCATCGCCCCATAATGAGTGAGGTAAAGAAGTACAAGAAACCATACTTCTTACCATATCCTTAAGGGTTCTATTACGTCTCTCGGCTACACCATTCATGCTAGGTGTCCCTGGCATGGTGTAGTGAGGGACAATCCCACACTCTTCCAAATAGCGAGCAAAAGGACCCGGACGTTGTTCTCCCGAACCGTCATTTCGACCGTAGTATTCACCACCACGATCGGATCTAACGTTCTTAATAGTCTTTTCAAGTTGATTTTCAACTTCGACTTTAAAAGACTTGAAAACGTCCAATGATTGAGACTTTTCATGAAGTAAATAAATGTATCCATAACGAGAGAAGTCATCTATGAACGTAATGAAATATGTTTGTCCGTTCCATGAAGGGGTAGGGAACGGTCCACATATGTCCGTATGAATTAGTTCTAAGACTTTTGTAGCTCTCAAGGATTCATTTTTGTTTGTACTATTTGTAAATTTTCCCTTAAGGCATTCAATACAAAAGTTATTTTCCGGAGTATCAAGCTTATGTAATATTCCCTCGGACACAAGCTTGTCAATTCTCCTTTTGGAGATATGACCCAAACGCCTATGCCACAAGGTATAAGAGTTTTTACTTGAAAACTTTCGTTTTATGCCTCGAGAGTTAGTTTCATTATTATGGGACTCATTTAATGAATTGACTGTGTCAAGTAAATATAGATTATCAATATAAGACAAAGAACTAGTACCAAAAAGCTTTGAATCAAAATATAAATTGCATTTATTATTACCAAAGATGCAAGAATAACCTTCTCGATCTAATGTAGTGATGGAAATTAAATTCCGTCTAAATGATGGAATAATAAATACATTGTTCAAAACTAAATAATATCCGGTACTTAATGATAATCTATAGGTCCCTATGCCTTCCACCTCTACCGGCTTTCCAGCTCCCATGTAGATGAATCTTTCACCTTCATTGGGCGTTCGGTAGTTTAGGCAACCCTGCATACATGAACTTATGTGAGTAGTTGCACCGGAGTCTAACCACCATGTATACGAAGGAATTGAAACTAAATTAGCTTCAGTACAAACAAAGCTAAATGACATACCTTTCTTAATTCGCCATTGGCGATACTTAGGGCAGTCGGGCTTCATGTGAGTGGGGTCCTTGCAAAAGAAGCACTTTTTCACCTTTTGATCATTTGATGATCCCTTAGGCTTCTTTGATGCAACCGCAATCTCCTTACCTTTTCTCTTAATCCCTCGAGAAGAGGTAGATGCATAACGTGCACTTTCGGGTTTGGTGTGTTTCAACCTATCTTCTTCCTCCGTGACATGTGAAATTAATTCATTAATATTCCACTTGTCCTTTTGACAATTATAGGTCGTTTCAAAATGACCAAATTGTGAAGGAAGAGAAATTAAAGCCAAATGCACAAGCAAGTCTTCCGATAAGTCCAACTTGAGTGCTTTTAATTTCGATGATAGATGAAACATTTCCATTATATATTCCCTTAGGTTTCCAGTGCCCTTGTACCTCATGGAAACAAGCTTTCTTAAGGTAGCACTTGTTTCCGATTTATCGCTTTTTGCAAAGCGTTGTTCTAGGGCATCTAGGAAACCTTTTGCACCATCATCCTCGGAGACACTGTTCAGAAATGTCTTCGGGACTGCATTCTTAATTATGCTTAGGCTGACGCGATTAGAACGCTTCCACCTCTCTGAACTTAAGCGGTCTTCCGCAGTGCTTTTATCAATTAGAGGGGCAGGAGCTTGTTCTCTTAATGCGAGGTCAAGGTCCAAACAGCCTAAGACCATAATAATCTTGTTTTTCCAAGTTTTAAAGTTTGACCCAGTTAGCAAAGGAATTGAGTTTAAGGCAGTAGTAACAGAAGAAGCACTGATCAAATCTGAATGAAGAGAACAAAAGAATGAAACAAAACATGTATAAGAATCTACACAATGATTAATTATATCAAAATGAATTTCATCAAAATAAAGATAATCAATATGACATCAAGACTAATCTTTGGATTTCGAATTGACTCACAATTTGATTTATCTTAGGGTAAACAAATAGCTTAAACAACACATTTCATGTACTTGCCTTCCTTTGGGCCGGATCAAGTACAAGAAGTGTCCTAAAGTTTAAGGTACTTGTTCCCCGGTAATAAAGAATAAACTACTCATTTTAAACACCCGCCTTCCTTTGGGATGGTTCAAGGTTTTTTAAAATGACCTAAAGTTTAATTCAATTATTACTTATGAATGTAAATATTTAGTCAATAATAAGGTCTCCTTTGGGAAACAAGCATATTATCACATATTAATATTTACATTCATCTTTTAACAATTTTGGATTTAATTAACAAGGTCTCCTTTGGGAAACAAGCATGTCAATTATATTCAAAATGTTAAGGATATAATTAATCAAAATTAAGGCCTTAAGGTAAATTTGAAACTTTAAAGGGTAAAAACAACGAAAATTTATTAATAAAAGACAATATCCTTATGTTCTACCCGTCCATTCTTAAAGTTTAATAACTCTAAGAACCGCCAATCAGCGTGACTGGTGTCCAGATATCATATTTTATCAATAAATTATCAAAATTCTGAAAAAATTGAGGCGAAGTCTCTCTGGACGACTCGTCCCTTAGGGCACGACTCGTCCCTAAGGGGACGACTCGTCCATGAAGGAGGGACGAATGAATCAGAAGCAACCCTATTCTGGAATTTCAAAGGGGACGACTCGTCCCTTAGGGCACGACTCGTCCCTAAGGGGACGACTCGTCCCTATAAGGGGGACGCCTGAATCAGAAAGGTCCCATTCCGAAAATTGATGGGCACGACTCGTCCCTGCGGGACGACTCGTCCCCAATGCCCAATTACGAACAGTCACTATTTTCAAACCCTTTTATGAACAGTTTTCCAACCAAATTTCCCTTTTAATGCATTATAATTATTGGCTATGTAAATGGGACAAGTTTGCACTTTAATTAACATGATTCAAACAAGTAGACCTAGATTTACACACTCCAAACACATGATGTTGGCTATGTAAATGGGGTAATCTTGTATGAACCATTGTGTCTCTTAAAACTTGATCTTACCATTATTTCCATGGTGACTCAATTTTCAATCAAAGTAAGTAGATCCGCATACTCACAACACATTTAAAAAATGCGTGGCTATGCAAATGAACAAACTCACAACGCATCCAAGGATGGTGGCTATGTTCAAAATTGGGATAATCTTACATTAAGGATTGAAAGCCTTTTGAGTAAAACCAAAATGCAGAAATAGAATGAAGTTATGAACATAATACTCTAAGACAAAATGAGTATTATGTACAAGAACAAAAAACAAGTGTAATTTTACATGGATTACAAACCTTGAACAAATTAAAGCACAAGACTTTATAAGAAATTCAAACTCAATCTAGTTTATGAGCAGGCTCTGATACCAATTGTTGGAACAATTACGATCCTTTAAATATGAACCGACTCATTACTAGATTAAGAAGAGAAGAAGAAGAAGACGGAAGCATGTAAATACCTTGTGATTCCATGTTTGTTCTTAGTCTTGTTCTTGTTCTTGAATAAAGAGGATGAAGTAAGAAGATAAACTTTAAATTATGGAGGAGTAGATCTTCTAAATGATGAGTGCCCTTTACTCTCTTTGATCTTCAAGTACTTAGGAAGAGTTTTGACTGAATGAGAATGTAAATGACTAGTGATTCATAGGCTTGATGGATAGGCCTTTATATAGGAATCCAAGGGGCACTTCATTTAGGGACTACACCTATTGATATATAAGATATTACCATTATGCCCATCATTTAATGGTATACTTATATTATGGAATTCTACATATTATATTGAGTTCTATACTTTATACCATATGTTATAATATTGATCATTATATTATTAAGTATTTATATGTTATATTAATCCATGTTCTTACATATCACACCATTAATTTTTTACCTTTCCTAACTTCTCCCATTTTTTACCATTAAATCATCCAAATCACCCTCACTATCATTTTTTTACAGCCAAAAATTCTTACCTCCTTCTCTCCTATCAATAAAAAATAAAATACATACATATTTTGTTCAAAACTAACGTAAGGATCATAGATGAAATAACTTTTCAATTGAATGTTAATGTAAGTTTTCTTCACTCTCTAACCATATAAATGTGCTAACTTTTTGTCTTTAATATTCTTTGTTCGTGGCAAAAATTCGGCGGGAGATGGATGATATTTTACCCAGAATCGGCCACACCGAACCGAAAAAAAGGGAAATCGGCCACACCCTGCCAAAAAAAAAAAAGAATTCGGCCATACCCAGCCGAGCATTTGTTAAAGTTCGGCTTTGGTTTTCCGAATCTGGGTTGATATTCATCCACACCCCGTCGAGTAAAACTAAAAAATCACTCACCCCTCTGCCTATTTTATTAACTTTTTTCAGTGACACTCAACCATTTTTAAAATATATTTGGTTACTACTAGCCGAACTTTTTAAATAATTTCGGTAATTTCTTGTCGATTCTTATTTTTTCGACCTACCTCTCCCTAATTGTTTCATATAATTGCTGCATTATTTATTGGGTGACAACAACTATAATGCAGTTGATTTTGAAATTATTTTGAGAGACTAAACAACAGAATTCACAATGCCTTTGTATTTTAGAGACAGAAAAATAATGTTTGATTGAGTGCGTAAAGAGCATGGATTTATCATCGTTATAGGTCGGTAAGAAAACGACAACCGTAATTCTTCTTCTCGAGTGACGCTTGTTTGTGAGTGTTTTGTGACACACAAAAAAAGTCAATTTCTCTATACTCTCAAGAATCTGTTGGAAATGAAATTTAAGGGAAAAAGAAGAAAAATATAGAAAGTGAAACAATGAAATATGATTGTAATTTTCAGTTGAACGCTAAACAAGTCACTTTTTATTGTCAATGGCAATTAAAAGTGGTATGTGGCGTTCACAATCATATGATTTGTCAATCCATGTTGGGTCACTCGTATGTTGGTAGATTACAAAAGTCGGAGGAGGAGTATGTGATAGAAATATCACATGCAAATAGCCGGTCGAACGATATTTTATATGACTTAAAAGAGAAATTTCCAAAAAATAAATCCGTAATACGGACTATTTATAATGCGCACATTAAGAGTAGGGCAATTGAGCATGCCGGTCGTTTGCAAATCCAACAACTCATGTTTAAATTGAGTGGCCATGGTTACCACTTCGAAAATCGGCAATGCGAGCAAACAAACGTCATTTAGGAGGTATTATTTGCTCATCCGAAAAGCATTGAATTGTTGAAAGCATTTCCATACACATTATTCATGGAATGCACTTACAGGATAAATAGGTACAATTTACTTTTGCTTGAGATTGTAGGCGTGGCATCAACAAAAATGACCTTTTTAATTGCTGATGTGTATTAGAGGCTGAGAAACAAGCAAACTACACGTGTGCATGCGAATTATTGAAACCTTTGATAGATGAATCATGTCTTTCTAATGTTATCATGACCGTTAGAGAACTTGCTTTGATAAATGCAATTTGTCGGACGTTCATAACAACTTATTTGCTCTGTCAATGGCATATTAACAGAAATATTCTAGCAAAATGCAAGAAAATGTTTGATACGCAAGAAATTTGGAAGGCGTTTATTCTTCATTGGAACATACTGGTTAAAGCCGATATATAGACATCATTTAATGACTTTTTACGGTGATTATCATAAGATTTCAGTCGTTACCACGATGGGCTAAGTATGTCATGAATAAATGGATTGTGTCATACAAAGAAATATTTGTCTCATGATGGACAAGTAAAGTTATACACTTTGACAACTTGAGAACAAACAATATATCAATAGAACTTTATTTTTGATGTTTCATATGGTTTGTTAATTATATGCTAATAGAGTCCATGTCTTATTCAAGAAACAACTTGAATCGATCCAAGGAGCATTTGAGACATGTTTGAAACAAATCCATAAACTCATTGAGTGTTCTCATATTGCAATTATCGCCTCATTTGAGAAAAGCATGACTGAGGTACTACATAAATTCAAGTCATCTTTATGGAGTGAGGTTAGAGGTATGGTGTCTAAAATACATTGGAGTTGATTTTCAACTCATTGGATTCTTTATATGATGGTAGTCGAGACCCGTTGTTGTGTGGGTGTGTTGTGAGATCGGCATGCAGACTCACTTGTCCACATGAGCTTGCACATATGATTCAGCTCGCCCATCATACTTGATAAAGTTCATGCATTTTGGCGTAAGCTAGATACTCTACCGATAATAAGTTATGATGATGATATTGAAGAAAAGATTCGTAATCGATACAAATAGTGTTGTAATACTCTTTCTTTAAGATTTGAGGCAGCACCACGAAGTGGAAAGAATTTAATTGTTCGGAGATTGATCGAGATTTGCCATCCTGAAACAACAATATCCAATGGACCTGAAATAAAAAACAATAATAAGGGTCGTCCTAAAGCGACGAATGCTAAATATTACAAATCCACGAATCGTGATCCTAGCGCATTTGAGTACGTGGATGTCTTACCCGACCATGTTTTATTCGACTCTGATGATAATCAATGTTCTCCGATATTATTTGCAAAAGCCAAGTTACAGGTAAATATATCCCCAAAGCTATTTATATTATTCAGTTAAATGTCATAATATCGAATTATAGTTATTTAAACTTATTTTACCTTTTTTGAATTTATCTTATAGCATGTGTGTCGAAAAAGTCAACATGCGAACCAATATCTTGATAAAATACCAGTTTACATACAGGGTTATGTTAAGAAAACAATTGATGTATTGGGTGATGGAAATTGTGGTTTCCGTTGTATCGCATAGTTACTTTGACGTGGTACAGATGAGTGGCGTTGGGTTCGGGCAACATTATATCAAGAGGTATTTGGAATTAAATAATTTTATGCTCAATTATTCATGGTCGAGGATAGGGTGGAGAATATCATGTTCAGTCTCAACTGGTACGATGATCCATGTGCAGAAGCACATTGGTTTAACGCTCTAGAAATGGGCAATGTTGCAAATGCATTCAACGTTGCTTTAGTGACTTTAATCAAATCGTTGTCTTTGAATTTTCTCCCTTTATGAAAATTGATACCACACAAACCAAAACTGATTTGTATTACATATGTCAACGGTAACAATTACATTCCGGTGAAGTGGAAGTAAGGATGTCCATTATCACCACTTCCGTACAAATGGTATGAAAAACGTCACAAACGTGCAACCGGATGGCTAGCCTATTATCATGAATGATTGGTACAATTACTCGATACATTAACAAATGTAATTGATATTAAATGATGTAATTGAGCTTTACTAATGATATGATTAGTTACATTTCTTTAGGTAACTTTCACTTAGTAGTAACTTTCATTCAAAAATCTATTTTTTATATATTAACTTTAAATTTATAATTTTTATCAAGTTTTTTCAAGAGGCTTTGACCAATAAGCCCCTCAGATAAATGAAAACGACCAATAAAATCAGACATTTTTTAAACTCGCCAATAAGTCCCTGTATTTTTGTTGGACCAAAATGCCCCTATGCCACTCACACGCGCCCACCCACTTCTCCTCCCACGTGCCCAACACTTTTCTCTCTCTCTCTCTCTCTCTCTCTCTCTCTCTTCTTTTATTACGTTTTTTCTTATCTACTTTCTTTCTCTCTACTTTTCTCTCTCTTCCTTTTTTTTTCTCTTAAATTTTTAAAATGCAATATCTCAAAATCTAAAAGTCGAAAAAATAATTCGAAACCACTGTTTTAATCGCATAGCCAAGACGAATCAATCAAGTTTACTCATCTTATATTTTGAAAATTTATAAATAAAATAAAATTATTTTTCACTTGTAAAAATCGGAGAAAATCATTTATCATTTGTTCACACATGAGTATAACTGTATAATGATTTTCACATTTATAAACTGAGAAGTCTATTTCACAGTTTTGATGTAAATAATTGTAGAATGGTTTTCACATTTATAAACTGAGAAGTCTATTTCACAGTTTTAATGTAAATAACTATATAATGGTTTTCACATTTATAAACTGAGAAGTCTATTTCACAGTTTTGATGTAAATAACGGTATAATGATTTTCATATTTATAAACTAAGAAGTCTATTTCACAGTTTTGATGTAAATAACTGTATAATGGTTTTCACATTTATAAACTGAGAAGTCTATTCACAGTTTTGTTATAAATAACTGTATAATGGTTTTCACATTTATAAACTGAGAAGTCTATTTCACAGTTTTGATGTAAATAACTGTATAATGATTTTCACATTTATAAACTGAGAATTCTATTTCACAGTTTTGATGTAAATAACTGTATAATGGTTTTCACATTTATAAACTGAGAATTCTATTTCATAGTTTTGATGTAAATAATTGTTTAATGGTTTTCTCATTTATAAACTGAGAATTCTATTTCACAGTTATATAAAAATATGAAATGGTTTTGACATGTATATGAGCTTAATAACCGTGTATTGAAATAACTGTGATGTGTATTTCACAATTATTTTGGTTAGAGTTTGAAGCAAGGTTCTAAAAAGCGCTAGGCGGAGGCTAGGCGGCGGAGTCGGGCCTAGCGCCTAGGGGCCTAAGCGGGGCCTAGGCGGGGCCGAGAAACTTGACAAATTTTAAATATATTTCATAATTTATATATATATATATCCAAAAAATAGTGCCACTTATTTTTATTATTTATCAAAAATAAATAATATTTTTTATACAAAATAAAAAATATAATCCAATTTTGCAATCCTAACATTTAAATTTGTATAAAGTTTGGAATAAGTTAGTATCTAATCAAAGGTAATGAGTTGAAAGAACATCAATTATCAAGTGAAATTGCACATAAACTATTCATAAACAAGGTAATGTGGCCCAAATAGAAAGCCCATGACCTAAACCTAATTTAACCACGTCCCTTTTCTCAGTTTCTCTCTCCATTCGTTTTCTTCATCTAACTTTCTCTCTCCATTCTCTTTCTTTCCTTCAACAAAAAAATCATGGTTTACAGCAGGAGCTTATGCTTGGTTGCTGTCTTGCTGAGAATCAGAGGAAGGAGGCTGGAGGCAAGCTTGAAGACGGCGAAAATGGTGGAGAGACAAAAAATCATCCATGGCTGGTACTCTTTCTCTCTCTCTCTCTCTCTCTCTCTCTCTCTCTCTCTATTCTCCTACAAGAGTTTGTATGTTTTGGTGATTTCTGCTCCCTTCATCTTTCAATGGCCGTTTTCAAAATTCCAGCCGGTTACGACCGCCTAGCCCGCCTAAGTTCCGCCTAGACCGTCTAATGCCTAATCTCCCCGCCTTGACGTAATCGCGACGCCCGATCACCACCTAGTGCCTAGGCACCGCCTAGGCGGCCGCTTAGGCCGCTTTTTAGAACACTGGTTTGAAGTTTATTTCACAGTTTTGAAGTCTATTTCACATTTTTGATGTAAATAATTGTATAATGGTTTTCACATTTATAAACTAAAAAGTATATTTCACAGTTTCGAAGTAAATAATTGTATAATGGTTTTCACATCTATATCAACAGATACCCAAAAAACCCCAGAGATGAAGATTTTTTTAACTATATCATAATATACCCAAAAACTCAATTTCTAGAGAGAGAAACCCAAAAACAAAAACCTAATTTCTAGAGAGAGAGAGACAACAATGGGGGGTAAATTCAAAACTAACACTACCCAAGATAATAGCTTATATTCAATCTCATTTCATCTTCACCCTTTTCTTACTAACCAAACAGAAAGTAAAAGATTCAAATTCAAGCATAGTGGTCATTTTTTCATGGGTCGACAATGTCAATACTATAGTGAAATTACCCGGATTCGAGAGGCAGCGCGATCGCGCCCCGGCATCTGGCATTTTCCCCCGCTTTTGCAGCGGGTTTTTTCCGAGTTGGAGGTGTCTCGCCGTTTATTTTCGCATTTGTAGAGTCGCCACGCCGTTTTTATTAAGCCCAAAACATTGAAAAAGGGCATCAGTTTAAAGATAATTTTAAACTATTTTTGTGTGATGAGATTTTGAGTTCGGAGATCAGATGACTCCTCGGGAAGAGAATATTAGAATATTAGAGCTCACCCGAGTTGCCTCGTAAAACGAGTCTTTCGGATACCCCTAATATCCTTTAAAATGTTGTGTGTGTGTGTGTGTGTGCTTTTAAAAATGCATGCTGTGTCGGATGTCTACATTGTACACTACGTATTGAAATGTATTGAAATAGTAATGGAAGGAAGCCTTACCAATGTTGGTTCGTGTCTGTCTTCCGCTGAGGAATAGTGTTTGAGGTCGGAGTAGCGTTCCGGTACGGATCGGGATTGCTTCGGGAGGGACCGGTTGTCTGCGGACAGAGTTTCGGCGTGAGTTGATGTTGCAGGCTGCGTGCGGGCAGAGGTTCGGCGTGCGTTGGGGTGGCAGGAGTCACTCGGGCAGAGGTTCGGCGTACGTTGGGGTGGCAGGAGTCACTCGAGCAGAGTTTCGGCGTGGTTTGGGATCGCCGGTTTGACTCGGAAAGAGCCGGGACGCCTCGGGAAAGACCAGGCAAGGCCTCGGAGTACCACGAGGGTCCTCAGAGTACCTCGAGAGTGCCTCGGGGCAGCGCGGGAGCGTCGCGGGAGCGCTCGGGGAGGCTTCGGAGCACCACGAGGGGGCTCGGAAGGCCTCGAAAGGATCCGAAAGGGGCCGGGATTGCCCCCAAAGGGTCTTAGAGGGGGAGCCTGAAGGCTTAGGGAGAGAAGAGAAGAAGGAAATTGTGTGAAAATGAGGGAGGGGGAACCCTCTATTTATAGTACCAGAAAACTGCAAGAAGGTCCGTACGGACCTTCTAGGTAATCTAGATTTTTGGTTTTCCTCGATTTTAGGGAATGATGAGGATTTCTGAGATGATTATGTCCCCTATACAAAGAGGTCCGTATGGACCACCTCAGCATGCAAAGAGGTCCGTACGGACAAACCATGCATGAGGGTAATCATTTCTCCGGGATTTGAGGGAATCTCGTGGACTTTAAGCGGATTTTGCAATTATGATGCAAAGAGGTCCGTACAGACTTCCATGCTTTTCCACATTTTATAACTGTGATGGCCAGGTAGTTCTCGTCGAGAGCTTTCCAACCATATATGGCACGTCTCAATCGGAGTTCGTATGAAGGAGTTATGACCTCCGGAAGTTTGCTTGGATGGAGAGCGATCCAGATTGGGGTACTTACAGAAGCCCCTCGGCGACGTCACTTATGAAAGAAGTGGGGTCGTCGATAAGATAAGGGTCCTGATCTGGATCGCGTGCTGAGAGAGAAGGTGACCAGGGTTGTCGGACGGCTGGACCCTTTGATAGGATTCCTACGTATCCCTGAGTGGGAATCAAGCCAATCGTAGTTCGCGTGTGGGGTGAGTGTTGTGTACGAGGACGTGAGCTGTCCTCTAACTGAGACTCTGTGTGTGGATGTGATGGTATCCTGTGGGTGACCGCATAGGTTGGTGGTAAGGACGTGGTGGCGTCCTGGGTGACCGCATAGGTCGGTGGTAAGGACGTGGAGGCATCTGGGTGGCCAGAGTATAGGTCGATGGGGGACCAGCGACAGGATTCCTACGTATCCCTAGCGGGAATCAAGCCTGGTCGTAGTTCAGAGGTCGTGAAATTTTGTTTGTATGTGGGCGTGATGGTGCCCTGAAGTATCGTGTGGCTGCCGAGGTCAGTGGTAAGGACGAGGTGGTGTCCTAAGATGTGGTGACCGCTGAGGTCAATTGTGAGGACGTGGTGGTGTCCTGGGATGGAAACTTTACGATTTTCCTAATCGGGTGGTTTAAGGCCTTAGGCCGGAGATAGTGATTTGGGAGGTTTATACGGTCTTAGGACCGAGTGGTTTAAAGCCTTGGTGGAGATAGTAATGGGGAGGTTTATACGGTCTTCCGGACCGAGTGGTTTAAAGCCTTCCGGGCTGGAGATAGTGATGGGGGAGGTTTATACGGTCTTCCGGACCGAGTGGTTTAAAGCCTTCCGGGCTGGAGATAGTAGTTTGGCTGATTTATACAGTCTCCCGGACTGAGTGGTTTAAAGCCTTCCGGGCTGGAGATAGTATGAAGACTTGAGTCGTCTTCTGGTTGCAGTTTGCCATGCGTGAGGACTTTGAATCGTCTTCTGGCTGCGGTTTGCCATGCGTGAGGACTTTGAATCGTCTTCGGCTGTGGTTTGCAATGCGTGAGGACTTTGAATCATCTTCTGCTGCGGTTTGCCATGCGTGAGGACTTTGAATCGTCTTACATTGCGGTTTGCCATGCGTGAGGACTTTGAATCGTCTTCTGGCTGTGGTTTGCCATGCGTGAGGACTTTGAATCGTCTTATGGCTGCGGTTTGCCATGCATGAGGACTTTGAATCGTCTTCTGGCTGCGGTTTGCCATGCATGAGGACTTTGAATCGTCTTCTGGCTGCGGTTTGCCATGCGTGAGGACTTTGAATCGTCTTCTGGCTGCGGTTTGCCATGCGTGAGGACTTTGAATCGTCTTCTGGCTGCGGTTTGCCATGCGTGAGGACTTTGAATCGTCTTCTGGCTGCGGTTGTGGAGGCATGGCTGCCTTGAGCTTTGATTGCGAGAGGTTTAGATGCCTCGTGCTTTGTCCGCTGGGGAGAAGGTTGGACTTACGATGGCTGCCGGTGTTCATCCGTTGGGGATTTATCGTGGCCTTGTAGGGGCTTGCAAGGATTCCCTTTTTTTTTTTGACTTGCTGGGGAAGGAGCTCGGGCTTACTTTGATGGCCGGTGTTTGTGTTGTCGATGAGTGGGCAAGGATGATGGCCGGTGATTGCTTCACCATTTGGTGTTTTGGAGGCGTTTCGTGCCTTGGGATTTGTACTCGGAGGTGTTGGCTCCTTCTTGCGCTTGTTTTGCCGTTGAGTGGGCAAGGATGATGGCCGGTGCTGGGGATATGTAGTCTTGTACGTCTTCCCTTTGACTTGTTGGGGAGGAGCTCGGGCTTACTTTGATGGCCGGTGTTTGAATTGCTGGGGATGCGTGACCTTGTAGGGGCCTTTTTCTGCTGGGAAAGTGTCTTCGGACCTATTTTGAGGGCCGGTGCTTGAGTTGCCGTTGAGCGTTTTGGAGGCGTCTCGTGCCTTGATATTCGTGCTGGGAGGTGTTGGCTCCTTCTTGAATTGCCGTTGAGTGGGCGAGGACCGGTCTTACACTGACGGCCGGTGGTTGAATTGCCGTTGGAGTGGGCGAGGTTCGGGCTTACGTGCCGCGGTGCTTGCATTGCCGTTGGAGTGGGCGAAGTTTGGCTTACACTGACTGCCGGTGCTTGCGTTGCCGTTGGAGTGGGCGAGGTTCGGGCTTACACTGACTGCCGGTGCTTGCGTTGCCGTTGGAGTGGGCGAAGTTCGGGCTTACACTGACTGCCGGTGCTTGCGTTGCCGTTGGAGTGGGCGAAGTTCGGGCTTACACTGACTGCCGGTGCTTGCGTTGCCGTTGGAGTGGGCGAAGTTCGGGCTTACACTGACTGCCGGTGGTTGAATTGCCGTTGGAGTGGGCGAGGTTCGGGCTTACACTGACTGCCGGTGCTTGCGTTGTCGTTGGAGTGGGCGAGGTTCGGGCTTACACTGACTGCCGGTGCTTGCGTTGCCGTTGGAGTGGGCGAGGTTCGGAGCTTACACCGACCGCTAGGTGCTTGCGTTGCCGTTGGAGTGGGCGAGGTTCGGGCTAACACTGACTGCCGGTGGTTGAATTGCCGTTGGAGTGGGCGAGGTTCGGGCTTACACTGACTGCCGGTTCTTGAATTGTCGTTGGAGTGGGCGAGGTTCGGGCTTACACTGACTGCCGGTGGTTGAATTGCCGTTGGAGTGGGCGAGGTTCGGAGCTTACACCGATCGCCGGTGCTTGCGTTGCCGTTGGAGTGGGCGAGGTTCGGGCTTACACTGACTGCCGGTGCTTGCGTTGCCGTTGGAGTGGGCGAGGTTCGGGCTTACACTGACTGCCGGTGGTTGAATTGCCGTTGGAGTGGGCGAGGGAGAGAGAGGCTGGCCCGCAGGTTCCCCCAGAGGTTCCGATGCCGGGGCCGGATTTCACGTATGTCCGTGGGGACGGATCGAGGAGGAGGGTGTACATGCCCGTTTGAGCGAGCAGCTCTGCCGCATACCGAGTGGATCCCGACAGATCGGTGAGTGTGCTTACTCTTTTCCATCTTGGCATCTTTTCTGCATTTTTCTCTTTTTGTTGTTGAGTATAACTGTATTGCTGAGCGTTTCTTTGGCTGCTTGCTTGTGCAGGTCCCGGGGAGAGCCTATGATATGCTGACTCGCCGTTATGTGGCGATGAGGTAGTTTGCGAAGAAGATGGCGTCGAAGCTGTCTTGCCGGTCTTACCGACTCTTGCCGGCGTACGAGCCTATGCCTTCGAGGCATTCTGTAGACGTTCCTCCACCGAGAGCCGAGCCGGAGCCACAGCAGGAGGGACCTTCGAGGGGGCGGCATAGCATGGATGCCGGGACATCTTCGGGAGCTCCGAGGCAGCAGCCCTTTTATCAGTTCTTCCCTCAGCAGGATGCACAGGGTGAGGGATCCTCAGAGCCTTCTTTCTTTGATCCTTTCGCCGGATTTGATCCTTCTGAGTACTTTGAGTACCAGCCTCCGGAAGGGGCTCGGTACTCTGATGACGAGGACGTGACGGGCGAGTTCACCGGGATGCCCGACTTCTCTCTGGAGGACCTTGGCGAGGATGATGATGCTGAGGAGTCTGATTAGTATTCATTTGCTTTCCCTCTTTTCATATCTTCTCTCTTTTTTTTTTTTAGCAACAGACATTTGATGTACCTGTAATAAAACACTCGTATTTGCACGGCAAACAGCATTTTATTTTAAGATGTAATGTCATTTTTGTGATTCCCGGGATTTGTCCTAGAAATGGTTGCTATTATTTTTTTATTTTTTTTTTTGCATGCCACGTGAGCTGAGAGTGCGTTTGTGGGTAGTGTATGTTTGCCTGAAATGGCTTTGGCCAGTGTTTGGGCAGTTTGGAGTAAGGTCCTGCTGAGGACAGTGGTTGTTGTACCATTTGCTGGGGAAATGGGTCATGGTTACAAGGAGGTCCGTACGGACATACTTAGCATGCAAAGAGGTCCGTACGGACCAACCTTGCTTTTGGGAAGGAGATAAATGCTTTCCAGTGTCTGGTTCTTCCCCATTTCCCCATTTGCAGCCATTTTCGAGCTTTCTTCTCCATTTTCTCTAGGAACCTCCATTTTTGCCATGGATTCTTCGTACGTTCCTAGAATTTTGTCGAGGCTTTCGCAGGAGAGGCAAGCACACTTCCTTGAGCAGCTGAAAACGTGGATGCGGCGCCGTATGAGGCATCAGAGACGGGCTTTCGAGGTAAGGTTTCGTCTTTGCTCGATTTGGTCTTTTAAGGAGTTGATTCCTGATTGGGATTTGTTGCGGGCTGCCGCGAAGTTCTGGGATGTTAGGAGGCATGTGTATTGCTTTTCCTACAATGAAATGGTGCCCACTTTTGAGGATTTTCGGGCTTTGATGGGGGGACCGGAGGTGGAGGCCATCTCACTTCCTTTGATTGGTGGTGCTGCGGTGAGCGTGAAGCTTGCAGGCTTTCTTCGTACTTCGTTGGAAGAAGTGCAGGGCATGATCCTTGATTCGGGGTCATATTGACATTTCTGAGCTGCCGGAGCGGTTCATGGTTGATGATGAGAGTGATGTCTCTTGGGACGCATTTGCCTTGTGCGTGATGGCGACGCTTTTCCTGGTCAGCTCCTTGGCATTTGCGATGGTGCTTTGCTAGATGTGGTAGGGCACCGCAGAGCCGGAGAGGATATTGTCCCGTTGGGCCGGGGGAGACTCTTCATGGTATCGACCGTCCCGGCGACCGGGGATCGTTTCATGAGAGGGGGAAGCCCCGCTTTGCTCACCTTGTGGCCGCGAGAGAGACTTCGGGCCCCGCCCGAGGCTCCGACGTCGTTTAGTCCGTGGTCATTTGCTCGCCGACCTCTTGCGTTGGATATGGATCACCCGCCCGGGAGAGATGGATGGCACAAACTGGTACGCATCGATCCGCCGGTGGGTTCCTCACCGGAGGATTGAGACTAGGAGGGTCTTTCAGAAGGGTCCTATGTCGTCGAGTTCCAGTGTTTGTCGTGGTCCTCCTTCTATATTCCGTCGCTTGTTTCCTGCAGTTTGGGATGAAGCAGAGCCTTTGTTGGCCGGGATGACCTTGCTATCGCGGGAGGTAGTTCCTCTTTGTATGGCGGCTTCAGGTGCCTTCTTGTATTTTCCGAGGGTATGGAAGTATTCCACTTTCCCTCCCGTGGTACTCCTTAGACGTCTGGGAGCGTCGTATTGACGACTCCGCACTGGCCCGGTATGAGCAGCGTGTTGGGCAGTCCCAAGTGGTCTTGGAGAGCGTGCGTGTAGCGATTCTGGGACCGGTTGCCGTAGTAGCTATTGCCTTAGGAGTGCCGAAGCCTGGTCTGACCCTTTGGATGTGACGGGAGACACTTTGTTTGACTACGAGACTAGAGTTGACCGACTGACAGGGAGAGGTCCTCTTTTGCAGACTCGTAGGGAGGAGATCCGAGCCGAAGCACGGGCGAATGAAGCCCTGAGAGCTACTGGATTGTTTGACTCTACGGGGAGGACCCCTGATCTCGGACTGAGAGACGCAGAGTTGGTTCGCGTTGAACGAAAGAAGACTCGCCGGGGACGAGGGAAGAAAGGAAAGAATGGCGAGGGGACAAGCGCAGATGGCGCGGAATGACCTCCTAGGTATCCATTCATTGCATTGCAAACACATTATTTGTTAAATGTATTAAGCTGTCTTTTAGCATGTTGTGAACTTGAGAGTAGACCGTGCTTGAACTCATCAAGAAATGTTGTAACCGTTAGTGATTTGTGATTTACTTTTAAAGCTTTGTCGAGACGCAAGATCTCTTGTTTGCCTTTGTTTCTTTTGTGCACTTTGTCGGTGTCCGTCCTTGAACTTTTCTGTTGCATTTGTGGGCTGAAGCGGCCTGGGCCATGACGACAATCCCCTTTGCTGAGGCTTTGTGCTTGGCTGAGAGGTTGAATGATCTCCTAACAAGTCGTTTTGACGATCTTTTTCGCAGCTTCCTTGCCTCTTGTTGGCGTCGGGCTCTTGACCTCTTTTTTTGCAGCTTTTGCTTGAGCTTCTTTTATTTTTTGTTTTATTGTTTTTTTTTTGTGAGCCCTTGCTCGAGCTCTCTTTTTTTTGTGAGCCCTTGCTCGAGCTCTCTTTTTTTGTGAGCCCTTGCTCGAGCTCTCTTTTTTTTTTTTTGAAGCGCGTGAAGGCAAAGACAAGCCCCGGCTTGAAGCGCATACATGAGCCGGCCGTTTGATGCCGAGTGACCCTCGGATGTCCTTTGATGTTGCCGCCGTCGTTTGACTTGGGGCAAGGTGGACTGTTGGGCGTGTTCTTGAAAAGTGCGTAGCTTGATGGAGGTCTTGATTGACATTCAAACTTTTGACTTTTTGTGTATTTTTAGACCGGACCAATTAAGGTTGCCTACGTTCCCCCGGACTAGAGGGCGCAGGTCTGCGTAGTTCGACACTACATGGAGTGCCAAGAGATGCACAGTTGTTCTTCTTTAGGCGAAGTATCTGCGAAGTTTGCTTCTGTTGACTGGATTCAAGAAGGGATTGCCGTCTAGGTCTGTCAGCTTCATGGCACCTCGAGTGGGAGGCTTTTCTTTGAGTACAAGGTCGCCTTCCCTGATGTCTCGGGACTTGACTTTCTTGTCGAAAGCTCTGGCCATCCTGCTTTGATAGGCTCGGACGTGTTCCATGGCCTTTAGTCGTCGCTCGTCTAGCAGAGCCAATTACATGTCGGCTTCGGAGCCATTCGACTTCGTTGATGTCATTTTCCAGCAGCACTCGGAGTGAGGGAATTTCCAATTCAATGGGAAGGACTGCTTCCATCCCGTATGTCAGGGCGAATGGGGTTTCTCCCGTGGCTGTTCTGACTGATGTGCAAGGTGCAGCTTCTCGGGCCAATCTCGTCCTCGGGTGGTCATTTTTCGGATGATCCGTTCGAGGGTTTTGTTTGCTGCTTCCACGGCGCCGTTTGTTTGTGGCCGGTAGGGAGAAGATTTGTGGCGTGTGATCTTGAATTCAGCCACAGCTGTCGAATTCCCCTTCGAAGTGTGAACCATTGTCTGATATGACCTCATTTGGGATGCCGTATCGGCAGATGATGTTTTCCTTGAGGAAATGCGCGACCTTCTTGGAGGTGAGTACCTTGTAGGACTTGGCTTCGACCCATTTGGTGAAGTAGTCGATGGCTACTAAGATGAACTTCGCGACTGACCGTCTTCGGCGGAGCAATTTTCCCGATGACGTCAATTCCCCAAGTGGCAAATGGCCGTGGTGTAGTCATGCAAGAGAGATCGTTGGGCGGCAGATGATTGAGGTTGGAGAACCGCCGACACTTGTCGCAGCCTTCGGACAAAGTGGATGCAATCCGCCTCCATGGAGATCCAAAAGAGTAGCCCATCCCGAGAATGATTTGCATCGTGGCTGCGGCGTTCATGTGGGGACCGCAAGCCCCATTGTGGACTTCGTTCATGAACTTGTTTGCTTCTTCCTGGCTGATGCAGCGTAGGAGTGGTCCATGGTAGCGTTTCTTGTATAGCATGTCCCCGAGGATGACGAAGTGAGAGGCGAGGCGTTTTAGGGCCATGATGCTCTTGGTTTTGACCCCTTCTGCGTGTGGGTCTTCCTTGTTCATGAAGGTAGTTTCCCCGCTCTTGAGGTATTGGAAGATCTGGTTCAGGCCGGAAATGGCGTCTGACTTGCGTCTCTTCGCTCTTCAAAGAATCTTGCAAATCGTTGTGATTAAAACCTTCTCACTGGGCTCGGTTTTTCTCTCGTTTGACAACATGCTTAAACGTTTGCTTGATGCATTTATTCAATTAATGTGTTTGCCTTTTGTATAGATGAATTGTTATTAACTGTTTTGATTAGTTAATATCATCGTTTGTTAAAGATGCAATGAAATGATTTTTTAGAAAGGTCGGACCTTTTATTGAAAGCATGAAGATTGTACATTGTTGATCAAAGACTCACAATCGTCGGGCGTAAATCCGTCAAAAGACTCAAAAGATGTGAATTCACAGACAACAAGACTCGAAGCTAGACTATAGGTGACGAGGGTTTGGACCAGGCTTCATTACTCTCGGATGGGCCGTAGCTCTAGAGGAGCGGTGCCGGTTCGGGTGGCCATCTTCCTCGTACGAGTCCCGGAAAATAGCTTGCATGCGGTTCGATTTCAAACCAGATCGCGGAGGTTTTTGGTTGTTCCCCTGATGATGTCCCTCCATTAGTGTTGCCACCAGTCCTTGGGGATTTTTGATGAAAGAAGTCGCTGAGGGCTACTTCTAAGAGGGCAAAGCAATCGCTGATTCGGAGTTGATTCTTGCTGATGTTGATCACTTTCATAGAATCTGCCTCTTTATCTGGGATCTTTGCTTGGACGACGTTTACAATGTCTGATTCGAGTGGGCATGCTATATCTCCTTCCCCGATTAAGCCTCGGAGGAGGTTGCGCCACTGCTCATCCAGTGCCTGAGACCGGAATGTCAATTGAACTAAGCCGTGATGGCCGTCCCCGTAAGATCCGAGAGTGTCGGCTAGAGGGTTGTCTTGTACCGGGGATCGGTGATGAGCCGCTTGCCGAGGGTTTTCGGCGAAGTAAGGGTCTACTCCTCGATCAATCTCCATTAGGGCATCCATCTCTTGATCCTCTCTTAAGCATTCTTCACGCCGCATATATCGAGTTGTCATCTTGACCCATGAGCTCTTCGATTTCCACTGTCGCGGCTTAGAGCGTGGATGTAAGGATCCACTTCGTAGCGGGACAGGGTAGGAGAATCATCTCGGAGAAGAGTATTCGGTCATGTCGGGACCTTCTTCGGGTCATAGCTTGCCGGCCAAGCACTTGCCATTGCACCGCTTCCGCGAATCACTTCGATCGCTCCATTGGCATTGATGAATTTCACGCATTGGTGAAGAGTAGATGATACCGCTTTCATCCGATGTATCCAAGGTCGTCCCAAAGAAAGGTAGAAGGTTGGTTTGATTTCCACGACTTGGAACTCTACCGACTCCAGCTTGTACGTCGAATTGGATCCTCGCATTGATGACTCCTACGATTGGTCGTGCGTGGAATCGTAGACTCGGATTACCCGAGGTGAAGGCCTTATCGAGAGCGGTCGATGCGGAGTCGTTTCAATGTGCTCAAAGCGATGATGTTGATCGCGGAGCCGTTCTCAATCAAGACGTTCGGGAGGAAGAACATCTCTATTTTTATGAGGATGAGGAGGGCTTCGTTGTGCCGATTCTCACATATTGGCAAGTCATCGTCATGAAGGCTAAACCGCTTCCCGTGCTACCGTTTGACTCGCCCTCTTCGGGGAACGTTCGATCCATCCATTTGTATGCCTTGGTTGGGGTAAAGATCGTAGGGAGACAGCTTGCCCTTGGGCGTTCTTGTCGAATTCCTGGCCACGAGACCTTTTGACTACGGTTTCACGCTCCCAGCCATAGCGGACAAAGATGCCGACGGTTTCGAAATTGCAGGGGTCCGCTCTCGCTTGGAGTTTCGTCAAAGGCTATTGAGTTTACCCCCGTCGTTCCGGGGAATGGATTTTCGATGGTATTGGGACCACGAGGGCGTTCCAATTTTCCCTCCTCAATGAGCCCTGGACCACCCGCTTGAGCACGAAGCAATTGTCGATGGTGTTGCCGGGGTAGTTGTGGAAGGCGCAAAGGCTTGCTCATATCCATGTTGGGTTTGGGAGTCTTTGGTTGGAAATTCTCGAGCGGCTTGAGAAGATTTCGTTTCACCAAAGCTTCAAATACTTGACCCAAGGGCATATCAAGGTTGTCTAAATGTTGGAACTGTGGGAAGCGAGGGGGATTGTTATTCTTTGGGGCTGCTTGATCGCGGTTTACTTGAGCTCCGTTCGAATGTAGTGTCTTTGTTCATTTGCTTCTTTTCCTTTGGTCGGGCGGGAGTTGAAGTTGCTGTGTTTGTTCTATAGCGGTAAGATGAGGCAGGGGTTGTTGTTGTCTTTTGAAGACTCAGAGTCTTCTCAAACTTTGTCCCGGCGTTGACCATGGCACGAAGATCCGGATAGAAATAGTGGCTGATCAAGGTCCTCAAAGATGGCTTGAGGCAGGAATGGAAGATGTCCATCTCGCTCTTCTTTGGAAAGTGGATCCATTATCTCGCTTAGCTTCAGTTCCATCTTTTGTAGAACTCGCCCACCGGTTCGTCATCCTTTTGTTCGGTGGCTTGCGGTCATGGCGGTTTGTCTCCCATTCAAGGTTGGCGCGATACTTCTCCAGGAAGATTTCACCGATCTCGATCCCACGTGGAGCGGTTTTACGCCTTCACATTGAGGAACCACCTTAGTGCCGTGTGGATTTGAGGGAATGCCGAAAGTGATCTCGCCATCCGTGAGGGTTGCCCCTTGGCTCTCATACCTGTGGACATAGGTGTCGATGTGGGTTTTTGGGCATTCTGTCCCGTCAAACTTTTCCATTTCCGCATCCCGAATTTCGGAGGGAGAGGGACCACTTTGCTCGGATCCGCAGGCGGGAGGGAGTCCTTCCGAGAACTAGCTAGCTTACCTTGCATGTCCTTCATTTGTTCGATAAGCCAAGCCACGCTGTGGGGATCGGTATGCAGGTAGGTTACCGTTTTCGGGACGAAAACCGAAGATGGAGGTGGATTGGGCGATGGGATCGCCATTCGGGAGTCTTGGAGAGGTAATTGAGTGTATACCAACCCATACCCCGGGGTGTTGAAGTTGAGGCGTGATTTCCAGGTCCGCCCCATGGTTGTGTTTGGGAACTGGGAAATGATTCGTTAGCCCCAATTGCGCACTAGCAGTGGCAAACTTGAGATGTCGGGATATCCGCTCGGGATGCATGTCCCCGGTAAGCATGGGGACTTTTGATTGTGGTTGCGAGGCTCGTATAGAGGCAAAGGATTGAATCCCCGGGGATACCGAGATGCATTGGGATCTCGCGGAGAGCACGTATGTTGCGTGCCGTTGGTACCGAGCTTGATGTGCGAGCCGGGAAACCGACCGTGCCGAGGCGGGCATGTCGGAGCCGCCACCGACGCCCGAGGGGAGCTTTGAGCGAGAGCCGCTGCGTTGCTTGGGATCTCGTAGCTTGGCGGAGGCGGGACCGCCGATAGCTTTGAGAAACCGGGGAGCCGGTATGTCTTCGTCCTCTATGAGCACAAAGGTTCCATCGGGTTGGGGGCGCAATTGTTCCTCGAAGACGCAAGGTGTCTACGATCCAGGCTTCTTTGTTCTTCTTGGCGCTTCTTGATGGTTTCGAAGGCTCGCGGCACCTCCTCCATTGTGCGGAGGTTCCTTAGTGGCGGGGTTCCGTTTCCCTCCGTTATCCGTTGATCCCGTCATGGGAGAGTAGCGGACGGTGCAGGCCGTTGAAGCTGGAAGGGCTATCGGACCTTGTGACCTCGAGATCGAAAAGGCGGCTTCCAGGTATTCTCAACCACTCTCGGTTCGCTGGAGGGGGTGACGGGCAAGGTTTAGACACAGGAATGGCCTCACGGGATAAAAGGGGGAAAGCTCACGTGGCATGCGGTTTCCGCTTCTTTTTTTTATGATTTTTTCTTTTGTTGTTTTAATTTACTTAAAACATGTTTTCTCAGAGTCCTAGGTCGGTTGTAAAAGATTGCTCTTCTTTTTCGCAACTATGCTAGATCCTGGGTCAGTGGAGACCATCTGTGCGGCTATAAGCCCCTCGTTTTGCACCTGTATTTCGACATCCCAGGGTAGACGTGTCCAAGGTTAAGCGTTAACCGGCTAACCGTAAGGTTAATAACCGGATTTTAACGGCCTAAACCGTTAACCGTCTAACCGCCTTAACCGCCTAACCGATAACCGTGTAACCGAGGTTAACAAAGGTTAAGAAATTTTTACTCCGGTTAACCGCCGGTTAACCGCCGGTTAATTAACCGGTTAACTTAACCGTTAATTAACCGTCGGTTATTCAAAAAAAATATTTCAAAGTTATATTTTAATATTAAATTTAATTAAAAATCTGAAATTCTGTAAAAAGTTAAGTTTTTTCTTTATATACTTCCGTTTCTTTTAAATCCATTAAGTTTTCATTTCTTTAAAAATTCATACCTATTTTTCTATAACTTTTTGCTAAAAATATTAGTCTTAACAACTATTTAAAATAGTTTTATTTATCCAAAAAAAAAAAAAACAGTTCATATACATAATACAGTTACATATTTAACAGAAACTGTTAAATATTTAACTGTTTTTTCAAAAAAAGTGTTAAAAACATAACTTTTTATTCAAAAAACTATTAAAAAGTTATTTTTTTTTAACTTTAGATAAAAATCTGACATTCTTGAAAAAAAAAAAATAAAAATAATTAACCGTTTATTAACCGGGTTAACCGGGTTAACCGGATTAACCGTTAACCGGTTAACCGTAACCGTGACTTAACGGTTAACGGTTAAGTCCGGTTAATGATTTTAACCTTCGTTAACCGCCGGTTATTAACCGGTTAACCGCGGTTAATTAACCGTGGTCACGTCTAATCCCAGGGTGGACAGCCCCAGGCGAGGGTCCGATAGTGCAAGCGGTTTCCACCGGCCTAAAAGAAAAATCGAACCTAAGGACCGATCCTGTCATGTTCGTTTTGATGCATTAGCCATGTGAATAGTGAACCGAGCCGGCCACTGAGTCAAGATCAGGTCAAGAGTTCGGCATGACCTCTCTTTACCTTGCTTGCGCAAGGGATCTGTGACGTTGGGCGTTAGCTGGGTCATATTGTCATGGCTGACGTATCAAAGGCGTGATGACATGGTGTCATGTGAGCATGGATGTATATCCGGGACGGAACATCGTCTGGGTGTAGCTTCGGAAATCAAGATCAGGTCAAGATTTTAGCATGACCTTTCATCGCTTTGCTTGCGCAAGGGATCTTGAGTTCCGAGCCTTGACTCAGAAAAATGGCCGGCATGGTATATGTATCCAGGCTGTATGACATGGACTGGGTAAAAACCAACCGAGTCTGGACAGAGTGTGACTCAAGACTCAAACGTGCCGGGTTGACGCTTGGCTAGGATGGGATGTTTGGAATGATCCCGTGCGCGTCCAAGAGGCCTAGGAAGACCAAACGGACTGCAACTGAGACCACTCCGGGTTGAGGGTTGTAGTGTGCAGTGTATCCGAGGCAGCAGTGCGCGTAGCGTGCGGTGTAACCGAGGCAGCAGTGCGAGTAGTGTGCGGTGTAACCAAGGCAGCAGTGCGAGTAGAGTGCGGTGAAATCGAGGCAGCAGTGCGAGTAGTGTGCGGTCTCTAAAATTCTTTTTCTGAGTAAAACATAAGTTTTTGAAGAATTTTAAATGTATGCACAGATGTATATTGATGCATTTTTTTTTTTGTATTTTTATTTTTTTTGTAAAATAAAAACGAAGCACGTGCACACACACACAACAATTAAAGGAAGGGGTAAAATGAAAGTTTGACCCTCATCATCGTTTTAAAAATCTTTTGTTTTGTTTAAAAAGATTTTAAAACAAAAACGTCCCCAGCAGAGTCGCCAACTGAAATTACCCGGATCCGAGAGGCAGCGCGATCGCGCCCCGGCATCTGGCATTTTCCCCGCTTTTGCAGCGGGTTTTTTCCGAGTTGGAGGTGTCTCGCCGTTTGTTTTCGCATTTGTAGAGTCGCCACGCCGTTTTTATTAAGCCCAAAACATTGAAAAAGGGCATCAGTTTAAAGATAATTTTAAACTGTTTTTGTGTGATGAGATTTTGAGTTCGGAGGTCAGATGACTCCTCGGGAAGAGAATATTAGAATATTAGAGCTCACCCGAGTCGCCTCGTAAAACGAGTCTTTCGGATACCCCTAATATCCTTTAAAATGTTGTGTGTGTGTGTGTATGCTTTTAAAAATGCATGCTGTGTCGGATGTCTACATTGTACACTACGTATTGAAATGTATTGAAATAGTAATGGAAGGAAGCCTTACAAATGTTGGTTCGTGTCTGTCTTCCGCTGAGGAATAGTGTTTGAGGTCGGAGTAGCGTTCCGGTACGGATCGGGATTGCTTCGGGAGGGACCGGTTGTTTGCGGACAGAGTTTCGGCGTGAGTTGATGTTGCAGGCTGTGTGCGGGCAGAGGTTCGGCGTGCGTTGGGGTGGCAGGATTCACTCGGGCAGAGGTTCGGCGTGCGTTGGGGTGGCAGGAGTCACTCGGGCAGAGTTTCGGCGTGGTTTGGGATCGCCGGTTTGACTCGGAAAGAGCCGGGACGCCTCGGGAAAGACCAGGCAAGGCCTCGGAGTACCACGAGGGGCCTCAGAGTACCTCGAGAGTGCCTCGGGGCAGCGCGGGAGCGTCGCGGGAGCGCTCGGGGAGGCTTCGGAGCACCACGAGGGGGCTCGGAAGGCCTCGAAAGGATCCGAAAGGGGCCGGGATTGCCCCGAAGGGTCTTAGAGGGGGAGCCTGAAGGCTTAGGGAGAGAAGAGAAGAAGGAAATTGTGTGAAAATGAGGGAGGGGGAACCCTCTATTTATAGTGCCAGAAAACTGCAAGAAGGTCCGTACGGACCTTCTAGGTAATCTAGATTTTTGGTTTTCCTCGATTTTAGGGAATGATGAGGATTTCTGAGATGATTATGTCCCCTATGCAAAGAGGTCCGTACGGACCACCTCAGCATGCAAAGAGGTCCGTACGGACAAACCATGCATGAGGGTAATCATTTCTCCGGGATTTGAGGGAATCTCGTGGACTTTAAGCGGATTTTGCAATTATGATGCAAAGAGGTCCGTACGGACTTCCATGCTTTTCCACATTTTATAACTATGATGGCCAGCTAGTTCTCGTCGAGAGCTTTCCAACCATATATGGCACGTCTCAATCGGAGTTCGTATGAAGGAGTTATGACCTCCGGAAGTTTGCTTGGATGGAGAGCGATCCAGATTGGGGTACTTACATATAGGCAAACAAAATCACTAACCTTTATCCATTGCTTTCGTCATCTTCTTCTTCCACCTCGCCGTCGACGGCTTCCTCGGCTGCGACTCATTCTTTAGACCCTTCACCATTATCAACGACATCGTCATTTGGGAGTTCATCGGGTTTTCCGTCGTTGGATTCAAGAAAGAGGTCAACTTTTTCTCTAATGAAAGCTTTTCGGTCGGACAAATCAATACCTAAGTCTTTTTCGAGAGCCCTTACCTTTCTTAGGCCCTTCTTCACCCAGCCACCAACCTTCATTGTCTAGCCGGCAAGACCAAATCCGCCGTCGGGAGGACTAAGGATTGATTGGATCAAGACACGCTTGGAATATTGAGCCTCTTTGACGGTGTCAGAGATGGTCAATTTATCAATGGTCAGAAAAACGTGATTGTCTGTCATTGTTGGCTGAATGGATTTAGATTTGAGGGTAGGGGCAATTTGGCCATTTAAATAGTTATAAATAGGGTCAGGGACTCTACGGTCGTTTTGATTTTAACTCTTGGATCCTAAGATAGAATTCGAAATGTACTGTTTTTATTGGTAAATTATACTCTATCTCAAGGTCTTATTGGTAAAAATTCTTTTTTTTCAAATTAAGGGGAACAGGGACAACTGCCAGTAATTGAAAGAAAGTTGCGACAAAATGAGGATGTTTGACACCTCGATTGTCACGAAGCCCTCTCATACATTGTTACATCACAACTTAAAAAATAGAAAAATAATAATACACTGATTAGAGTTGTTGGCAGGTAAATCATTAGCCATATTTGGATAACTACTAGCCGATTTTTTTATAAAAGTTCGGCCAGTACTTACCGATTTAAGTAATTTGGGTCAATGTTTTTTTTTCTTGAGTAACATTTAGGTACTTAACATTGTTTTACCCTGAATTTCAAATAAAAAAATAATACAAACACTACAATTATTAGATGCGTCGGCAGGTAGTGGCCGATCAGTAGCCTTGTTTTCGGCCATTACTTGCCAATTTTTCATAATGTTTCGGCTAGCACCTGCCGATCTAGTGTAATTTAGGTTAAAAAATGGACTAACATTTAGGTATTTCACATTGTTTTACCCTGAATTTAAAAAAAAAAGTACAAGCATTACACTCATTAGATGTGTCAGCAGGTAGTGGCTCATCAGTAGCCTTATTTTCTTCCATTACTTGCCCATTTTTCATAATGGTTCGGCCAGTACCTACCGATCTATTGTAATTTAGGTACAAAAAATTTGGACTAACATTTAGGTATTTAACAATTTTTTTTAAAATTATTTATTTATTGTTGTTTATTTTTTCTTATTTCCCTCATCGATGTAGCATTATATAAAAATGACAAATTCAACAAAAATCTTGAAGAATTAAACAAGGATTTTGAAAATTGACAACCATCTTGAAAAATTACAACCGTTTGATCCAACACAAAGACAAAATAAAGTGTTAAAAATAATTGTTCAAGCCTTACAATACCAATATAACAAATTTATTGTCTTCTTTTACTATCATGAGAAGTTGATGACGTAGATGACATTTGTGTTGTTGCGAATGATTTAATAATAACTTCCATATCATCATGTGCACTAATTGAGTGATCTCCATGTGTCCATCTTTCGCAATAGGTAACATCACCTCCCGACAATTTATTATTATATCCCATAGATTTGGGGCACCAACTTCGTTTTTCCTGCTAACTTCATGAGCTCTTTCAATTATGGGGTAAACAATCGAATGAGAATAATTAGAGTACCATTTTAGATAATTATCGACTGTCTCTTGTGTTACTCGACATTTCTGAAATGATCGTTTATCAAGCAAATCTGATTTCTAAAAGGAGAATGATTGTGCAAACATGATTCACCCCACCAAAGACTTCTTATCTCCTATCGGCATCCCTAGTAAAAGTGGACTGCTTGATATTGTTTGCAAAAAGCCAAACTGTCTCAAGACCCGATCAGAAAGATGTGGATCCATGACATTTTCGACAACTATAGCTTCATGATATATAGCAGTTTTGGGAAAAGGATATTGATTTCGCATACCTTCATACGACATCCAAATCACCTACAAATTAAAACATAAAAAAAATCAATTAACATAATTTCATTTAAAAGAAACAAAAATACATGATAAAAATGTTTAAAAACATATACTTAAATTCGTGTCCTTTATTATGTCAATGTGTTGCCTCTTAACCTTCACGGAGACAATTGTCACTGGTTGAGCCATTGGTGGTTGCCACTTTAATATGAGCGGTAAATTGGGTAGATAAAAGCTGCTAAAATCGTTCATATACGTAGGGAACCTCTCATAAGCTCATGTCTGCAATAAAGTTAAGTACCCGGATATTTGATGAAAATTCCACCTCGATCCTTTTCCGAGTTGCCAGTATAGATAAGCTAGCGTTGCAGCTCCCCAAGCATATATTCCAATTGCCCTCTCGTCTCTAAATAAATAAGTAGCTCGCACTAACACAAGTCCCGGTCTTATCCGCAAATATTGTGCATCCCAGTAAGTATAACAGATATGTCTTCACAGCACACATAACTTTTTGTGGGTCTGAAGAGTACACATTGGGTGAGAGCTTAGTTCTCAACCATTTAAGATTCACCCTTGCTCCCTTGGGGGGTATTCCATCTTTAGCCGCTTTATTTGTAACTCTCAAAATCTCAACAACTTTATCAATTGGTGACTGGCTAGAATAAGCGGGACTATCAAACAAAGGTTCACCTGTAATCGAAAGCCTCGTAATACAAAATAATGGTCATCTCCCAAAATGACATGAAAATTATTATTTTCCGGGTGCCATCGCTGCACGAAAGCATTAACAAACGTTTTTATTCACGTTGTAATAAGCTCCAATTAGTAATCACATAAAACCGGAATTACCAACAATATCTTGGAACAACTCAGAAAATTTCTCGAAATCCAACTTCTACTGCTTCAACTTCCCAATATGGTTAATACATTTCAAAGTATAATCATCTTTACCCTCCCATATATATTTTTCCACATGCGTTTCATATGAAATGAATAAAGTTTTGTAACTCGTGCCACCGAAAAATGCATTATCAACTCCCTCTATATCATCCTCATTTTCATCTTCCGGTTACTATCATTTTGAGGTTCAGGAACATTTATATGAGGTAAAGTTTTCATATTATCCTTATCTTGATATTCATACCCTTATGGATTATACCCTTCATGCCTACATTCATATTGATACCCTTTTTCATTATACCCTTCATGATTAGATTCATTATATTTATGCCTGAACGGAATAAATGTGACGGGCTAGGCCCAACGAGGAAGCCCAATTATCTACCTACTATTGCCACCACATTCTCTGTGGGCTAGGCCCAATTATTACCGGGCCCATGGCCCAACAGCATGATCAGTCGACCTAAGCTCTTTGTCCGACCTACGAGGTCCCGACTTAGCATGGTCCGACATACGATCCAGATCTCAGTTCGGGCATGATCCGATCCCATCCATCAGTCAGGTCGACCTAGACCCAATAGGCGACCTCGACCTATTATATTACATGACGACCTACAGAGTCCGGGCGTGAACACAAGTCTTTCCATAACGGACTCCCTACAAATCAGTAGTTATTCGTGGACAAGATCTCTTATGCATATCTGATCCGAGATTATAGGGATTTAATACAATCCTACCACAATTATATCTCTCATCTACAACTATAAATACAAGGCAATGTCAACCGTTCCAAGGTAATTGCTTTTTGATTATTTGAGAATACATTGTTCCTTATAATTATTTAGCTCTCATACACCGTACTTATCCTCACGCCCGAGGGTCTTCGCCGGAGACCATTCCGGCTAGTCGTGGGTTCTGTTTTCAGGTCAGAAGTCAGGAGATTGATCTTGCAGCTGGACGGAGATTGATAACGACACGATTCTTGCAGCATCAGTTTGGTTCCATTCGAAATTTCTTACAAACCATCATCATGGTGACTTCTGATGGTCATGTGTCAGAGGCCTCAGACGAACATAATGAGGGAAACACCGGTGCTAACACAGAGACCAGTGCAGGCAACCGCAATGCTAATATGCCTCCTCCTCCTCCCCCACCGCGTCCGCATGGAAGGGCGACACACTCGAATAGCATTGCTGATGGCAGAGGCTTGCCAGACGGAAGAAGGGAGAAAAGGCCCATGGTCGAGCAAAGAGCTCAGCCCCCTCCAAAGCGTCAAGCAGGGCGAATGGCTGCAGGCGATAGACCAGGTCCCTCAACCAATCCCCTCAGTAGAAAGGAGATGCTGGTGGAGCGGGCTCAAATCTTAGCGAAGTTATTAGCAATGGAGGAGGAACCTGATCAGAATGATAGAAGGTCAGAGAGAGCAGCCCCCTCACAAGTCTCTCACAGGCAGCCCGACGGAAGTGCTAGGCAGAACGGGAGTAACAGGCAGAATAATGAGCGGCAGATCGTACCACACATTTGCACCCACATACCTGTTCCACCTGATGACTTGCGTAGTCATCTCAATACGAACAGGGAGCAGGAAGCTGAGTTGGAGTTTAGACGACAGAGGGAGGCTGAAGGGAATAGGCGTAGGTCGCCTGCTGGAATAGAGAGATCGCAGTCCCACCGCGAGAGAAATGGGCACAGGTCGCAAGTAAGAACTATTAGATCGCATTCTAAGAGGGATAGAGATGGGCGCAGGTCACCAGTTAGGAAAGATAGGCGCAGGTCGCCAGTGAATTCAGTGAGATCGCCTTCCCAAAGGGATAGGCGAGGTAGAGAGATGACTCCCCCAGAAACGAAAGGCATAGGGCCAATTCAAAAAGGGGACCTCACCATGATGAACAACAAAGATCTAATGACATCTCCCATGCAAGGGACGACCATCCAGATGCTAGGGAATGGTTACAGTGGAAGAAAAAGTTTGAACAATGGGAGGCCGACAAAAAAGAGGATGCTGGAAAGGGCGAACGAAATGATTTTACTCTTCGTCCCTTGTCCAAGGAGTTGCTCGACCGTCGACCTCCCCACAATTTCAGGTTGACCACTCTTGAAAAATATTCGGGTGCGACCAATGCCCAGAGTCATATACAGCATTTGGAAGCTACTATGTGTTTCGTCTCCAACGAGGATGACATGATGTGCAAGGCACTTACTAGCACTCTCACAGGGGCAGCCTTGACTTGGTTTAAGGGTTTGGCACTAGGTTGTATTACCACCTGGCATTACATGAGAAAGAAGTTTCTAGATCGCTTCTCGACTGTTGGAGCTCGAAAATTGACAGTCACCGACTTGAACAATTTGGTGCAAGGAAAAAATGAAAGCTCGATGAGCTATTATACCAAGTTCAAGGAGATGGTCAACAAGATTGAGGAGGACCTGACACATAGGGAAGTGATAAATTTCTTTAGGAATGGGGTGACCTCTACTGACTTAGATTACGAGCTGCAAGTCAGGAGTGTGACGACTCGTCAAGAGCTGTTCAAAAGGGCCTACAATGTGGCCATTGCTGAGGAAAGGAAAGAAAAGAAGAAAGGGACAGGTTCCAAGGCTGAAGTCGTAGATGCTGATAAGAAAGACCAAGCCAAAAACGGTGGTAACAACAAGAATGGGAAGAACAGAACCAGGGCGACTGAGAGAGTGCCCGAGACATTTACTCCCCTGACAGTGAGTCGCTCTGAAATTCTGAATACGGTCGAGCTAGGTCCCCCAACCCCAATAAACCCAGGAAATAAGTTCAGAAGGGACAACAGTAAATATTGTGAATATCACAAGGATACGGGCCATACTACAGAAAATTGTATGAGTCTGAAACGTATCATTCAGAAGTGGGTCGACGATGGTAAGCTCGACAGGTATGTGAAGGCTGCCCAGCCTGGTGGAGGTGAGCGACCTGCTGGTGGTACGCAAGAGCCAAGGCAACCTAGATTGAATTTGGGAGTAATCTCTGAGCAAGCTAGCAACACCGCCTGAAACACAAGATATTCCAGCTCAACAAGGCCCCTCACGTGCCGCCTAGAATCTACATCAGGGATGAGGTTATCAGCTTCTATTCGGACGAACTAGCGACTAATGTGGCGGCCAGAGAGCAAGTTCTCATTATCCCAGGATTGATTGATGGGTGTACGACGAGCAGACTCTTCATAGACACGGGGGCCTACAAAGACATTCTATTTTACAAAACGTTCAAGGAAATGGGACTCTCAAAGGAGCAGCTGTCATGGTATGATGGTCGACTTGAAGGCTTCACCAATTATAGGGTGGATGCAAAGGGGCAGATCGAGCTAGATGTTGACATAGGCCAACATCCATTCAGGGTCACTACCAAGGTAACTTTCATTGTTATTGATGTAAATAGTGACTATGCTGCTATTTTGGGTATTCCTGGTCAGGTCGCACTTGGGTTGGTGGCCTCTATCCCCCATCAACGAGTTAAGTTTCCCACGTTAGCTAGAGTCGGGTGCGTACAAAGTACAGCTCGAGCCTACCTTGATCATGTCCTTCGAATGAGAAAGAAGAGGGAGCTAGAGGTCGAAACTCCAGAGGGATACATGAAGCTATCAAAATCCGTCACCACAACTTCGCGACTATCTACAATCACCTGCATGGAAGAAGCAACCTATCACTCACATGACGACGTCATGACTGAGCTGACACATCCTTCTCAAAACACCATGGTCGATTTAGATGCAGTTATGGTCGACCAAGTCTTCATAGGTGAGTTATGCCTATAGATCGACAATAACTCGAGGGCCACCACCAGTGAGATCGCAACTGAGTTGGATGATATGATTGTTGAAGAGGCTCCACATTTAGGGGCTGAAGAAAGACGGAGAGTTTGTAAGATCATTATCGAGACCCTGAGTTTAGAGATGGTCCGAAACTTGAGGCTGTTGACGAGCTAGAAGCAGTGATAACAAATCCTTCTTATCCCGAACAAAAAATTCAGATTGGTAAGCAGTTGTCAGCTGAAGAACGAGTAGAAATTGTCGAGCTACTAAAGCAGAGCAGTGACGTCTTTGCTTGGCGAGTAGAAGACATGAAAGGAATAAAGGAGGAGGTCGCTGTTCACAGGCTAGAGGTTAACCTAACCATGAAATACAAAGCACAGAAGCTGTGAAGCTTTGCTCGTGACAAAGAGAAAGCAATCAAACTTGAGGTACAAAAGCTTTTAAGTGCAGGTATCATCAAGGAGGCTACTCACACTACTTGGCTAGCTAATGTGGTAATTGTGAAGAAATCCAATGGCAAATGGAGGATGTGTGTCGACTTCACCAACTTAAATCTAGCCTGTCCCAAAGATAGTTATCCTCTGCCTCGGATCGACAAGATCGTAGATTCAATAGCTGGACACACCACATTAAGCTTCCTCGATGCTTACTCGGGCTATCATCAGATCAAAATGCACGAGGACGACATAGTGAAGACGGCTTTCCAAGCTGCAGGAGGTATCTATTGCTACACTATGATGCCGTTCGGGTTGAAGAATGCAGGAGCGACCTACCAAAGGATGGTCAACAAGGTCTTTGCCTCACAAATTGGCCGAAACATGGAGGCCTACGTCGACGATATGGTCATTAAAACAAAGGTCGGGCGTCACGTGGTCGACCTAAAGGAAACGTTCGCCAATTTACGAGCAAACGACATGAAGCTTAACCCGAGTAAGTGTGTATTCGGCGTGGCAGCTGGAAAATTTCTTGGCTTTATGGTTTCTCAGCAAGGTATTAAAGCCAATCCAGAAAAGATCAAGGCTCTGGTCGACATGAAGGAGCCTACAAATATCAAGGAGATGCAACGACTCAACGATAGGGTTGCAGTCCTAGGTCGCTTTATAGCTAAGTCGGCGGAAAGATCTCTCCCCTTCTTTAAATCATTGAGGGGGACGAAAAATTTTGAATGGACGGCCGAATGTCATTCGTCATTCCAGCAGCTTAAGGAGTACCTTGCTTCCCCGCCATTATTAAGCAGCACGGTTGTAGGGGAAACGTTGTTTGTTTATCTATCTGTTGGCGACCAAGCTGTGGCCGTGGTTTTAGTTCGAGAAGAAGGAGGGCTTCAGAAGCCCATTTATTACATAAGCAAGGCCTTGTCCGATGTGGAAGGCAGATACTATAATGCAGAAAAGGTAGCATATGCTTTGGTCGTAGCTTCCAGGAAGTTGCGAGCTTATTTTCTGGCTCACCCGATTGTCGTACTTACAAATGCACCCCTGAGGAAGATCCTACACAAGCCAGAAAGTTCAGGCTGCTTACTTAACTGGTCAATTGCTCTCATAGAATTCGACATCGAGTATCGGCCTCGAAAGGCATTAAAATCTCAAGCTTTGGCAGACTTCTTGGTCGATCTTACGTTCACCAAGGGAGATAGCGAAGTCCGAGCTCAGAAGGAGAAGGCAAAAGGAAAGGAGCAGAGACTCAGCCCGCCACAAGTTTGCTCAACGATTGCTGGAAGGTGTACTCTGATGGGTCAGCAACAAAGAACGTCAGTGGGGCCAAAATTGTATTGGCCGAGCCGGAATCAGGGGCCATTTATGAGGAGGCACTGAGATTCAAGTTTGAAGCTTCCAACAACCAGGCCGAATATGAAGCTTTAATCGCTGCTATTGAGTACGCGAAGTGTTTTGGGGTGACCAAGATCGTAGCCTATTGTGATTCTCAGTTGATATTTAACCAAGTCAAAGGAGAGTACGAGGTGTTGAATCCCACTTTGGTCAAATACTGCGACCTGGTGAAGAAGATGATCAAGGACTTAGAGTTTTGGGAGATACAGAGGGTTGGTCGAGACGACAATGAATTAGCCGATCTACTCTCAAAACTGGCCACATCAGACGAGCCACACGAGGAGCCTATCTCTTATTTTGAACATTCAGCTTATGAGAGAGTTCAGATTCAATGTTTGGAGGACACTACTAGAAACTGGCTCTACACCAAGTGCTGGATCGAGGAAATGCGAGCATACCTGGAAACTGGCGAGCTACTTGAAGACGAGAAAGCAGCTCGAGCCATCAAGAAAAAGGCTCTGAGATATGTCATTCAAGGAAACGCGTTGTTCAGGAGATCCTTCAGTAAACCATTATTGAGATGTGTACACCCACAAGAGGTAACCCATCTGATGTACGACGTACATAGTGGAGTTTGTGGTGGACACCCGGGGGCCAGAACTTTGGCCGACAAGCTGATTAAAATGGGTTATTATTGGCCTCACATGAGGGCGGACGCTCACGATTTTGTTCAAGGGTGCGACCAGTGCCAAAGATTCGCCAATCTTCCTCACCTGCCTACAACCGAGCAAACTCCAGTGATCGCTACTTGGCCTTTTGATATGTGGGGCATCGATTTGATTGGACCCTTCCCGCCTGCCCGTGGAAATTGCAAGTACGTGATCGTAGCTATTGATTATTTCACAAAGTGGGTAGAAGCCAAGCCACTAGCAAGGATTACCGAGGAAAATGCCATCAACTTCATTCACGACTTCATTTGGTGCTGTTTTGGGATTCCTCGAGTAATAGTATCGGATAACGGGTTACAATTCTCCCAAGCTTTCGAAGACGAAATGAAAAGAGTTGGAGTCAAGCATTGGAAGTCGTCAGTCGCCTATTCCCAAGGAAACGGGTAGGCCAAAGCAGGGAACAAGTTGGTCCTCTCAGCATTGAAAACGGGTTTGGTTGGTCGTAAAAGCAACTTGTTGGACGAATTCCCCCTTGCTCTCTGGGCAGTCCGCACAACCATTCGGGGGCCCACGGGGGAAACCCCATTCGCTCTTGCATATGGATCAGAGGCCATGGCACCGGCCGAGCTACAATTTCCCACAGCTAGAGTAATTTTCTTCGACCAAGAGCAGAACGAAGTCAATAGATTGATCGACCTGGATTTGATCGACGAAAAGCGAGATACAACTCATCTAAGGATGGTAAATTACAAGCAGAAAACCAAGAGCTATCATGATAAGAAGGTGAAGATAAGATCGTTCCAAGTAGGTGACCATGTTTTGAGGAGGATCGAGTCGACTGGAAGGCGAACTCAGATGAACAAGTTGTCTCCCAACTGGGAAGGTCCCTACATCGTCACTCGAATTATTAAGGAAGGAACTTACATGATCGCACATTTAGATGGAAACGAGTTGAAGCACCCATGACATGCTACTCACCTTATCAAGTATTACTTCTAGTTTAGTTCTAGTTCATTTCCAAAAGTTAGTTTCCGTTTCCAAGTTCGAGTTTAGTTTTAGCCTAGCTCTCATTTTTTCGATGTAAGCATGTTACTATTTCAATAAAAGGTGCAGTTCTATTCCAACAAAAATTGTGTTACATTTGTGCATCGCTCTAACAAGCTCGACTCTTAGTCAGCTTCGTTCATTTAAACAAGTCCGACTCTTAGTCGACTTCGTTCTAACAAGCTCGACCCTTGGTCAGCTTCGTTCATTTAAACAAGTACGACTCTTAGTCGACTTCGTTCTAACAAGCTCGACCCTTAGTCAGATTCGTTCATTTAAACAAGTCCGACTCTTAGTCGACTTCGTTCTAACAGGCTCGACTCTTAGTCAGCTTCATTCATTTAAACAAGTCCGACTCTTAGTCGACTTCGTTCTAACAAGCTCGACCCTTGGTTAGATTCGTTCATTTAAACAAGTCCGACTCTTAGTCGAATTCGTTCTAACAGACTCGATTCATAATCAGTCTCGTTCATTTAAACAAGTCCGACTCTTAGTCGACTTCGTTCTTACTAGCTCTACTCTTAGTCAGATTTATCCCTTCAGACAGGTCCGACATCTAAGTCAACCTCGTCTTAAAAAAGATTCGACTCTTAGTCAATCTCATTTGTCAAATTGGCCAAGTATTAAGTCGACTTTACTTCTAAGAGTAGTCCGACCAAAGGCTCAAAATGACCTCTTTCATCTTATCAAATGTAGTTCGACATTCAAACAATCAAGCCAAATCAAAGCAAAATTGGATCAAGTAAAAAGTCAACTACGATTGAATAAGTTAAAGTCCCCCAAAAAAGCGGGCCAGGACTTGAGCAAGCAAAAAGTTACGAGTTAATATGCCTCCCAAAAAACTGGGCCAAGGCATCAATACATATATGAAGCAAAAAATAAAATTGTTTTGGGACTTGTTCATTTCACAACCACCCTAAAAGTTCAAGGAAAATTCAAGCAGTTGGATCGACTTCGACTTGGCCACTTGTAGTAGCTCGATCATCTACGCTTCCTTCCTGCTGTTGGAAGTCATTGAGCTTGCCCGAATCAGAGAAGCCATGCTTAGGAGTATCACCCTCGAAAGCTAGCTCGTCAGGTTCCTCAAGCTCCTTCAATATAGTATCAAAGTTAACAGGAGCAACGGGAGGAGGGACCCAAGGTTCTGCCTCCATATCTTCATCTTCTTGGGCCAAGGCCGCTAAGTCATTTTCAGTATAAGGAACTTGAGAATGGCCTTGACGAGCTGCCATATCATATAGATCCGTTGAGGCCCAATTGGTAAGCTGTTCAAGGGATAAGTCGATAGAGGGGTCCACCATGATGCGTCGAGCCATGTGGCTACGACCTACGTCAAAGAAAGACCTGGACTTCTCAGTGACGTAATCATGATACTCGTCACTCTCCTTGTACTCCCCAATCGCAGCTTTCCTAGCAGTTTCCTTAGCGGCCTCCACAGCAACTTTCAACTCCTCTTCCCACTTAAGGCGAGCTGCCTTAAAATCTTCAGTTTGCTTGGACAACATGGCCGTGCTCTCCTCGAACATTTTGGTCGCCATCTCCAGGTCATGATCTACTTTCTCCTTATCCACTTTGGCTGCTGTGAGCTCTTTCTTAACGCCTCCCAGTTCGCCCCAAGCATCTTCCTTGGCCTTCAAAGCATCCTCCTTGACAAGCTTCAGAGACTCATAGGCTGAATCTAAATCAGAGTGTTCCTCCTTCAGCTTGGCATTGTGAGTACCCCGACCCGAACTCATGTTTTGGGTCCATTTTAATTGATTTTTGGGCTTACATAATTGCTAAAGAAGCAAAATAAGTCAATTATCCCACAGCCCATCCAACCCATTGGGCCTGCCAGCCATTCGGCCCAAGTATGTCAAAATGATGTACGCTGTCGTCCGACATGGAATGACACTAAGGCGGTTTAACTGCCCCTGTCGGACGACATAGGCCTTCCCATCAGCCTGCCTATAAATACAAGGCATGGCTGATCATTTTAAGGGGACTTGGAGAGAGGATAGGGAGGATACCAGTATAATAGAGGGGAAACTCTGCACAAATAGAGTCTCTCTCTCTCTCTCATAGCCACACACTCACCTCCCTCCTCACACACACACATACACCAAGGCCAAGACCTAAAGAAACCCTCTTTGTTGAAGTGTTGAAGGGGTGGACACCATACTACTGGTGATCTTACCTTGTGGACTACAATAGGTAGCCACTAAACCCTTCTCTCTCTTTAAATAGCCTTCCCATACATCCATACTACCTTTGCATGCTTACTTGCTTCAATATTATGTAGAAATTAGGATTTTTGCATGATAAAGGTGGTGGAGAAGTGAATCTTCAATATTCACTTCTCCCCACCCTAGATCTGGACATTTGGTGGCATAAACACCATTAAAGTTTGAATCTTTACTTAGTTACATCGAGTTAGGAGGTGATGGCTACTTCAAAGTGGCCATAAACATGTGATTTATCACATTTGGCCACTAAAGCCATGTGATCCTCCCATTATACTCACAAAATAGTGTTATATTACTATTTACAGTTAATAAAAATGCTTAGTTTGCTTTGAGAACAAAGGAGGAATCAAACAGTCTTAAGGGCACTGAAATGGCCTGCCCTTGTCGGACGACACAGGACTCTCAAGAGATCCTGTGTCATACGACATGGAGATCCCAGAAGGCTATAAAGCCATTCTTGGACTTCAGATCTGTCAGGTTTACCCCCTTAGTAACTCAAAGCTTACCTAAGTATTTCTGTGGCTCATAAGCCACTATTTGGGTGCCTAAGGTCTGTTTGGGTGCGATCTATTTGATGGAGGCGGTTTGCCACATGACATAGACGACTTCGGATGTTCTATGTCATATGACATCCGTATCATTAAGAGTCAATCATGACTTTGCTCACTCCTATTAACCCCCAAACTGAGCTTAGACCTTCAAATAGTGTCTTCAATGGGTAAAATAAATGTCATTCCAGCCTGCTAATAGCTTGGTCATTGTAAAAGACAATCGACCATGAGGCATCATGTCGTGCGACACCCTCTTTCGGGAGGTCCTCGTGTCGGACGACATCGAGCTCTGGGCGGTGTGTCTTAACCTTCTGCCTTGTTATGAAATCATAATATGTAAAGGGTGTGGCCCCCTGTCAGGGCTCACAAGTTGTATTCAGTCTTTACATCATCAATGAAATGCCAAAATTGCATGATTTTCTCATCGACACATATTGCACACACACTTTGAATGTCCATAATTGTCCAAATGTTGATTGAAAGTCTCGAAAGAGGCGTGTTGGGTGAACTCTCTAGTTCTTCCCAAACACGTAACCAGACTCCCGAACCCAAAATCTCTTAAAATAGGTTTTTCAATGTTTTCCTTTAAAAACGGCGTGGCTGTGATGAATGTGTATCCGAAAATTTTCCCATTTTTTTGTTTGAAAAAATCAACGAAAACGGAGTCGCCACGCCATTTTAATTTTGAGGGCCAAAACTTTGAAAAAAGCCCGAGATCAGAGATTTAGGTTCGGAGGTCATGTTACGCGTCGGGAAGGACGTTAGTGTGCACCCGACGCGCCTCGTAAAACGAGTCTTCCAAGCTGAAAATCATTTGTGTGTGTGTGTGTGTGTTTTGGCCAAAATAAGTTGAAACTCAGAAAAGTAAAAATTGGGATATCTTTTTAAGACTTTAAACTGATCCCATGATTTTTTGGAAGATTTTTGGATTGAGATTTGGTACTCAAAAGACCTTTTGAAGTTGAGAGCCATTTCTGCCAGAATGAAAAAGGCAGTGGACCTTTGATTTTGAAAGGGATTCAAGGGTCTTAAAACTTCATAATCTGGATAAACTCAGAGAATGAAAGTTGTTCTAGACTCCTTAAATAAAGTTTGTGCGAAGGAATTTTCCATTTTGGAGAAGATTTGAGGGGTCAAAACCTTCTGGAAACCTCAGATATGATATCAGGATTCCCAGAAGCTGATGAACTAGCCTCTGAAAGAAAATTTGAAAAGAGGAGTTTTACTCACCCAAAAAATAAGGTAAAAATATGTCTGGAAAGCTCTGGATGTTGGATACAAAAAGTGTTTTGTAGTCAACACCAAATTCCAAGTTCATCTGTGTCCAAAAATTAAGACCATGGACTGAGGTCTGAGAAAATTGCTACTGGACAGCAACTTCTCAAGAAAGAAAATATGATTTTAAAGGGGGTTTTGCATCCATGCTTGTCCCCATTTCCCTAGGTTTTGGTTAGTGATCACTAGACATTTTAGTGGTGAATCAACTATACCAAACCATCCTTGGGGTACATTAGGACTAAGCATTTCATTTGCTTGGGAAGGGGATTTTTATCCTTTGAAAATGAGATTTTATGCTTGAAAATGGTTTTTAGGGTTTTGAAAATGAATTTTCTTTGTAAGAAAGTAAGAAAACTTTGAAAATAATGTTGATCTTTGTAGAAGATCATCCATGGAGATGGTCTTCCATGGTGATCTTCTTAGATCTAGAGCAAGAAGATGAAAGAACTACATTTTGTAGTTTGAAGATGCATGCATGGATGAGATTTAGGGTTAGGAAGAGGAGGGTTTACCAATCTTCCTTGTGTTCTTGAGTGTTTGGCTTGAGTGTATGAGTGTTTAGGGCTTTAATATGAGAGTGAGTGGATGAGTATGAGTTGGGAAAGATTGGAGAGAAAATGGTGACAATTCAAGTGAATTCTCACTGTTTTCTCTCTATATTTCGCCAGAGGTTCGGTGCAAAATGTGTTCTTCTTCCTTATTTTTGTGACTGGAGGGCTCAATTTATAGCCCTCTGGAAATTACAAACATGTCCGCGCGGATGGATCCCCTCAGCGTGCACTGTTCATTAAATGCAGCTTCAGCTTTGGACAAGAAGAATAATCTTTTTCAAAATTCAAATTAACGACCGGTTTTGTGTCTCCAGCCATTGCTATTTGTGGTTTTATTCCTTTTGTTTTTCTTTTTAAGATTCTTTTTAAGGTTTAACCTTAAATAACAATGCCCATTTTACCCTCACTTTGTTAGGAAAGTTAGGATTGTTAGGAATTGTTAGAAATGTTATAACTTTCGTTAATTTTCTAACGAAAATTCTAACAAGCTCAAATTGGAGCACTTACAGTAGCCCCTCGGCGACGGCGCTTTCGAAGGAAGCGGGATCGTCGATAAGAGTAAGGCTCCATATTTGGCAGGATGATCGAGTGATCGGGTGGCTGAACCTAGCGATAGGCTACCTACGTATCCCGAATGGAAATCAAGCCAGTCGTAGTTCGGGTCTTTGACCACAGGAGATGATGGCGTTTTAGGTGCCTCGAACTCCGATGAGCGAGTTCTCGTCGGTTCTTTGGAAAGAAACTCTGCTGGGGATAAGGGATGACCATTTTCGGTCTGATGGTTATCCGCTCGGCTGGGGATGATTGCGATTTATCGCTTTCCTAGTGATAGCGTCTTAAGTGCTTCAAACCTTGGAGATGGCGTTTTAGGCGCCTCGAACCTTGGAGATGGCGTTTTAGGTGCCTCGAATCTTGATGATGATGGCTTTTTAGGCGCCTCGAACCTTGATGATGATGGCTTTTTAGGCGCCTCGAACCTTGATGATGATGGCTTTTTAGGCGCCTCGAACCTTGATGATGATGGCTTTTTAGGTGCCTCGGACCTTAATTTGAAATGGCCTTTCGGTGGACTTTGTCTGCTGCCGAAGGATAGGGTGACCGTTTTGGTCGAGGGGCTGGACCTAATGATAGGCTACCTACGTATCCCTAGTGGGAATCAAGCCCTTTCGTAGTTCGAGTCTTACTCGAGATCTCGTTGGCTTTTGGGATTCCGTTAATTTTGCTGGGGATTTCGTTAGCCTTTGCTGGGAAAAATCAGACGTATTCGTCTGGGAAATTGGTCTTACGTTTGACTGCCGTTGGATGATTTTGATGAAAGATACGGGATCTCGTTATCTTTCTCGGGGCACTCGGTCTTACGTTTGACTGCCGGGGAAGATTTTGATGAAAGATACGGGATCCGTTATCTTTCTCGGGGCACTCGGTCTTACGTTTTACTGCCGGGGGTAATTTTGATGAAAGATACGGGATCTCGTTATCTTTCTCGGGGCACTCGGTCTTACGTTTTACTGCCGGGGAAGATTTTGATGAAAGATACGGGATCCGTTATCTTTCTCGGGGCACTCGGTCTTACGTTTTACTGCCGGGGAAGATTTTGATGAAAGATACGGGATCCGTTATCTTTCTCGGGGCACTCGGTCTTACGTTTTACTGCCGGGGAAGATTTTGATGAAAGATATGGGATCCATTATCTTTCTCGGGGCACTCGGTCTTACGTTTGCTGGGGGTAATTTTGATGAAAGATACGGGATCTCGTTATCTTTCTTGGGGCACTCGGTCTTACGTTTTACTACCGGGGGTAATTTTGATGAAAGATACGGGATCCGTTACCTTTCTCGGGGCACTCGGTCTTACGTTTGACTGCCGGGTAATTTTGATGAAAGATACGGGATCCGTTATCTTTCTCGGGGCACTCGGTCTTACGTTTGACTGCCGAGGGTAATTTTGATGAAAGATACGGGATCTCGTTATCTTTCTCGGTGGCACCTCGGTCTTACGTTTGGCTTGCTAGGGGTAATTTTGATGAAAGATACGGGATCTCGTTATCTTTCTCGGGGCACCTCGGTCTTACGTTTGACTGCCGGGTAATTTTGATGAAAGATACGGGATCCGTTATCTTTCTCGGGGCACTCGGTCTTACGTTTGACTAGGGGTAATTTTGATGAAAGATACGGGATCCGTTATCTTTCTCGGGGCACTCGGTCTTACGTTTGACTTAGGGGTAATTTTGATGAAAGATACGGGATCTCGTTATCTTTCTCGGGGCACCTCGGTCTTACGTTTGGCTAGGGGGTAATTTTGATGAAAGATACGGGATCTCGTTATCTTTCTCGGGGCACTCGGTCTTACGTTTGACTGCCGGGGGTAATTTTGATGAAAGATACGGGATCCGTTATCTTTCTCGGGGCACTCGGTCTTACGTTTGGCTAGGGGTAATTTTGATGAAAGATACGGGATCCGTTATCTTTCTCGGGGCACTCGGTCTTACGTTTGGCTAGGGGGTAATTTTGATGAAAGATACGGGATCTCGTTATCTTTCTCGGGGCACCTCGGTCTTACGTTTGGCCGGGGTAATTTTGATGAAAGATACGGGATCTCGTTATCTTTCTCAGGGCACTCGGTCTTACGTTTGACTGCCGGGGGTAATTTTGATGAAAGATACGGGATCCGTTATCTTTCTCGGGGCACTCGGTCTTACGTTTGACTGCCGGGGGAAAGATTTTCTTTGACAAGGGGCTGACTTTGGTTAACTTTGGTTAACTCTGTCAAGTTGGGGATTGAATTGCAGAGTCCTGGAATTTTAAGGGGCAAAAGGGTCATTTTGACCCTTGCAATCCTATCCGCGCGGATAGGGTTTGAAAACCAGGGGTATTAATTAGGGCCAACGCCCTTTCTCTTCCCCATTCAGTTTTTTTCAATTTTGAACGCAGAGAGAGAGAGAGGCTCGCGAATCCGCCATTATTGGCCTTAGAAGCTTCAAAAATCTTCCGATTTCTTCGATTTTTTGAGCAATGGAACACGGGGAAGGCGCTTTTCAAGGCCAAGGACGTGGCCCGGTAGCGGAGAGGCGATTGGAGCTCGTCCGGATGAGGAGGCATTACAATCTTTCGCAATCGGTTGCGGAGGAGCATTACCCCGATGCTTGGCAACATTGGGCTTCGGATTCGAATCTCCGGACGGTATACTTTGAAACCCTTTGATCCCTTTGTTGATTTCTTGCTTGACATTGATTTTTGGGTGATTTGATTTTTTTTTTTTTTGGTAATTTCGAAAATGACCATGTTCTTGGCCTTGGATTTTGATTTTGATGCTATGCATGTTGATGATGACTTTTTTTTTGAAATTGAATATTGATCTTGATGATATGCATGTTGCAATGAATTTGTGGGTATCCCAAAATGTGCATTTTGCTTGGGAAAAGAATTGGCATTTTTGCCACATTTTTTTTTTGGAATATTGTGAATTGTGATGATGCAATGCATGCATTTTGTTTTTGAAAGAATGGGCATTTTGCCAATATGGGATGTATGTATGTTTAGGATATATTTTTTTTTTCTTGAAAAGTGGGACGGATTTTTCCTCCCGTTGCATGTAAGATGGATGATATGCATGTATGCAAAAATTTTTTTTTTGAGATGATGGATGGTATTGTGATGTACCCGATTTTTTTTGAAAATCAAACGGAGTCGCCACGCCATTTTTGTTTTAAGGGCCAAAACTTTGAAAAATGCCCGAGATCAGAAATTTAGGTTCGGAGGTCACGTTACGTGCCGGGAAGGACGTTAGTGTGCACCCGGAACGCCTCGTAAAAACGAGTCTTCCAAACATTCAAAATCCTTTGTTGTGTGTGTGTGTGTGTGTGTGTTTTGGCCAAAATAAGTTGAAAATGAGGTAAGTAAAAATTGGGAGCTCTTTTTAAGGCTTTAAACTGATCCCATGATTTTTTGGGTGATTTTTGGGTTGAGATTTGGCACTCAAAAGATTTTCGGAAGTTGAAAACCATTTCTGCCAGAATGAAAAAGGCAGTTGACCCTTGACTTTGAAATGGACTTAGGGGCTTGAAAACTCCAGAATCTGGGAAAAGTCCGGGAATGAAAAATGTTCAAAACACCTAAAAAAAGGTTTCTGTAAAAGAACTTTTCATTTTGGAGATGATTTGAGGGGTCAAAACCTTCTGGAAATCTCAGATCTGAAATCTGGATTTCCAGAAGCTGATGAACTGGCCTCTAAAAGAAAAATTGAAAAGAGGAGTTTTACTCACGCAAAAAATAAATTAAAAATATGTCTGGAAAGCTCTGGATGTTGGCTACAAAAAGTATTTTGTAGTCAACACCCAATTCCAAGTTTTACTGGGTCCAAAAAATAGGAAAACGGACTGAGTTCTCAGAACAATGCTACTGGACAGCAAGATGTTCTTGAGGAGAAATGTGATTTTTGGGGGTTTACATCCATGTTCACCCCATTTTCATCCCTAGACTTGATACCACTACTTTTTGTTAAGTGGTTATCATATTCAAGTCATCCTTGGGGAATTTATGGGGTTGAAACATGTCCTTTGCAAAGGGAAAGGGGGTTTTGTAAAGATGAAACCAAGGAGAAAGAATTGACTAAAGATCTAAAATGTGGACCACTTGAGATGGTCATTCATGAAGATGAACTTCAAGATGACCATCTTAGGTCAAAACTCAAGTTAAACTAGACATAAAATAAGTCAAAGTAAGAAGAACAAGATGATCAAGAGATCAAAAGAGAATTTTAGGGTTTTGAGAAGGAGGGCTTTACCAATGGTGACACCCTATCTTCCTAGGCTTGGAATTTGACTTGAGGAGTATCAAGATTTGGTGTTTGGCTTGAGGAGTATCAAGGTTTGGTGTGTTTGGTATTTGATTGGGAAATATTCAAGAGAAAATGGTGGCAATCTAAGGATTCCCACCGTTTTCTCTCTATATTTCGCCGTAACTTAAATTCTTTGTGAGTAAGTTGTCTTGTTTTAACTGAGAGAGGAGGGTTCAATTTATAGGCCACTGGGAGATGCAAAGATGTCCGCGCGGAGGTCCTTGTAAAACGTGCCTGGTGCATTAAATGCTGCTCCAGGCTTTGAACAGGAAGAATATTTTTCAAAATATCAGCAGAAATTGTTTTTCAACTTCTTTGTTTCGGGATTTTCTTAATTCTTTTGCTTTTGGATTCCTTTTTTGGTTTAACTTTAAATGGCAAACCCTAACCTACTCTTGCTTGGTTAGGAAGGTTAGAGATTGTTAGAAATGTTAGAAATGTTAAACCTTTCGTTAATTTTCTAACGAAAATACTAACGACTCAAATTGGAGCACTTACAGTAGCCCCTCGGCGACGGCGCTTTCGAAGGAAGCGGGGTCGTCGATAAGAGTAAGGCTTCAAATTTGACGGGATGATCAAGTGATCGAGTGATCAAGTGATCGAGTGGCTGAACCTAGCGATAGGCTACCTACGTATCCCGAATGGGAATCGAAGCCGGCCGTAGTTCGGGCCTTTGACCCAGGAATGATTGTTTTTAAGGTATCAGCACAGGAGATGATGGCGTTTTAGGCGCCTCGGACCTTGAAGATGATGGCGTTTTAGGTGCCTCGAACCTTGATGATGATGGCTTTTTAGGCGCCTCGGACCTAATGGCTTGGACTTATGGCTCTATCGGTTGAAGGATTCATTTCACGTCACTGCCGGGCGGGTAGTGGCCGTTTTGGTCGAGGGGGTGAGACTAATGACAGGCTACCTACGCATCCATTTAGTGGGAATGGGAATCCACTTTCGTAGAAATTCCGAGTACTACTCGAGATTCCGTTGGCTTTTGGGATTCCGTTTAACTTTTGCTGGGATTGCATAGCCTTGGCAACTGTGGGAAAATCGGAGCCGTACTCGTCTGGGCAAATCGGTCTTACGTTTGTACTCGGCCGTTGGATGATTTTGATGAAAGATACGGGATCAGATTATCTTTCTTGGGGCACTCGGTCTTACAAGTTTGGCTGCCGGGGAAGATTTTGATGAAAGATAATGGATCCGTTATCTTTCCTTGGCACCCGAGCACTCGGTCTTACGTTTTTGACCGCCGGGTTAATTTTGATGAAAGATACGGAGAATCTCGTCATTCGCCATCTTTCTCAGGGCACTCGATGAACTACGTTTGACCTGAGGGGAGGTTCCAATTTTGATGGAAGATACGGGAACTCTAACGTTAGACTTTCCCAGGGGAGCTCGGCCATTCACGTTTACTGCCTACTTTTTCTTCTAGAGTATGAACCCAAATGGGAACTTAGTTCAGGAGTATGAACCTAAGTTGAGGTTCGGTTCCAGGGAGTATGAACCTAAATGGGAACTTAGTTCAAGGAGTATGAACCTTGCAAGTTGAGGTTTTGTTTCAAAGAGTATGAGCCCTAAATGGGAACTTAGTTTAGGGAGTATGAACCAGCTAAGTTGAGGTCTTGGTTCAAAGAGTATGAACCTAAATGGAGACTTAGTTGAGGAGTATGATCCTAAGTCGGGATTTGGTTCGGGGAGTATGAACCTAAATGGGAACTTTTCTAGTTCGGAGAGTATGAAGCCTAAGCCGAGGTTCGCGTATCTGAATGGAGGCTACCATCTGAAGGTGTTCTTCTTGGCAGGGGAAGACCCCGGGCCGCCAAGAACCATCGGGAAGAAGGTGATCAATGTCGGTCAAGTGGATGCTACCAAGGATTAGGTGCACATCCGTCAAAGGGGTCACGCAGGATGGACGGAAGTAGATCACAGAGATTGAGCGTATTTTGGGGAGTCACCCAGGGGATTGACTATTTTAGGGAAGTCGCCCCTAGATCGACTCGGCTTGTTTTGGGGAAGTCACCCAGTGGATTGACTATTTTAGGGAAGTCGCCCCTATGGTTTGGCCGAATTATTGGGAATCGCCCCATGATCGACTATTTTGGGAAGTCGCCCGAAGATTGACTATTTTAGGGAAGTCGCCACTATGATTTGACTATTTTTGGGGGAAGTCGCTCCTAATTTGACCGACTATTTTTGGGAAGTCGCCCTATGGTTTGACTATTTTTGGGAAGTCACCCTATGATGATGTACACAGGAGTAGCTATTTTTTGGAAGCCGTCATTTTGGGGAAATCGACACTATGTATCGACTATTTTGGGAAGTCGCCCTATGTGATCGACTATTTTTGGGAAGCTCGCCTGTGGTTTGACCTGCTTGGGAAGTCGCCCTATGGTTTGACTATTTTTGGGAAGTCGCCACCTATGGTTTGGTACTGTTTTTGGGCCGGGAGTCGCCTCCGCTATGGTTTGACCATTTTGGGGAAGTCGACCCTAAGGTTTTGACTTTTGGGGGGAAGTCGCCCTATGATCGATGATAATAAGTTCTTTTAGAAAAGTAGCCGACTAAGATAAGCTTTCATACCCGTGTCCTGTTGCGCTTCACTGTAGTTACTTGCTTCTAAGGGACCGAGGCTTCGTCTGATGTTGATGCAAGAGTTGTCAAGTCGCCGTTCGTGGACGGTTTTACGCCACGACGGTTGCCGTCTGAGGAAGCATTTTGACCTCGAAGGAGGAGTTTGGTCAGTCCCGCATCTTGCCGTGATCGTCAACCTTGTAGAAGTTGGGTTGAGCTTGTCTTCACATTGGGACTTCTTGCTTTTTGAGAACTTGGCGTCTCTCGAATTGTATTTGAGAGCTTGGCGTCGACAGTGGCGTTGATTTGCATTTGAGAACTTGGCGTCCTGATCGAATCGATTGGCATTTGAGAACTTGGCGTCCCCGACCGATTTGTATTTCGAGAACTTGGCGTGCGTCTCGACCGAATTGTATGTGAGAACTTGGCGTCTCGACCGAACCCGGCATTTGATTTGCATTTGAGAACTTGGCGTCCCCGACCGATTGTAACTGCATTTTGAGAACTTGGCGTCCCTCGACCGAATTGTATTTCGAGAACTTGGCTTGGTATTCGAGAGCTCGAGAACTGGCGTCTCTCGACCGAATTGGAGACACGGAGGTGGTCTTTATTGGGGTTTGTTTTCATCCATTCAAGTAGGCATTGGAGGTCGTCTTTAGCAAGTTGCACGACGCCGGAGCTTGTCTTTGCCAAACCGTGCAGATGTTGGAGGCGTCTTCATTCCATTGGAGGTCGTCTTTGGTGCGAAGATTATCCTTGCCGAAAAAGGGGGATTTGATTTCACGTTTGAATTCCCGTGCATTCGTTAGCGAAGAGGAAGATGCATATATGGCATTCATGATGACAGATGCATGCATGGAACCAAAAATGATTATGGGATGATGCATTTACTTGCTTTCGAAGATGCACTTAGCCTAAGCTTTTGGCAGGAAAATTATGATTTATGATCTTCGATGATTTAGGATTATTCCTATTGACTCAAGTTTTGTGCATGCTACATGAGCCCTTGGGAGATTTTTAGTGGGGATGCATGGGTATGGAGACTGCTTGGAACAGATTTTGATCAAGTGGGGGATGAGAACCCTTGATCGCGATTTAAACAATCGGTTGTTGGTGAGGTTTTGTCGGCAACATCACATGGACCTCAATCTTGATGAGATTGGATTCGGATCCGGGTCTTGATTGAAACTTTCCCTCTCATTCTTGGTCATTTGAAGCCGACTGCTTGACAGACTTTAGGGCCAACGTTGATACCGAGTGAAGCGCTTCTTCTCATTTGGATGAGCTGCGACCTTGGGCCGAAACCTTGTCCTGTGAGGATGATTTGATGGAATTGCTAATGCCGGGAGAAACCCCGATCTTGAATTCCGATGCTACGAGAAGCCGCCGTGTACCAAGTTCGAAGTTGAAATTCTTTCTTGCGACTTGATAAAATTCGGTCCAAAAGACCATCTTGACAAAGCCCCCGATCTGAGTAGCAAAGTCCAGATTTTGAAGAAGCGATTTTGCGAGTCTATCTCGTGGTGAAGAACCCAACGTGGACCCAAAGATGACTATATAAGCCCCGGCTCTGAAGAGCTGCCACAGGAGAACCTCGGGAGAACCGCTTAGCAAGCCCCAGCATGAAGAAATTCAGAGTAGTCTTAAAGAGGGGGAACCCATCTTTTCAGACCTTAGTCAACCAGCCATCGGACAAGACTCAAAAATGTTTACGTGCGGGGGCATATGTTTTGAAAGATGGGAATGTCTCCCGAATTGGTGTATGACACTCTCGCTTTTGGTTTGACTCTTTTGAGAGAGTATAAGCATCACAAGGTGTGGAAAAGTGTATGGAAGCCCCGCAGGAGAGGACGTAAAGACAGTGTTTGGCTCTATTTCCCTATGATGGAGAGAGAGAAGACTTGTCGAGACACTTGAAAACTTGTCTTATTCATGATGATCACAAGGCTGCTTAAAACCCTTTGTTAATGTTCGGGTTATTCAATCCCTAAATCTGATATGAACAAATATTTTGATTAATCACAAGGAGAAAACCAACTGATATCGAAAATCAAGCTTGGAAGGGCGGAAAGTGTATAGGGACGATCCTTGATGAGACCGGATTTTTTTTTTTTTGAGATTTGTTTGTGATTTCGACCGGACCATTTCTGGTTGCCTACGTTCCCTCCATTATGAAGAGCTCAGGTCGCCGTAGTTCGGGCCTATCCCGAATGAAAAGAGAATGGATGTTGAAATTCGAGGGTCTGAGGACCTTTGGGGATTTTGAGGATTTGGAGGATTGAATAACATATCCCCTTAGAGTGTCCATGAAAGACACGGATGCGAAGCCCCAGTGGGACATCCACGGCAAGTGTTTGTGAGGAGAAATGAAATATGCTCACATGAAGGGAAGGGTTGAATTTGCACAATCTTTGATTGGTAATTTTGAACCAAAATGGATTAGATTCCAATTTAAGCAAGCAATGAAGCATTAATTTGATCCTGACATCGAGGATATTAGAATGAAACCGCTATCCGGTAGGGACTGCAGTTGGGTTTCCGGGCTCTCGATCGGCTATCGGGTGATTTGGGAGATTATGACCTCTTGAGATGAGAGGTCGGCTAGGCCTTTTACTGACTGAACCTCTAAAGATGAGAGGTTGGCTCGCGGGGACGTGTTTGGGAAATCTATGGCGAGGAAGATTGATTGCCTCCAAGAATGAGAGGTCAGATTTTGACTTGGCCAAGGGCAAGGGTAATGGTGATGGGAGTATCCTCTAAAATTGAGAGGATGGCTTGGGATTGGTTTAAGGTAATGATAAGAGGAAGTCCGAGCGACTTACAACTTTTTGCGATCTTGCGAGAATTCAGGCTCCTTTTTGATCATTGGAGAGCTTCTTGAGATGTCTGGGACTTTTGAGTTCTTCTTCTTTTTTTTTTGGAAGGCTTCCTGAGGAGCTTGGAATTATATCCGAGATTGTGAGGATTTTAAAATCCTTCTTTTTTTTTGTTTTTTTTTTGTTTTTTTTTTGTTTTTTTTTTTTTTGTTTTTTTTTTTGTTTGTTTTTTTGTTTTGTTTTGTTTTTTTTTTTTTGTGACTTGGAAAGCTTCCTGAGGAGTTGAGGATTATCTTTGTCCTTCCTTCATGGCTTGAGATAATTTGCGCATCGCCGATTCTCGAAGCTAACTTCTCGGGCTCGCTTGGACTTTCTCTCAGTATGGAGCAAAAATGATGGCTAAACCGGGTTTCAAAACACGCCGATCTTGAAATGAGAGGGTAGTGTTTGGTAAGGGTGAGGTAATGGCTTTCCCTATGGGCTGAAAGGTTTCAACCGCAATCCCTACGAGAGACGAGATTAAGTCTTCATTGCTTGCTTAAGCTTTATATGAGAAAAGATCCATGCAAATTCATCGAGCAACGAGATGATGATGATGAAAGGGATGTGAGCATATGAGATGCAAGATGGGGAGTTGGTAAGCCCCAATTTGGGAAGGATATCAATTGATTTTCTCACTCTGATTAGTTTAAATATTAATCATTTTCGAAGAATTAGTGGTTGAGTAGCACAAGTGATCATTTTGGATAAAACCATTTCAATTAAGTGTAACGTGGGTGCGCAAATGATGTCTCGAGTCTAGCAAGAAAAGAAAAAAGACTTATATTAAAAATTAGACACTTAACCACTATGTCCAAAATGGACTACAACGACAAATGTCCAGGAAGGACTTAGGTGAAAGAAAAGTACTAGAACCTACGAAGGTTGACTCAAAAGACTATTTTAAAGATAGGTAGCCCCCAGTCTAGCCGCTCTTTGCTGTTGAACCATGCATCTATTCTTCGACGCTGGAGACGGGAGCTATTGCAGACCTTTCCATCAGGATTTCCTTGGCAACTTTTTGCTCAATCCAACCATCTTCATTGCCTGCGATGACTGGTTCATTGACCTTGCAAAGGGACGAGTCAAACTCCATTGTGCCCACAAGGCTTGAACCACCAAACTCGATCATGTTGACACTCATGTTGTTAGGGAGCGGGTTATTGATAGTATTAGGTCCTTCAGGCATCTCTAACCTCTCTTGCTCAATCAACCCTTGGATGGCCTTTTTCAGGGGGACGCAATCATCCGTCAGGTGCCCATGGTACTGATGAAAGGCACAATGCTTGGAGGTATCCAAAGGAGCGTTGGGGTTTCTAGGCTGATAATTTTCCAAAGGCCGGAGCAAACCTTCTCTCACCAAACCTCTGAAGATATCACTCAAAGGCATCCCAAAGTTTCTCAAGTCTTGGAGCCGGGATCTGGATGCATCAGGCTTCTTGGGAACAAAGGAAGTGGCATTGTTACAGTCCTGTCCCGCGTAGCCGATCGCCTCTTTGCCTTTAGCGAAAGTGAGAGTAGTTTTGGAGGGAGGAGCCCGATATCCGTAGGCAGGTGCAGCAGTCGGCTGCTGATTGTAAGCCTTTTCAAACTTAGCCCCGGAATTAACCATTGCACGCAAGTCAGCGTAGGGGAAGTGGCTGAGGGAAGCTCTCAAATGCGGCTTCAAGCATGACTGAAAGATGTCTAACTGCTCCTCGTCCGAGGGAGGAATGGCCATTTCACTGAGCTTTAAGTTCCATCTCTTATAGAAATCCCCAATATTCTCATTAGGGCGCTGCATCGTTGTTTGCAGGTCAACTCCAAGTTGGCTTTATACTTATCTGTGAAAGCTGGTAAAATTTGTTCCCAAGTAGCCCTATTCAGGCTGCAATCGGAAAAACCATTTCAAAGCCCCTGACTTCAAAGAGAGACTAAAGTAATCGGCCAACTGCTGGTTTGTGCATCCCTTAGCCTTCATTGCCAAAGTATAGGTGTCCAAGTGAGTTTTAGGGCATGCACTCCCGTCAAACAATTCCAGAGTGGGCATCACAAACTTGTGAGGCAGGGGGACAATCGAGTCGGGATCTGTAGGCCGAAGAGCAGTGTTCTTTTTGGCGGTCAATTCAGCAATCTGTGCTTTCATTTCCTTGTGTTGCTCCATAAACCAAGCCAATTGGGGATCCAAAGGCGGAGCGGGAATTCCTGAGCTGATATTTGAGCTAGGAAGAGGACTAGCTGTTGGTGGTGCATTGGTGGAAGGAATACCATATCCCGGAGCATAGGTGAAAACCTGTCCTTGGCCCAAATTACCCTGGGGAGTGTAGGTAGGAGCTGGGGCAAAAGGATAGAACCCAGCGACTTGCTGTTGGCTTCCAATCGGCAGAGAAGATGGAGGCAGATCTGAGGTAGCCATATGGCTTGGATTTTCGGAGTGAGGCCCATAAGTAGGCTTAAGTGCGGGTTGCTGTCCCTGGTTGTTGAATTGCATGGCTGGTTGTGGCGAGGATGCATAACCGAGAGGATACTGTGGTCCTGGTGATTCGGATGAAACCGGGATGAAGGCTTGATAACCCATAGAAGTCTGAGTGAATGGATTTGTGAAAGCTGTGTGAGGAGCAACTGAACCAGTACCATTCTGAGGAGGGGCTCCTGACTGTGGCCCAGAACCAGATTGTGGCGGCATTCCAAATTGTGGCTGTTGATGTGAAGGTCTGGATTGATCGGTTCCGAACTGAGGTGGGATTCCAATCTGCTGTGGCATTCCGAGGTATTCCCAACCATGAGAGGACATTCCGCATCGACTTTGCCCCCACTGAGGAGCTGTGAACTGATTCGTCCCATCAGGCTGCATGGATCCAGTGGTCTGACCCAGAGATCGAGGAACATGTGTTCTGGTAGCACCGAAGGAGGTTGGTGGTGGCATCCTGGAGTAATCGGGGCGACCGAGATTGGGATTGGGGTCATCCTCTTCTTCCACAGTGAAGGTGCCATCGGGATTGAGGCTGGCGGCCAAACCATGGCTCTTAATAGCCTCGATAAGGCTATTCAGCTGTGCTTCCTGTCGCATTCTCATCTGTTCTGCTAACTGATTCCATTGCTGTTCTGTCTGAGGAGTCCCGGGAGGCGGAGTGACGTTGTCCCCCTCGTTACCAGCTGATGCAGACATTCTGAAACCCGGAGTTGAAACAAACGGCGAAGCTGATGAGGCACTTGACTCTTCCCAACTGATTAAACGGTGACCCGGTGCCCGAAACCAAGCTTTACGCGGAGCTGCGGGGGAAAGACACGAGGGTTCAGATGGCGGGAATTGAAGGAGGGTAGGTGTTTGGGCTCTTAGGCTCATGCAACATGCAGTTATTTGTTCATGTTTACTTAAAACACGTTTTATTAACCTAATCGGTTGGAAAAGATTGCTCTTCTTTTTTTTTCGAACTACTCTGATTCCTGGATCAGTGGGCCCCGTCACTACGTCTATAAGCCCCTCGTATTCCACCTGTATTTCGACCTCCCAGGGTGGACAGCCCCGGGCGAGGGTCCTATAGGGCAAGCGGGTCCCACCGACCGAAAGAAAAACGATCCTAGAAGTCTGGCGGGTAATCCAGTCTTAATGAGCATTCGATGTAAATTACGGACAAAGCTGACGTCAAAGTCAAGATCATGTCCGAGAGCTCGACAGTAAAGTCGGCATGATTTGGACTGATGAATGTCCACGATTGATCTTGACTTGTCGTCAATTAGGCCGTAATTAGGCATGGAATAATCATTAATCCTTGATGACTCAGTGTCATGCTGGGAGTCAGTGTATAATTTGTGCCAGTCAGAGCCGAAGTCAAGGCGCCGGTCAATATCTTGGTCAAAGTCTGCGGCGGAAAACCGGCAGAACTTCGACTGATTAGGGACCCGAAAGATATTGAGTCGGTATGCCGACAAAGGCTTGAAAGGAAAGGTCTATACACAGACAGGGCATGACACAGACCAGACTAAAAACCAACCGGGTCTCGGACAAAGTGTGTCACGGACAAGTGCATGGTCGACACGAGGCTCCATGGGATGTTTGGGTAGTCCTGTGCTCGTCCGAGAGGCGTAATAAGACCAAACGGACCGCGACAAGGATTTCCCCGGGTTAAGGACGTAGTGTGCAGTGTACGGTCAACGTGCGCGTAGTGTGCAAGCAGTCTATCTTCTTTTTCTGAGTAAAATAGAAATTTTTTATGTGTCTTAAAAAGTATGATGCATGATTTTTTTTTGGAAATTTTCTTTTTTTTGAAAAATCTTTTTTTTTTGAAATTTTTTTTTGAAAATTAATGAGCACATAAGCACATAATCACAAAAATTCCAACAGTTAGGGACATTATTCCGACAGTCAAAATTTTGACTTTTTCCGAGGCGGCCAAAACAAACACGAAAAATGTGCAAAAATCAACACACACAAAACAAAGGATTTTCAAATGTCGGGACGGAAGCTTGACCCTCGAAAGCTTTTTCTTTTTTTTTGAAAACGATGATACCGGTACGTGGGATTGTTAAACCACAATTTATCCCCGACTCGTGTTAGGAGGCGATAACGGGAAGTTTAATGGTTTCCACCAATATACCAAATATCATTTTTTTTTTTAGAAAAAGCTTAATCCCCAGCGGAGTCGCCACTGTGATGTACCCGATTTTTGAAATCAAACGGAGTCGCCACGCCATTTTTGTTTTAAGGGCCAAAACTTTGAAAAATGCCCGAGATCAGAAATTTAGGTTCGGAGGTCACGTTACGTGCCGGGAAGGACGTTAGTGTGCACCGGAACGCCTCGTAAAACGAGTCTTCCAAACATTCAAAATCCTTTGTTGTGTGTGTGTGTGTGTGTGTGTTTTGGCCAAAATAAGTTGAAACTGAGGTAAGTAAAAATTGGGAGCTCTTTTTAAGGCTTTAAACTGATCCCATGATTTTTTGGGTGATTTTTGGGTTGAGATTTGGCACTCAAAAGATTTTCGGAAGTTGAAAACCATTTCTGCCAGAATGAAAAAGGCAGTTGACCCTTGACTTTGAAATGGACTTTAGGGCTTGAAAACTCCAGAATCTGGGAAAAGTCCGGGAATGAAAAATGTTCAAAACACCTAAAAAAGGTTTCTGTAAAAGAACTTTTCATTTTGGAGATGATTTGAGGGGTCAAAACCTTCTGGAAATCTCAGATCTGAAATCTGGATTTCCAGAAGCTGATGAACTGGCCTCTAAAAGAAAAATTGAAAAGAGGAGTTTTACTCACGCAAAAAATAAATTAAAAATATGTCTGGAAATCTCTGGATGTTGGCTACAAAAAGTATTTTGTAGTCAACACCCAATTCCAAGTTTTACTGGGTCCAAAAAATAGGAAAACGGACTGAGTTCTCAGAACAATGCTACTGGACAGCAAGATGTTCTTGAGGAGAAATGTGATTTTTGGGGGGTTTACATCCATGTTCACCCCATTTTCATCCCTAGACTTGATACCACTACTTTTTGTTAAGTGGTTATCATATTCAAGTCATCCTTGGGGAATTTATGGGGTTGAAACATGTTCTTTGCAAAGGGAAAGGGGGTTTTGTAAAGATGAAACCAAGGAGAAAGAATTGACTAAAGATCTAAAATGTGGACCACTTGAGATGGTCATTCATGAAGATGAACTTCAAGATGACCATCTTAGGTCAAAACTCAAGTTAAACTAGACATAAAATAAGTCAAAGTAAGAAGAACAAGATGATCAAGAGATCAAAAGAGAATTTTAGGGTTTTGAGAAGGAGGGCTTTACCAATGGTGACACCCTATCTTCCTAGGCTTGGAATTTGACTTGAGGAGTATCAAGATTTGGTGTTTGGCTTGAGGAGTATCAAGGTTTGGTGTGTTTGGTATTTGATTGGGAAATATTCAAGAGAAAATGGTGGCAATCTAAGGATTCCCACTGTTTTCTCTCTATATTTCGCCAGAACTTCGTTGCTGTGAGTAAGTTGTCTTGTTTTAACTGAGAGAGGAGGGTTCAATTTATAGGCCACTGGGAGATGCAAAGATGTCCGCGCGGAGGTCCTTGTAAAACGTGCCTGGTGCATTAAATGCTGCTCCAGGCTTTGAACAGAGGAAGAATATTTTTCAAAATATCGGCGAAATTGTTTTTCAACTTGCTGTTTCGGGATTTTCTTAATTCTTTTGCTTTTTTGGATTCCTTTTTTGGTTTAACTTTAAATGGCAAACCCTAACCTACTCTTGCTTGGTTAGGAAGGTTAGAGATTGTTAGAAATGTTAGAAATGTTAAACCTTTCGTTAATTTTCTAACGAAAATACTAACGACTCAAATTGGAGCACTTACAGGTATGCATGTTATTTTATGAAAATGGGACGGAGTTTTTACTTCCGTAGGAATGCATCTTTTTTTTTTTGAATGCATTGGGATTTGCTGAAAACTGTCTTTTCTGTGAGAAAAATGGGGCTATGCTCATTGTATGCTGTTATGCTGTCGAATTTTTTTTTTTTTAAATGCATGTGTATGCTTTCTTTTTTTTTGTAAATGCAAATGCAAAAAAATTTTTTTGACATTTTCTCTTTCTCTTTTTCTTTTTTTTTTTCTTTTACAGGGCGGAAACCGTTTTGTGACGGAGCAGCTGAACAAAATGAAGACTCGAGGATCGGTGGAGTCCGTGATTGACTTGTGGGACCGGCTTCCGGATGCGGGCCGAGGAGCTTTGCCGAGTCCGAGACAGATTGTTGTCGAGACGGGGCTCTGGGAGTTTGTCGAGTGCTTGAGGGGACTGGTCAAGTTCCCTAAGAGCAAGGGCTTGATGTTTGCTCTGGCGCAGCACTGGTGGGACGCGACCCACACCTTCCACTTCTTCTGGGGCGAGGCTACAGTTACGCCCTCCGACTATGCTGCGATTACGGGCCTGTCCTTTAATGGACGCAGCATTGAGTGGCGGGATGGCTACAGCGATGCGGATCTGCAGGCTCTTAAGGATTTTCCCCTATTCCCAAAAGGGGATGGGGATGGAGTATGCGGTGGTCTACGGGAAGCTTGTGGAGACCATAGCGAGTTATGAGGAGTGGGGAGGAGAGGATAGGCGCCGATCAGTTGCCGGGGCCTTCTTGTGGTTTGCTTTTTCGAGCACGCTCTTTGGACATGCTTTGAGGGACGGCGGTCTTTGCCTTGTTGAGGTCCTTGGAGGACATGGAGACGGCGGAGATGTCTCGTGGGGAGAGGCGGGGCGCGAGCTTTATTTTGCTCTTGATAGGTACGGCGGAAGAGGCTGTGAGCTCTTTGTCTTGCTTTGAGTTTGCCCCGGAGGTATAAGCTCTCTTTTTGCTTTCCCTCCTCTTTTTTTTTTTTGAGCACGCACTTTTCTTTTGCTTTGGATTGATTGGATTTTTACCTTTCGCGGTATGGGCGTTGGAGTTTTTCCACGTCACGGTGTGGCGGCGGCCGGCGGAGTACGTCGGGCGTATCCGGCCATGCGGTCTTGGTCCAAGCATGCCGGGAGAAGATAAGCTCCGGGGGCGTACGACTCTCGAGTACGCGGATTGCCTTCCTTTGACGGAGGCCGAGACGGATGAGGGATGATATTCTTCCCACAGGATCGCTTCGAGGTGGCGCGGTGAAGGCGCCGAGATTTGGGCGTGCGGCGGAGGATTTTGAGGGTCGACTGCGATGCCTATTATCCGGGAGAGAGGGTGACGCGCCGGCATGGCGTGAACTCGCCTTTGAGGACACCGGTGGAGCCCCGCCGATATGATGCACCCGAGTGATCGGTCCGTGACTGGGATGATTACCGAGCGAGCCGGCACTTCTCGGACTTCGTGGCGATGAGCCGTATGCGACATTCGTCTTGAGGAGGCCGAGGATGCCTCGGGTTTTGGATAGGGAGGGGCTTGGGATCCGCGGTACCCTCGGACGGATTTTTCCTATATCCCGGGATGGGGTCCGATTGAGGGTGCGAGATCCCTCGGCCGAGCGACTTCCACGAGCTTTCCGGCCTCGTCAGGGTATGAAGGTATGGCTTCACCTTTTCCCCTTCTTTTCTTTCATGTTTCATCATCTTTAGCATCACTTCTTTTTTTTTTTGACGCTTTTGCTTTTGTGCGGTTTTCGGAGGTGGTCATCGAGAAGGCGACGAAGCAAGTGATCGGGGCCAAGAGAATCATCGGGAGGATGGTCGCTTGCGGGGCTCCTCGAGCTAGAGCGAGCGACCACGGCGGCGCACTGTCGGACGGGAGGCTTCCCCTATTCGCTCAGAGACTTCTTCAGAGACTCCTCTGTCTCCTCTCATTGATCATCGCGCAGTGCTGCCTTCGGATCACGTCATTCTAGGGGATCCACACGGGCAGGGACACGTTTGGCAGCATGGCGGGTCGTCTTCGTACGTGCGGGAGTCCGACGCCTTCACCTTCGGATACGATTTTTCGCAGATCTCGGCTTGCCCTATCGGAGCGTGCCGGTTGGTCTGATGAGCCTCCTTCCGGAGACGAGGACGATTCGAGCCCGAGATTTTCGGGGCTCTGAGGAGCGGGCCCGAGTCGCAAGAGGGGCCGGGAGACATCGGGCGCTGGAGACTCCGATTGATTTTTTTTTTTTGAGATTTGAGATTGAGATTTAGATTTGTACAGCTTATGCACATTTTTTTTCTTCTTTTTTTTTGGGATGTAATAATTTAGGATTATTGATGTTTGTTTTTTTTTTTTTTATGCACACTCTTTTTTTTTTGGAATGTAATAATTTAGGATTTTATTTTATGAATGCAATGCAGTATGAATGCAGTGTTGCATGAGCCTTGGTTTTTTTTTTGCAAGGGTGTTTGGTATATGGACTGGTTTGGGGAGGTTTTTGCACAAGTTTCGAGCAACCGGGACGGAATATTCCTCTTTTGGTGTAGCAGCTTGGGTACATTGCAGATTTTTCGATGGAAAGCAATCCTATCCGCGCGGATAGGGGCAGCTTCTGACATTGTCCTTTAATTTTGGTTCAGACCTGGTCTTGCTTTATTTCAAATTCAAATATCCTCTTCAACCTCCAGTCCAAACAGCCATTTTCGGGGAGAAAGAGAGAAAAACCATGGAAATGGCCAAAAATTCTCCAAAATTGTCCAAAGAAAGGCAAATGTTGTTCTTTGAAAAGTTCAAGGAGTGGTGTAGGGAGATTATGCACGGGAGAAGATCATTCTTTGAAGAAAGGTACAAGATACGATGCTTGTGGTCTCTCAAAGAATTGGTTCCGGATTATGACCTCTTAAGAGCTTCTTCTTCGTTTTGGGATACTAGAAGGCATGTCTTTTGCCTTTCCTTCAACGAGATTGTTCCGACTGTCGAAGAATTTCGGGCCTTGCTTGGAGGTCCGGAGGTGGAAGAGATAGCGGTTCCCTTGCCCGGAGGGGCTTCTTTTGTTGACAGATTGTGCGTCCTCCTTCATCTTTCCCCGGAGGAAGCGCAAGGTATGATCCGCGGTCCCGATCATTTCGATATTTCCGGTCTTCCCGACAGATTTAGGGGCCTAGGCTTGGTGGATGATGCCTATTGGGATGCCTTTGCACTTTGCATGTTTGGCACCCTGTTCATGGTCTATTCCTTTGGGATTTGCCATCGGTCTCTGCTAGATGTTGTCGTCCACTGTCGCTTGGGCAGAGATGTTGTACCTTTGATCTTGGGGGAGACTTTCCATGCTCTCGATAGATTAGCTACCGGAAGGCGGTATATGCACGGGGGCAGCCCGTTTCTCTTGACCCTGTGGCTGATGGAGCGTTTGGGGGTTCTTCGGGAAACCTCTGATATGATCAGGCCTTGGACTTTTGCCAGGAGAGGTGTTGATGTAGATTTTGATGATCAGGGCTCGTGGGAGCGCTGGATGGCGGGTCGCGGGACCTGAAGATATCAGATGGTCGGTGCCTCATTGGCGGGTGGAGACTCGCAGAGTGCTTCCGGATGGGTCTCACGTGGTCATGCTTCCGGGGCTTTCTCAGTCCAGCTTCTATATTCCGGCTTTAGTCTGAGGCAGTTTGGCTTGGAAGCGGAGGTTCCTTTGGAGGGCTTTGATGATGTAGCCACCGGGGTGGTGGCTCTGTTTATGGATGATCCCTCGGTGTTTCCATTTCTTTCCCGAGCATGGAGGTATGACGCCTTTCCTTCTCGGGTTATTCTCGAGCGTCAGAGACCGGTGTTCTGACCACTTGGTACTGGATTGGTATGAGAGGCATGCAGGAGAGACTCGGGTGGCTATTTTGAGACGGCGTGAGGCCATTGTGGGTGCGGAGGACTGATTTTACGAGAGGAGGAGGGCCGAGGCGAGGGCCAACCCTCGCGACCGGAGCGGAGACGGCGTGACCAATTATGAGGCTTACGTCGAGACGGAGAGGAGGGCTCCTATGCTACCGGCTAGGCTACGAGGAGATGAGGGATGACGCTAGGGCTACTAAGGCCACGACGGATTGGTTTGATAGACCCCTGTCCCTATACGGAAGCTTGGTAGGAGGAACACCGACATTTTTCTGTTCGAAGAAAAGAAGACTCGAAGGGGAAGAAGAGGGGAGAGGCCGATGCGAGTGGCTTGGAGTGACTACGAGGTTTCCAAGTATCCCTTTTCTTGTCATGGCGAGACACATTAGTTTGATTATGTATCTTAGTTTTCCTTTAGCGGGTTGCTAGTTGTAGGAATGAATCGGGCTTAGACTCATCAAAGAGCTTTTAACTTGTAATGAATGTTTGAATTGCTTTAGAGTTTTCGAGACGCTTTCATGGTGCGATCGGTTGTATTGATGCCAAAGTATGGCTTTTATTTGTGCTTTAGACCGAACCGTTTCCATTGCCTACGTTCCCCTCATTTTGAGGAGCTCGGGTCTTCGTAGTTCAACTTTGGTGAACTCTTTTTTTTGTTTTTTTTTGTTTTTTTTTTTTTTTTTGTTTTTTTTTTGTTGTTTTTTTTTTAGTGCAACCCCTGTTTTTACCTAGGCCGCCCTTTTCGGGTTTCTAACCTAGTTGGGTATTACTCTTTTAGCACTCCTTTTTTTTTTTTTTTTGTTTTTTTTTTTTTTTTGGTGCAACCACATTTTTACCTAGGCCGCCCTTTTCGGGTTTCTAACCTAGTTGGGTATTACTCTTTTAGCACTTTTTTTTTGTTTTGTTTTACGCGTAGTATACGCGCGGCTTGTCACCATTCTTGGGTGTACAAAGGGATTCCGTCGAGTGCGAAGTTGCATGGCTCCTCGGAGAAGATCTTACGGACGACATATGGCCCGACCCATACGAGGCTCCCATTTTCCGAGGGGTTGATACGGGTGGGGGCTTTTCTTTTAAAACGAGATCCCCTTCTCGGATTTCCCGATGCTTTACTTTCTTGTCGAAGGCTCTAGCCATTCTTCCTTGGTAGGCCGGATGTGTTCCATGGCCTTCGATCGGCGTTCGTCTAGTAGGGCCAATTCATCATGGCGACTGCGGAGCCATTCGACCTCGTTGATACGGCTTTCCAATCGTATACGGAGCGAGGGATCTCTAGCTCGATTGGGAGTACGGCTTCCATTCCGTATGTGAGGGCAAACGGTGTTTCCCCGGTTGCCGTTCGGCGATGTTACGTAGCCCCGAGTGCAGTGTAACTTCTCGGGCCAATCTACGCCTTGGACGGCCATTTTCGGATGATATTTTCGAGTCTTGTTTCTTTGCTTCGACGGCTCCGTTGGTTTGGGGCTGTAGGGAGATGACTTGTGACGGGTTATTCGGAATTCCGCGGCGGTTTTCACATTCCCCTTGAAGTGGGATCCATTATACGAGATGATTTCGGTTTGTGACCCGTATCTGCACATGATGTTTTCTTTGATGAAGAGGGCAACTTTCTTTGAATTGAGGATTTTGTAGGACTTTGCGAGCATCCTTTCCGATTCCTTGAAGAAATCACCAATCTGCGTCTCTTTAGGCTCTTCGCGGTTCCCAAATTCACACTCGTCAAAATCTCTTCGGCGGCTTGGGCTCGATTTTCCTCTTTCCGGACAACTTTTTGCTTAAAGATTTTTTTGTTGTTTGATTTTTTTGTTTAATGTATGCTTCTTTATCTAATGAAGTATTATTAAAAATTTTTTTATTAATTAATTCATCATTAGTTACAGTGGCAATCGAGGGATACCCAGAAACATTCGTCATTTCATTGAAAACGAAAAGGAATACGGTGCTTGCTACGGACTCGTAGTCTTCGGGCGTAAGGCCGTCGGACGACCCTAGAGACTCGATCTTAACAAAGAGAGGCGGGAGGACTTGTCCTAGATTGACACAAAGGGACGGGGGACCAATCCAAGCTTGGTGATCATTTCCTCCTTGGTCGCGGACGGGCACAGAGAGTTTCCCAATTCTTTAGCGGCATCGGCTGTTGGTGGCCTCATGACTCGGGAGCTGTGCTTTGTTTTGTTTTCCTTTCTCAATTGCCGCTATCATCTTTTGGACCGAGCCGAGATCAATCGGAGTCAGGCACCTGGACCTCTTCTTGAACAATTCTTTGCATAACCAGACCATCCCAATCATCGAGGGAAATTCCGTGGCCTTAGCTTTTGGCCTTTGTCGGTTCGAATTCGGGTTTCGGATCTTCTGGGCGGTAGGAATAGTGGTTGTGAGCTTCTCAGCTGTTCCACCGGAGTCGAGCACGCCTACGAAGGTATACTCGCTCTTCGTGGTAGTGGTAGCCCCGGAGTATCTTGGGTAGGTCCGGGAACATTCTACGGACGGGGTTAGCCTTGGTTCCTACGAACTTGTTGAGGCTATCTTGTAGCTTTAGCCATCTGCCGTAGGAGTGGGCTCTGTGATGTTTCTGGTTGTGTGGGACCCTTTACAAAGTAGTCAGCCAAATTAGGGTGAAGGGGAGAGATTTAGGGTTGTCGGCGGGACCTTTCTGTGGCGGCTTCAAATCTTTTTCCCTTTGCGGTGTCATTGAGGAGGCCTCATATCCCGGGCCGTGGCGAGTATTACGTCCTTTCACCTCGATGAGTTTGAAAGTTCCTTGTTGGCGCTTCCCAGGCCAGAGGCCGGAGTAGATAGCTCATTTTCTCATCATTTTCAAGGCCGGTGGGATTTTATCCCAGTGACCGTCGGATCTACGTTGCACACTTGGGCTTTGGGAGGCTCGGCTGTGAAGCCTAGTTAGCATGTGACCTTCCTCGTCATGTTTGATTTCGAGAATAGGTATTCCGCCCGTATCTGTGCCCTCTAAAGTGACTAAATCTCAAGTAAATGGTCGTCGAGATCCCCATTCGAGGCAATTTCACACCTTTGGTGGAGGCTTGAGGCGACCACTTTGACTTGGTGCGGCCAAGGTCTTCCCAGCGAGGGCATTGAAAGTAATCGGGATGTCGATAACCTGGAATTCCACAGGTATCAATTTACTGTCCAAACCGAGAGGTCTAAAGTGGCAACTCAGAGGCTGCTCGGGATGTTGAGTCGTAAGCTTTATTGTGAGAGAAGAAGGCTTCAAGTCTGTAGTCTTGATATCAAGCAAGCTCATGATCTTTGCCGGAAGAATGTTCATTCCGGACCCATTATCAACCGGGACCCGAGGAGGCGTCGTTAAATCCAGTTTGGTGTGATGAAGAGAGGCTCGTTATGATCGGCCCCAAATTGAGGGAGGTCGAGATACGTGAAAGTGATTATATTCCCATAATGGATGTTTCCAATTAGGTGTACCACATCATCGGGAGTAGCATCAATAGGCACGAGAGTGCGAGCCGGGCTTTCTTCCGGCTTGGCTTATGGGGATAGGACGAAGGTGAGTAGAGACCGAGAGGAAATGTTGGCTGTGTTTGCTTCAAGCGGGTGAGCACGGGATCCTCTTTCTCGGGAGTGCAGGTTTCGGTTGTCTTAGCATAGGGGCGGCGATCTTCTTTCGGTGCTTGATGCGTGGCCTTCTTATACGCCTTGGGATTTCCTTGGAAAGATACGCCCGAGATCGGGTCAACAGATTAACTTCCTCATCCGTCGTCTCTTGGTGGATTTCTTCAATCTTTGCTAAGGTCGATGGGGAGCCCTTTTGGCTATTGGCCATTGGTTACGACGGAGTCTAGTGACAGTGAGGTGGCATGCTTGGCTCCTTCTGGCGGCCACCTGCGCTTCCCAGGTCACGAGCTTTCGGGTTTGGGGTTGTGTTGTTGCCCCTTGGATGGCCCATGAGCTAGGGCGTCCTCCGATTCACTCTCATGGCCGGCCTTGCTCATAGTTATCATGCAACAAGAGTCGCTATTGTCGGGACTCGGCGGCTTTTCGATCTCATCCCGGTATAGTGCGGCCATTACGGTTCCTTTACGTAATATTCGAGTTGGAGATGATTATAGCACTTTGTGTTGGAGGCGCATCCGGTATCATGCCGGTTTCTAGGACTTCTACGAAAGGCGACATACATTCGGGGAAGAGTGACCTCTTCTTGGGTAACCACGATAAGGATCGTTACCTTGCTTTCGGGCGGATTTGATCGACCGGGGTTATTCTCTCATTTGGGAGAATGGGAGTCGATCTCCTCTTTCTAGCAAATCTTCAACTATCCGCTTGGATCGGATGTACGAGAATCCTTTCCCCCAAAGCATGGTAGGCGGTGTTGAATTCTATGACCTCCACATACTCGGCCCGGAAATTTCATGGCTTTCATGTCCTCGGTCTCATATTCGTCTTAGAAGTTTCTTCTTCGTCGCTTGCGATAACCGGCCATTGTGCCCGGCTCCGTGGGCTCATTTACGGCATGATTGTTCCAAATTGTTTTCGGATCGGGGCCTCGGTTGACTCTTCACTCTCGTCATCATCATCATCATCATTTGTCACGAGAATCTTCTTCCCATACTACGGGATTTCGGCGGAGAGGAACGCCGATCAAACCCGTTGGGGAATATGGGTGCGTGCGGCCGCAAAAATTGTCATATGTTCCCATTCCGGAAGTGGCAATTGTGACTTAGCTTCTCCTCCCGAAATTGCGGGGGAAGAGTGAGAGGGGGTGGCACGTATTTGACACCGGTAGGATATAGAAGGAATCCTCCTCTTAGATTCTTCTTTGTTCTCGGGATCATATTCGGGCTCTCCCAAAGCCAATTTGCGAAGTGTACTAGCTCCGAGATGCTCTTCGGCCTCTTTCGATAAGCCCCGATACGAGCGCCCGCGGAAGCTTTCTTGTTCGATTCTTCTCGATTGTTCTAACCATCTTGTGTAAATGGTCCTCTCATGTTACGAGCGGAACGGCCCCGGTTCTTCGGTATCGGCCTTCCCTTTATCGAGAAATAGCGGGCCTCGTATTCTTGCAATGAGTCTCGACATGAGACCAAGATGGGTTGATTCGTTCGATATCCTCGAGGCGAGGGGAATCCGAATTCGGGATCCTCGACGAGGTTGGCCACGGGTATTTGGGGACCTTCATCGGCATCTTCATGGGCGTGTGAAGATTCTCCGCATTCAATCATATTCACCGATTATGGTTCCTTGGCGGCGGATTTTTGGCTGTGTTAGGCCCCTCGGGGCCTTCCAACTTTCCTTGCTCTATTAGCCCTGGATTGCCTTTTCGAGTGAAGCGGTGTCGATCGGATGTCAGTGAGCTTGATGAAAAGCACAATACTTTGTAGTATCCACGGGAGCATTCGGATTCTGGGTTGGAAATTCTCCAAAGGCCGCAGCAAGCCTTCTTTCACCGAGTCCCCTAAAGATGTCATTCGGGGGCATTCCAAAGTTTTCGAGATTTATGACCCGCGGTTTGGGCTCATTTGTTTTCTGGGAGCAAAAGGAGTCGTGTTATTACATTCCTATCCCGCATAGTTAATCATCTCTTTGCCTTTAGCGGGGAGCGAGGCGGTGTTTGCGGGGAGGAGCCCGATATCTGTGGCGAGTGCGGCGGCCGGTTGCGGATGTAGGCCTTTTCAAACTTAGGCTGCAGAGTTAACCATGGCCCGTAAGTGCGAGTATGGGAAGTGGCGAGGAGGCTCTCGAGATGTGGTTTCAAGCATAGCTGGAAGATGTCCGGTTGTTCCTCTTCGGAAGGAGGGATGGCCATTTCTGAGTTTCGGATTCCACCGCTTGTAAAAGTCCCCAACATTCTCATCGGGGCTATTTGCTGCTTGTTGTTTGTAGGTCAACCCTATTTGTTTCCCATTCCAAGTTGGCCTTATATTTCTACGTGAAGGCATTGGTAATTTGGTCCCATGTGGCCACGGCTTCGGGTTTCAAACGGAAGAACCACTTTAAGGCACTGGACTTCAAGGATAGGCGAAATAGTCGGCCCATAGCTGGCGATTGGTACATCCTTTGGCTTTCATTGCCAAGGTATATGTGTCCAAATGGGTTTTCGGCATGCGGTCCCATCAAAGAGATCCAGATTAGGCATCACGAATTTGTGGGGCGGAGGAACAATGGAGTCGGGTGCGTAGGCCGGAAGGCGGACTTCTTGGCGGTCGGTTCGGCGATCTGTGCTTTCATTTCCTTGTGTTGTTCCATGAACCGGGCCGGATGAGGGTCTTGTGGTGGAACCATGGCATTCAAGCTAGTGGGCGAGCTAGAGAGGAGCTACCTGGAGCGGGCGGGTGGAGGGAACGGCCGATCCGGGGACGTAGGTGAAAACTGTCCCGGGGAGTTTGAGTTACAGGGAGCATGAGTAGGAACCCGAGCAAAAGGGTAGAACCTTGCGGCTTCTTTGTTGATTTTCAAGCGGCAAAGTAGGTGGGGGCAGCCCCGATGTAGCCGGATAACTTGGATTTCAGTGGGGCCCGTAAGTAGGCTTGAGTGCGGGGCTTTGTCCGGATTGTTGAATTGCATGGGCACTTGTGGTGAAGGTGTGTAACCGAGGCGCTGCGGTCTGGTGATTTGGATTGAAACCGGGATGGAGGCGTTCAGTGAGGAATGGATTTGTGTGACGCCGCTTACGAGGACTCTGGCCCAGAACCAAGTTGTGGCGGCATTCCAGCGTGTTTATTCTTTGTGAAGTCCGGATTGATCGGTTCCGAGCGAGGCGGGATCCCGATTAGGCTGTGGCATTCGAGATAGCCCCAACCATGAGAAGACATTAGTCTTGATTTTGCCCCAGCGATTTGTGCCGTCGGGCTGCATGGATCCGGTGGTGCGTGGTTGGGGAGGCTGGTGACCGAAAATCGAGGAGCATGGGTTACGAGTAGTGGCACCATAGGAGGTGGGTGGCGGCATCTGGTGTAGTCGGGCGGCGAGAGTGGGGTTGGCATCCTCGTCTTCTTCCACGGTGAAGGTGCCATCGGGATTGAGGTGGCGGCCGAGACCGTGACTCTTAATAGCCTCCATAAGGCTATTTGTGCTTCTGTCGTAACCTCATACGTTACGCTAGCTTGATTCCACTTTGTTGCTCTGTACGAGGGTCCGGGAGGCGGAGTGACGTTATCCCCATCATTACCGGCGATGCGAGACATTACGAAACCGGAGTCGGAACAAACGGTGAAGGCGACGATGCGCTTGACTCTTCCCAGCTGATCAAACGGTGACCGGTGCCCGAAACCAAGCTTTGTGCGGAGGCTGCGGGGAAAGGACATGAAGGTTCAGATGTGCAGGAATGGAAGGAGGGTAGGTGTTTGGGCTTTAGGCTCATGCAACATGCGGTTATTTGTTCACGTTTACTTAAAACATGTTTTATTAACCTAATCGGTTGGAAAAGATTGCTCTTCTTTTCGCAAACTACTCGATTCTGGATCGGTGGGCCCCATCACTACGTCTATAAGCCCCTCGTATTCCACCTGTATTTCGACCTCCCGGGGTGGGCGGCCCGGGCGAGGGTCCTATAGGGCAAGCGGGTCCCACCGCCGAAAGAAAACGATCCTAAAAGTACGGCGGGTAATCGAGTCTTAACGAGCATTCGATGTAAATTACGGACAAGGCGACGTCGAAAGTCAAGATCATGTCAGGGCTCGACGAAAAGTCGGCATGATTTGGGCGATAAGCGTCCACGATTGATCTTGACTTGTCGTCGGTTAAGCGTAATTAGGCATGGAATATTCATTAATCCTTGATGACTCGGTGTCAATCTTTGGGAGTCGGTGTATAATTTGTGCCGATCGGGCGAAGTCAAGGCGCCGGTCAATATCTTGGTCAAAGTCTGCGGCGGAAAACCGGCGAGAACTTCGGCGATTAGGGACCCGAAAGATATTGAGTCGGTATGCCGACAAAGGCTTGAAAGGAAAGGTCTATACACGGACGGGGCATGACACGGACGGACTAAAAACCAACCGGGTCTCGGACAAAGTGTGTCACGGACAAGTGCATGGTCGACACGAGGCTCCATGGGATGTTTGGGTAGTCCTGTGCTCATCCGAGAGGCGTAATAAGACCAAACGGACCGCGACAAGGATTTCCCCGGGTTAAGGACGTAGTGTGCAGTGTACGGTCACGTGCGCGTAGTGTGCAAGCAATCTATATTCTTTTTCTGAGTAAAATAGAAATTTTTTTATGTGTCTTAAAAATATGATGCATGATTTTTTTTTTTGAGAATTTTCTTCCTCTTTTTTTTTTGAAAATCCCTTTTTTTTTGAAATTTTTAATGAACACATAAGCACGAAAATTCCGACAGTTAGGGACATTATTCCGACAGTCAAAATTTTGACTTTCTCCGAGGCGGCCAAAACAACATGAAAACTGTGCAAAAAATAACACACACACAAAAATGATTTTCAAAGTCGGGACGGAAGCTTGACCCTCAAAAGCTTTTTTTTTTTGAAAATGGTGATACCGGTACGTGAGATTGTTAGACCACAATTTATCCCCGACTCGTGTTAGAAGGCGATAACGGGAAATTTAGTGGTTTCCACCAATATACCAACCAAATACCATTTTTTTTTAAAAAAAGCTTAGTCCCCAGCGGAGTCGCCACTGTGATGAATGTGTATCCGAAAATTTTCCCATTTTTTTGTTTGAAAAAATCAACGAAAACGGAGTCGCCACGCCATTTTAATTTTGAGGGCCAAAACTTTGAAAAAAGCCCGAGATCAGAGATTTAGGTTCGGAGGTCATGTTACGCGTCGGGAAGGGGGTGTGTGTGTGTGTGTGTGTTTTGGCCAAAATAAGTTGAAACTCAGAAAAGTAAAAATTGGGATATCTTTTTAAGACTTTAAACTGATCCCATGATTTTTTGGAAGATTTTTGGATTGAGATTTGGTACTCAAAAGACCTTTTGAAGTTGAGAGCCATTTCTGCCAGAATAAAAAAGGCAGTGGACCTTTGATTTTGAAAGGGATTCAAGGGTCTTAAAACTTCATAATATGGATAAACTCAGAGAATGAAAGTTGTTCTAGACTCCTTAAATAAAGTTTGTGCGAAGGAATTTTCCATTTTGGAGAAGATTTGAGGGGTCAAAACCTTATGGAAACCTCAGATATGAGATCAGGATTCCCAGAAGCTGATGAACTAGCCTCTGAAAGAAAATTTGAAAAGAGGAGTTTTACTCACCCAAAAAATAAGGTAAAAATATTTATGGAAATCTATGGATGTTGGCTACAAAAAGTGTTTTGTAGTCAACACCAAATTCCAAGTTCATCTGTGTCCAAAAATTAAGACCATGGACTGAGGTCTGAGAAAATTGCTACTGGACAGCAACTTCTCAAGAAAGAAAATATGATTTTAAAGGGGGTTTTGCATCCATGCTTGTCCCCATTTCCCTAGGTTTTGGTTAGTGATCACTAGACATTTTAGTGGTGAATCAACTATACCAAACCATCCTTGGGGTACATTAGGACTAAGCATTTCATTTGCTTGGGAAGGGGATTTTTATCCTTTGAAAATGAGATTTTATGCTTGAAAATGGTTTTTAGGGTTTTGAAAATGAATTTTCTTTGTAAGAAAGTAAGAAAACTTTGAAAATAATGTTGATCTTTGTAGAAGATCATCCATGGAGATGGTCTTCCATGGTGATCTTCTTAGATCTAGAGCAAGAAGATGAAAGAACTACATTTTGTAGTTTGAAGATGCATGCATGGATGAGATTTAGGGTTAGGAAGAGGAGGGTTTACCAATCTTCCTTGTGTTCTTGAGTGTTTGGCTTGAGTGTATGAGTGTTTAGGGCTTTAATATGAGAGTGAGTGGATGAGTATGAGTTGGGAAAGATTGGAGAGAAAATGGTGACAATTCAAGTGAATTCTCACTGTTTTCTCTCTATATTTCGCCAGAGGTTCGGTGCAAAATGTGTTCTTCTTCCTTATTTTTGTGACTGGAGGGCTCAATTTATAGCCCTCTGGAAATTACAAACATGTCCGCACGGATGGATCCCCTCAGCGTGCCTTTGTTCATTAAATGCGGCTTGACTTTGGACAAGAGGAATAATCTTTTTGAAATTTCAAATTAACAGCCAGTTTTGTGTCTCCAGCCATTGCTATTTGTGGTTTTATTCCTTTTGTTTTTCTTTTTAAGATTCTTTTTAAGGTTTAACCTTAAATAACAATGCCCATTTTACCCTCACTTTGTTAGGAAAGTTAGGATTGTTAGGAATTGTTAGAAATGTTATAACTTTCGTTAATTTTCTAACGAAAATTCTAACAAGCTCAAATTGGAGCACTTACAGTGGCGACTCCCAAAACCGAAATTTTCAAAAACTTATCATTACAATACAACAACCTTTTTAAAAGGAAAATGATATTTTTTCGGGCGAACGTTCATTCAGTGGCGACTCTGCTGGGGACAATACATTGAAAAACTTTTTGTTTTTTTTTAAAAAAAATGAATGAAGACGATACTTGGTATATAGGTGGAAACCACTGACCTTCCTGTATCGCTCCCTAACCCGGGGCTTGGGATAAACGGTGGTCTAACAATCCCACGTACCAGTGTCATTCTTCTGTTTTTGGAAAAAAGGGAAAAGTTTTTCTTAAGAGAGTCTAACTTTCTTTAAATCAACTTGGACAATTTCTACATTCTCCTTGTGTGCGCACTTGTGTCATTTTGTGTGCCCATATGGGCCTTGCCACGCTTCTATGCTTTGGTATGTGGTACCTTTGGGAGTCGGGGCTTCCCCCTTTGCAATTTGCTCTTCCCGTTGATCAGAACAGGGCAGGATGACGCTGGACTACAGCTACTGGTAAATTCTGACATTTGGGGCAGTCCCCTTTTGTCATGCTTTGACTCATTCTCTTGTTTTTCCTTTGCATATTGCATAAAAAAAACAAAAAAAAATATCTTTTACAGAAAAGCAAAAAAATATTTTCCTAGAAAATACCTTCACACTACTCGCACGCTACCCGCACATAGAGTTAGAATCCGGGAGTGTACGGACGGCATCGCGGAAAGTGACGTGTTTCGCTAACGCTTGAGCGCCTAAAGTCCTCCTAGCCTGTGAGTCAGCCAACACTTGTCCGTGACACACTTTCTACCGTGACCGGTTGGTTTTTGGCCAATACTTTTCAAAACATTTCTTAAAACTCGGTTTTCAAAATTTTCTCACAAAGTCTGAGTCATGCACCGTCTTCAAAAACTTGGCATACTCTCCCTCCTTATGTCGAGATTACGACATAATTCAAACGTGAGTACACGTTAAGACCTCTACATATCTCGACGTGGGTACATATCGATTTCTCGGCTTGGCTTCATAAGAAGTCATGACGCGTTCTCGACATGTGCCAACACGGGACCATGTCGAATTCTTAACGCATACTAACGAGAATTATGCCGAAATTTCGCCGCTAAGCGACGAGAGGCCATGCCAGATTTCCAACTCGAAAAGAGGAGAGGTCATGCCCAAATTCTTCCAGGGTTTTACCTGCAAACTGCGGTCTCGTACATTCAAACGTACGTTCAACCCTCTCTCCTCCCGAGTTTAGACGTTGACTTGGACTTGGTTTTGAAAACCCCGAGTTTGACTTGTTTTGGCTCGTACGCCCATAGGTTCGTTCTCCCTTTCGATTGGTGGGTTCCACGTGCCCTATAGGACCTCTGCCGGGATTGTCCGTCCCGGAGGTGCAATACAGGTGGAATACAGGGGGTCTATAGACGTAGTGATGGAACCCACTGATCCAGGAATAGCGTAGAATGCGAAAAAGAAGGTGTCCCCCTTTTCCAACCATTCCTAGGATCAATAAAAATCATTTTTATAAACAAAAGAAAAAATATAAAAATATATATAAAAAAAAGAGAGCATATGCATGAGTCCGTCCTAAGCCTATCCTCTCCCCCACCTAAATACATTCTCTCCCCTTTCAGCGAGCAAGTATTGGGTCAGAGTTCCGGGTGGTCGGTTAATCAGTTTCTCTCCAATCAGGGGTTCGTTTCCAGCAGTCTCAGAGATGGCAGATTCGCAAGTTTCAGCGGGTTTGGGTCCGAATGCGGGTGTTGATCCAGCTCAGATTCAGAATGCCGGTCAAGGCGTAGGGCCAGATCAAGGTCAGAATGCAGGGCTGAACGTAGCTTTGAATGCCTCCCCCAGTAGTGGTTATGGCGGGGGTCCTCACATGACACCCCCGGGGAGTCCATTTGTTAACCCTCACCCAGGTTTCAACTTCTCTCAGGAAGCTTCTCTCCGTGCTGCTCTCGAAGCCTCTCGTGCCCGTGAGGAAGCCGGTTGGGCTCGCTATGTCGAAGTAATGCGCATGCAAGGCGTCGCCGTAATCCGTCATCCTGATGGGTCATATGAAGAAATCAGGGAAGAGCCCGATGTTACTATAACCGGCACTGGCTTTGTTCCCCCATCCTCACCCAGGCAAGGCCTTCACAATATGCCCCCACCAGTCTCCTATGGTGTGCCTGGCTCCCTCTCGATGCCGACTCATGGGGTTATGTCAAGACCTCCCCCTATCCCAGTATCTACTTATGGTATGCAATACGGGCTGAGGGGCGAATCAAGCTCCTTCCCAAAGGTCAGTGCTCAGGACCAGTTTATGTTTTATCCCCAAAACCAGCTTGGGCAGGGTCAGCAACCCTATGGTGTCAATCAAGAGCCGTTTGGTTATATTCAGAATCAGTTTGGGGCTCAGGGTCAAAATCCGTATAACAGCACGGGTCAGCCTCCCAACACAACCTTCGGTGGTCAGTTTGCTACTCCTCACGATCAGTCCAATCAGCAACAGAGCGGATATCGTATGTCGGGAAACCAGATTTGCCAGGATCAGATCCCGCAATATCCACAACCCCAATTCCAAAACAACATCCCTCAGCCTGGGGTTTGTTCTCCTCTCACCCGGCATCTGTACGGTCCCACACCGTATTCAGCTCCGTGTACCAGTATCAGGACCCCTGCCCATGGTCAAGTCGGCAGCCAATCAGTACAGTTTGGGCCCCGGAACCCCGATGTCCAATTCAATGGTTACGACATGTACGGGAACAAAATCCCCAGCCCAGTTGGCTTAGTGGACAGCAGTGTTAGCATACCCAGCACTCTTGGTCTTCCTCCGGCTACCTTGCCAATCAGGTCCATACTAGAGTTTCCAGTGCCATCCCCAACAATAGCTCCGACTATGGGACGACCCCCATCCTCCGAGGTTTCAAGTTTGAAAGAAGAACTGAAGTATGTGAAAGAGCAATTGCACAAGATGACTTTTGGGTCCAGCATGGTCAGCTCCGTAGAGCTCAAAGACTCCAAGGCTCTCCCAAAGAACTTCAAAATGCCCCCCATAACCAAGTTCGAAGGCTCCACATGCCCTAAAACTCACATGAACAGCTACATCATGTCAATGGGTGCCAAAGGGGCCACCGAAGAGATGCTGGCCCTTTACTTTCACTTATCCCTCGATGACTCTCCTTTGAGGTGGTTCCTCGGCCTTAAACCAGAAGCAAGGGCTACGTGGTCCCAGATCAGTGATGCTTTTTTAGACAAATACAAAGGAAGTGTCGAGTGGTACACCACTCGTAGCGACTTGATCGGCACCATCCAGAGGCACGATGAGTCCGTAACAGACTTTTATAAGAGATGGAACAAGAAGCTTAATGAGTTGGTTCACCCAATTCCCCTCTCTGACGAAAAGTCCATCTTCCTTTCATGCGTCAAACCGTCTGTCAGAGAAGCCATTGGCCGGGGATACTACCCGAATCTGCGAGAAATGGTAAGTGCAGGGGCCGAAAGCGAGAATGCTACCTACTCCATTGTCCCAACTCCTGTTCCTGGTAACACTCCAGCTCCCCGCTATCGAGTTACAAGCTCTACCCCTGTTGCTTCAAAAGGCAAAGAAACTACGGTCTCTAACACCGTCAACTATATCGAGGGAGAACAATCGGCCACTGGCCGTGGAGGAGGGCGGCCTCAGAAGTCGAAGTATGATGATTTGGGGATGCCGCTCGAAGAGGTATTTGATGGTTTGATGAGAACAGGAATGATCAAACCTTTGGAGAACTACCCTACTCCTAACACCCCGGGACTGGATCATAGCTTAAAGTGCCGTTACCACCAGAATTCGGGCCACACTACCAACAGCTGCTTCACACTGAGAAGGATTGTTCAGAGTCTGATCGACCAGCGCAAGATTGAAAAGCCGAACATCGTCACCAATCCTCTTCCCAACAACAACAACAACAACAACAGGGTCAACATGATCGAATTTGTCAATGTCATAGAGTTTGGTGAGGCTAGACCCAACAAGGGTGTGAGGGAACTTAAGGCTATTGTGCCCGCAAACAATGATGTAATCAATGTTGATGATAAATCAAATGCTCATTTCTGCTATATGTTGTCTTGGGATAATATTCGAACTGCAGCAAAACTAGCAAATGATGTCCAGCATAATGACATTTCCCCCAATTCTCAATCTACTCCCCTCACTTGGGAAGAGATTAAGAGCGCCGCAAGTTCAAGCTCGGAAATCACTATTAATCAATTACGACAAGCAGCCTGGCCGTATGCTACACAAGGGCCTCCGATGAGTTGGTCAGAAGTAAAAGCAACTGACGCAGATCACGACAAGGACCAGAAAGCTGAGGTGAATTTGCTCACCAGGTCAGGAAAAATGTTGGGAACCGATGTTGCCAGATCATCAGGAAAAGACAAAGAAGCAGTTGTTCCACGAAACGGGGCTGGTAAAAACCCGTACGCCAAAGGAGTAACTGAAGAGGATTCAATGGAGAACGACCCAATCCTCGCACAGTTGAAGCAAACCCAGGCCAACATTTCTCTTTGGTCCCTCTTGACTTCTTCTTATCCTCACAAGTTGAAGTTGGAGGAAGCCTTATCTAAGACAATGGTGTCCGTAAATTCCACCCCTGACGAGGCATGCCAATTGATAGGTACCGCCCAGTACGGAAATATCATCACCTTTACGGAATTGGATTTGCCAAAGTATGGAGCCAATCACAACGAATCCCTGCACATCACTGTTCAGTTGGATGGACGCCAGCTTCCCCACGTAATGGTGGACAACGGCTCAGCTATGAACGTATTGCCTGCCAGAATGATGAGCCTGTTGAACATTAAGGCCACTGATTTGAAGCCATCCGATCAAACTATAAAGGCGTATGACTCCACGTCTAGGAAGGTTTTGGGTGTAATACCATTAACCATGTGGTTCGGCAAGAAACCCCTGGTAGTTGAGTTTCAGGTGATAGACATTCCGATCAGTTTCTCTGCTCTGCTAGGAAGACCGTGGCTGCACCAGATCAATGGGGTCGCTTCCACCCTGCATCAGTGCGTCAAGTTCGTCCAAGACGGCGAGCTGACCATCATCTATGGAGATAGTGTTACCATCGAGGGCACCGATGATGAGGGAAGACCGGTAATGGAAATTAAGCACGACAAAGCCAACTTGATGTTGAGCGATTTCAGGGTCGAGAGCCCAAAAGCCCAGATCTGCGCGATTGACCTGACAACCTCCTTTAATAAAATTCCTCCGGTTATGGTGATGATGAGGCGAATGAACTACATCTCGGGGCTTGGTCTGGGTAGACGTCAGCAGGGTACCCACAAGTTTGAGGAATTAAAGCTGAAAAAGAACAGGGAAGGCCTGGGATACGTTGGGAAGACCCCCAAGGACAGAGAGGCCGACAGGATTGAAGCCGTAGAAAAAAGAAAGGCTAGTCTTCTTTGGAAAGGCTATGTCAAACCTAATCTCCGTCCTTACCATCCCTCCCTAGAAAAGTACTTCGTCAAAGAAAAGGGCGATGATCTTATGTGCCCCATGGGCCAGCTCGAGAAGATGAAAAGTCTCTCTCTGAAAAGCAACCCTATCAAGGAGTTTATCATTAGCAAGCCTAACATTCCAGGGGCTGTGACTATTTTCGAAAGCCAATACCACTTCTGGGGAAGCCCCCGATTTCACTAACCAGTTCGGCAGGTTATCTGTGGTCGATCCTATGATTGGGGAAATCGACAAAACCACCGAGCTCGATATGGGCACAGATGTCGCAGCTTTGTTTGAGGAAGCAGATTTATCAGAAACAGCTGGGGCTGATCCACTGATGGAAGCACCGTTAATTGATTTGTGTGAAGAGACACCGCCAATGGCCGGGGCTGTTACTAAAGATCCTTTCAGCATGGTTCACCTTCTGATCGGGCATGATTATGTACCTGTGACTGACCTTCCGACTGGGAGAGATTACGTATCAGTGATCGAGTTTGGTGGGGACAAAGAGATTGACCCGCGCACCTTCGTCAGCACTTCAGAGATGCCACTCCGGAATTGGGCTTCCTTCAAGGGACCGATCGCCAGACGGGAAATTATGATGAAAAAGCTCGGGCTGACCCCTCGTCCTGGTGTGTCTGAGTCTAAGCCTGTCCCTGTAATCCTGAGTCAGTCCTCAGAGTCTTTTGTTATTGAGTTCGAGTCTCTAGATAGGTCTGATACTCTCACGGCTGATGATAATCACCGTGTCTTTAACTCTGTCTTCCCTTTTGCATTGAATGAAATGGTTGACCTTTCTGCGTATCCCTTAATTGCCACCTTAACAAATGATAAGTTAACTAAGAAAAATCTTAATGACTTAAAAGTGGTTAATAATGATTCATTTGAAGAGGACACATACCTTTTAGATGACAATCGGGCCCAAGTTGCCGATGAGGTATTAAATACAGTGAATTTGGGAACTACTGAGGAACCCAAAGAGACACAGATTGGCAGTTTCTTCACGGGGAAAGAACGGCAAGCCCTCATTGATCTGCTCAAGGAGTACGTGGATGTATTTGCCTGGTCCTACAATGACATGCCCAGGTTAGACACTTCAACTGTTGAGCACCGAATGCCCCTGGACCCAAAAGCCAGGCCAGTCAAGCTGAAGCTCCGCCGGATCAAGCCAGAATGGTCCCTCCAGGTTAAAGAAGAAATAGAGAAGCTACTCAGAGTAGGTTTCATCAGAGTGGTCGAATACCCCAAGTGGTTGGCCAACATAGTAACGGTAACCAAGTCAAATGGCAAAGTCAGGGTTTGTGTGGACTTCAGAGACCTAAAAAAGCTAGCCCGAAGGATGACTTTCCTTTGCCCAATATCGATCTGTTGGTGGACACTACAGCCAGCTACGAAGTCAAAATCATTCATAGATGGCTTTGCGGGTTACAATCAGATTAAAGTTGCCGAGGAAGATCAGGAAAAGACTGCCTTCACCAGCCCTTGGGGAACCTTTTGTTACACGGTTATGCCCTTTGGCCTGAAGAATGCCGGCGCCACTTACCAACGTGCAGTCACTGCACTCTTTCATGACATGATCCACAAGGAGATCGAGGTCTATGTTAATGACATGATTATTCATTCCAAAGGATCAGATGGTCAACACTTGATCGACCTGAGGAAGTTCTTCAACCGGCTGCGGAATCATGAGATGAGGTTGAACCCAGCAAAGTGCACTTTTGGCGTAGTCCGAGGAAAGGTTCTAGGATACATGGTCACAGAGCGAGGAATCGAAGCCGATCCGAGAAAGATATAAGCCATCATGGAGATGAAGCCCCCGACGACAGTCACGGAGGTGAAGGCTTTCATGGGCCGTCTCCAATATATCAGCCGGTTCATCCACCAGCTAACCTCTATCTGTGAGCCGATCTTTAAGCTGATCCGGAAAAATAAGGAGGTTGAATGGAACGAACAGTGTCAGAACGCCTTCGAGATAATCAAGGCCTACTTGGTCCATCCCCCAATCCTGTGTCCTCCACATAAGGACAAGCCCTTGTTGCTATATTTGACAGTTACAGATATGGCTGTCGGAGCCATGCTCGCACAAGAAAAGCAGGATTCAAGAGTGGAAAATGCCATATACTTTGTCAGCCGGAAGCTTCAGGGCAGCGAATTGAACTACTCAGCTTTAGAGAAAACCTGTGCAGCTTTGGTATGGGTAGTCAGCAAATTGAGACACTACCTCTTGGCGCATACAGTGCACCTGGTGTCAAAGATGGATCCCATCAAGTGCCTATTCGGTAAGTCTTCTTTGTCATCAAGGCTAGCGAAATGGTCATTCTTCCTAGCCGAGTTTGATATCAAGTTCGTAACCCGTAAGGCAATCAAAGGCCAAGCTCTGTCAGATCATTTGGCAAATTTCCCAAGCTCGGAAGCGCCCGAGTTCGAACCCCAATTTCCAGACGATGGAATTTTCATGATAGAGGGTACGGACCCTTGGCAGTTGTTCATTGATGGAGCTGCCAACAAAAGGGGCAATGGTATCGGCATGGTGTTGGTTAATCCAAGGGATGTGCATACCCCCATCGCTATCAAGTTGAATTTCCCGGCTACTAAAATGCTGCTGAATACGAAGCTTGTATAGCCGGCCTTGAGGCAGCTTTGGAGTGAAATGTCGAAAAGCTGTAAGTGTACGGAGACTCTCAGCTAATCATCAATCAAGTATCCAATAAATGGATAACCGTGGACCAGTACTTGCAAATGTACTATGCTTACATGGAGGATCTGATCGACCAATTCAAGGAGGTCACGTTCCACTACCTACCCCGGGACAAGAACAGGTTCGCGGATGCCTTGGCCACTTTGGCCTCTTTGGTGGAAATTCCAGAGGGAAAATCAGTAAAACCATTCAGGGTTGGGAGGCGCGAGAACCTCGCCTACTGTTGTCAGATCGAACTAGAAAAGGTCGATGACTTGTGGTACAGCCAGATCTTTCAGTACCTTAAGCATGGCGAAGCCTCGTTCCCGACAGAAGAGGATGGTAGGCCAAAAGAAGGTCTCCGCGCCAAAAGTTTACAAGCTTTGAAAAGGTTGTCTGCACAGTACGTTATTCTGGGGGATGACCTATGGAAGAAAAGGCACCGAGGCCCACTTCTACTCTGCATCAGCAAGTCTAAAGCCAGAAAGGTCATGGAAGAAGTCCATGGTGGCGCATGTGGACCACATATGAACGCCCGAGCCTTGATGTTCAGCATACTCAGGATGGGTTATTATTGGATCTCCATGGAAGCGGCGTATTCAGTTTGTGCGAACCTGCGATAAGTGTCAGCGGTTCTCCAATCTCAACCATATACCTCCCCATGATCTCTACTGCATGAGCACTCCTTGGCCATTCGCAACTTGGGGGATCAACGTTATTGGGAAGATAACTCCTGCCGGCAGTAACGGGCACGAGTTCGTGTTGGTTGCTGTGGATTACTTCACCAAGTGGGTTGAAGCGGCGTCCTACAAGGTCCTAAACTCCAAAAAGGTGGCCCGTTTTATAAAAGAAAACATCATGTGCCGATACGGGGTTCCAAATGAGATTATCTCAGACAACGGGTCACACTTCGAGGGACACATCGACAAACTGCTCGCAGAATTCAGGATCAAGCGGCACAAGTCCTCCCCGTATCGCCCTCAAACCAATGGTGCTGTCGAGGCCGCGAACCAGAATCTAGAAAGGATCATCCGGAAGATGGCTGAGAGGAGCCGGGATTGGCCTGAGAAGCTTCACTTAGCGCTTTGGGGCTACCGCACCTCAGTAAGAACGGCCACCGGTGAAACCCCGTTCGCTTTGACATATGGGATGGATGCCATTTTGCCCATCGAATTAGAAATACCCTCTCTTCGGGTTCTGCTTGAAAATGAAGTCAACGAGATAGACTGGTTTCAAAGTCGACATGACGAGTTAGCTCTCCTGGACGAGCGAAGGCTTAAGGCGATGGAGCACATCTGGGCTTATCAGAAGCGCATGGCTAGGGCCTTTGACAAGAAGGTACATCCCCGCGACATTAAAGCGGGTGACTTGGTCCTAAAAGAAAAGCCGCCGAATCAATTCAGTCCTTTGGGCAAGTGGGCTCCAATCTGGGTAGGCCCGTATCTGGTAAAAGAGATCTTCTCTGGCGGAGCAATGAAGTTGACAGATTTGGATGGTAATCCCTTCATGCACCCGGTAAACGGCGACAAACTGCGCCGCTATTACGTCTAATCGAGTCTCCTCCTCTATAAAAAAAAAAGGAGAATAAAAAAAAAAAGAAGAAAAGAGAAAGAAAAACAAAAGCGCGAAAATAATGTACCCAGACGAGACTGAAAACCTCTCAAAAGGCAGTCCGTGCAAAACAAAGGGCGCGCTAGGTGCTAAAAGAATATACCCAGCTAGGCTGAAAACCCTAAAAACGGGCGGTCTAGGTAAAAAACAGGGTTGCACCATTTGTCCCCCTTCTATCTACCCCTTTCTTAAACACAAAGTTAATTGGGTCGAGCTACGGAGACCTGAGCCCCTTAGTCCATTCTGTAAAAGGGGAACGTAGGCAGCCGTTCGCGGTTCGGTCTAAAAATCATAAAAAGCATCAAATCCTGTCAACAGTTGTATTTGTGATTACCAAAATGTGTCTTGATTAAGTTCTGAAGTAATTTCAACTTTCATCACATTAATACATTCATTGATGAGTTCAAGCACGGTCTACTCTCGACTCATTAACATTAGCAGAAATAATATCTTTCAAAAGGAACATCTAAATTGTTTGTGTCGGCATACAAGGGATACAAGGATAGGTCACCCAATCCTAGTCGCTCGTTCCCACTCCCGAACTAGCACTCTTCTTCTTCCTCTTCCTCGGCCCTCGGGAGGTCTTTGGCTTAGCTATCCCAAACAGTTCTGTCTCCCGTCGTCCCGACTCAGGAATGATACGAGTCGGTGAGTCAACCAATCCGACAGCTCTCAGTGCCGTCTGGGCAGCCCTCTCCTCTCTCAGAGCTGTCCTCCGAGCCATAACTTCAGGGTCATCCCTCATCTTGGCTCTCCTCTCTACGAGTCTCTCAAAATCCGCTGCCGGATCGTCGGTCACGTTGTCGGGGTCAGCCTGTGCCTCAACATCGCGTAGCTCCCGGCTAGATTGGTCTCCTCCTCGAATTCCTCGGCAGTATGCTTCAATGGTGTGCTGAGCTGGTCCCATCTGCTCCCCATACCAAATGAGATACAAGGTGGACATATATGTGATTCCCCGAGTCTTCCGTATTAGTGTGTAAGCAGGAAAAGCTGCTCCCGAAAAAGCCCTGGCAAAGAACCTGAGAGTCTGGACATCAGTCATGTCAAGAGAAACGGTATCCCGGGCCATCTTCTCTCTGAACCCATCAACAGCCTGCTGTGGATATCCATACTGCCTCTGAACAAGCAAGGGGATACTGAATGATGAGAAGTGTAACCCCGGCAGCCTCACTACAGCAGAGTCATCCTGCCTGCCGCTCATGGTCTCCAGCCTCCATCCAGGAACCCAGTATTGGATGTCAGTGGTAGTATACCTGGCCAATCGCCTCTGCCAGTTCTCCTGTAAAGTCTCCGGAGCCACTCGCCTCTGCTGCGTAACCCAAGGTGCTGCAGTCTGCCCTGCGGGTAATGGGGAGATGAGTCTCAACCGTTCAAAGAGCCACAATGCCAAGAGACTGGGGCTGCCACATCCCATGTGCAATGACCCTCCAGCAAGTCGGTCCATCCCATGATAAGTCTCTGCCAACAAAATGGGGACTATGTCTCTCTCTCCCTGCCCGGGTCGAATATCAGCCAATGTGGTGCCTCGAGAACCCCGCATCTGTCTAACGACTCCCAGCAGTAAACCAGAGCATACCCCGTCGTACTCACAAAAGCAGTACAGGGAGATCATAATCAGCATAAAAATGTCCATGGCTGTGGATGGGTCAAACAGCTCCGGATGCGAAACATCCAATCGGGCTATCTGGGCCAGGTTAACAAAGGACAGGTCGAGAATCAGATCGGTCACCTGCTCGGTATGAAATCCCAAGAAATCGGCCAACTGCTCAGTCAAGGGTCGTGGATCTCGGGGAAAGACCGCATCTCTAAGCTCAGCTCCCCCAGTCAATGCCCGGAACTCTTCAATAGTGGGTGTAAGATCATTATACAAGAGGGTAAAGACATGCCTCTCGCAATCCCAGTATCTAGATACAGCCCGGAGAAGGTTCCAATCTACCGCCCACTCCTTTAATGCCCAGATGCATCTCAACCCATATCGTTGGTCGATGATCCTCCTATTGTTGCTACGATGATGGTGGGTCAGATTTATGAGATCAGAATGAAATTGACGCTCTTTGGTCTTAGATCTGTCATTGTAATGCTCCATTTTGAGCCAAAGATCGAATCTTGGGGCTAATTTTGAGGTGGAAGGCAAGTTTGAAGCTGTGGTATTCTTTGGAATGAGTTGTTTACGAATCTGCCTTTTATAAAGTGCTGGGGGATTACTGATCAAGAAACCTGTCTCCCAGACTCTCCCTGTCGGACGACATGGAGGCTCCATGAAGTCCTGTGTCGGACGACATGGAGAGTTCCATCAGGAACACCAGTAGCTGCAACTGCAGCAATCCTTAGCAGCCCAATGCTTGCTCAAAAAACCTACCCAAACCTGTCCAAAACCTCAGAAAATCATACATAAACACTCCCCCTTGCTCATCAAGCCCGCGGGAGAGGATCCGGCACATCCAACACCCCCACAGACACATAAATGTCACCCAATGCATACAAAACCGCAAAAACACCCAATCACATCAAAAGTTACCATTTTGTGCCTTTCTTGGGACGAACTCATGCATATAAGCTACCAAATACATAAATAAACAAATGTTTTGGTTGTCAAAGTACAAAAGCAACTAAATATTTGTTTTTACAATCCAAAAGAACAAAAACAGTGCATGCATTTCTTCTCTCTCCTAAAAGAGTCAAAGCATGGAAAAAGGGGGCCGTCTTGGTCACTCCAACTCAGAGTCGCCGCCAGAATCATCCTCCTCGTCCTCCTCGGAGCCGCTGTCGTCTTGGACGCTGCCCACCTCCTCCTCGGAGCCGCTCTGCTCCTGGCTACCGTCGCCACCCTCCGGCGCCTCATGGATCTCGCCGTCTGAATCATCATTCTCGTACTGGGCCCAAGGCTGGGGCTCGGCATAATACCCATGCCGCTCGGGCACGGTGGAGAAAGGGGGCTGATAAGGGTCATCCTCGCCATTGTCGACATCAGGCTGGGGCTGCTGACTCGAACCGCCCGCCTGTGAACCAGAAGGAGCCAAAGTCGGCCTAGGCCTCTTCTTCGGAGGCACGACGTCACCAGGCTGGGAGCTGCATCTCCCCTTCCAATGCTCTGCGCTCCTCTGGAACTGGCACAGCATCTTCACAGCACCGGTGAGCGCCTTGGCCACCACCCTGAACGTCTTGGCTGGAACTTGTTCAATGAAAACAGAAAAGACAGTCAGAAGCGATCAATGTAGACAGTAAAAGCAGCAAAAAAGCTTGAACAAATCAGAGAGAAAAAGATTGCTCACAGAAGTAGTCCCGCGGGGAAGCCGCAGATGAGGATGAGTCTCAGACATATCAAATGAGGAGCGGCGGATGACGCCCCCAGCTTCATACTCAAAAAACCGAGGAGGCGCCGGTATCTGCATCCCCGCTGCCCTCCTGGCAGCCATAACCTGAGGAGTCACCAACCGGGTGAAGACAAACTGGGCGTAATCCCCCTCATCAGAAAGCTCTACAGCATCAATGCCAGTCCGCAGCCGCTCCAAGTCAGGCAGGGCCCGAATATGCCATATCCCCGCAGGAGGATCATGAGGAACGCGGGCGGCGGCGCCATAACCATGCTGCCTACAGACTCTCTCCCCCAAGTACAGGGCATCTCCCTCCAGGCCAATCAACAGTCTCCTCGTCCTGGTCACCAGGGCAGCACCGCCAACAACATCCTCGCCATACCTACCGTGCCATGGGAACAGCCTCAAGCCAGCAGGGGTGCCCCTCAGAGCAATCATCGTGTCATGGTAACAGGCCGTCTTACGAGGCTTCACCCCGTCCACTCTCCGGCTCTCCATCGCTCCAAAAGTCTATCGGCGGATAGCAGGGAACAGATCAGCCGTAATCCTCTCAGCAACAGTCCAGGCATAACAGCCAAACACCTCATAAGCCCACACCTGAAATAAAAGACAGAAGCTTTCAGTGTGCAGCAACATTAAAAGAATGATGACAAAAAAGGTCAATGTAGCAGTCAATATACGAAAAACAAAAAAACGTACCTCCAGCACAGTCTGATAAAAGTCCATAGAGGTCACACTGCCTCTGCTCACCTCATCCAGGCCTCTATACACCTGGGCCAAACCAGCCTCTCCCCATGAAAAAGTGGACACCTGGCTCCAATCTCTAAGAGGCTCCAGCAAAAGAGTCAATGCCGTCATAGAGGCATTACAGAACAGAGTATCAGAAAACCCGGCCCAGACAAAGGCTCTCGCCAACTGCCCAGCCGTGACTGTAGCGGCATCCTCAGAAAAGAGACGGCACTGATGCGTCAAAGCCGAGTGCAAGTCCGCCAACGGAACCCCATTACCCTTCGGACGAAGGGTCATGCCAGTCAATGCCTGGATAGCATCCGTGCTCAGCACACCAGGGTCCTCAGAGAAGATGGGCCTGTCCGTAAACTGCAGACCAGTGATAGCAGTGAAGTCATAGGGAGTGATGGTCGACTCACCCCAAGATAGATGAAAAGTGTGGGTAGAGTCCCACCAATACTGCCTGAAGGCTCGCACCAGCTCCACGCTCCTCGGCGTGTCCCCAAAATCTCCAACAGCAGTGAAAAATGGTCCAAGACCAGCAGCAAAAACCAGGTCTTTAGGACTGTCCAGCAAATCAGAAGAGCCAGGAAGAAGGCCCCAAATGGTCGCAATCGCCTCAGGGGACCCCTTGGTCCGCAAAGCCTGCAGGTAAGCACAGCACAGGTATCAAAAACCATACTCATAACAATAGGTGCATTCATGTGCATTTTCAAAAAATCACCAAATTCTTTCAAAAGAAGAAAAACAGAAAAAGAAAAAAAATCTTTTCAAAACAAAGCATTTCATGCCAAGCATGCAATTGCCCTTTGGGAGCGATTTCCCCCAAATTTTATCTCAAGCCCTAGAAATCAAATTTCGAAAGGGTTAATGTTTTAGATGCTTACCCCCATCCGTTCCATCGTGGAAGAATGCAAATCAAGGCTCGGGTAGAGCCCATTCCCCTCCGGAAACTTCTTCCGTTTGTTCCGATCGACGAGCTTCCTCCTCGCGGATAGTGATCGTTGCACATTCTTCCTCGATTCCGCTCGCGGAGGCATTGTCTATTTTGGATTGAAATCAAAATGGGAGGAAGAAATTTTCAAAATTTTCTCTCTTTCCCTCTCTCTGGACTCGGCGGCACTCTAATTTTAGGTCTGTCTTACGACCTAAACTGTTTTAATAAAAACAGCCTGGGAAACTCCCCTTGTCGGACGACATCCATGGTCCAAAAGGGGTGATTTTCCCCTTTTGCCCCTGATCAATTCTGTCAGCCTATCTTGGCTGCCTATCATCAAAATTCATCAATTCATTTGGGATCAAAAGCCCACCTCTCCCAATTATCAATAGCCCGGAATGGCTATAAACTACCCGGTCCAGAAAACCGTACAGTTTCCAACACAGAAAATAGCCCGGAATGGCTTTAAACTACCCGGTCCGGAAAGACCGTACAGATTTCCCACACAGTAAAATTTCGCGGGTGACTTCCCAAAGAAAAATAGTCAAATCATCGGGGTGACTCCCCATCAAAACAGTCAAATTCGCGGGTGACTCCCAAAGAAAAAAGTCAAATCATCGGGGTGACTCCCCACCAAAAACAGTCAAATTCGCGGGTGACTCCCAAAGAAAAATAGTCAAATCATCGGGGCGACTCCCCACCAAAAACAGTCAAGTTCGCGGGTGACTCCCAAAAAAAAAAGTCAAATCATCGGGGTGACTCCCCATCAAAAGAGTCAAATTCGCAGGTGACTCCCAAAGAAAAAAGTCAAATTATCGGGGTGACTCCCCACCAAAAACAGTCAAGTTCGCGGGTGACTTCCAAAGAAAAAAGTCAAATCATCGGGGTGACTCCCCACCAAAAACAGTCAAGTTCGCGGGTCACTCCTAAAGAAAAAAGTCAAATCATCGGGGTGACCCCCCACCAAAAACAGTCAAGTTCGCGGGTGACCCCCAAAGAAAAAAGTCAAATCTTCGGGATGACCCCCCCATAAAAATAGTCAAGTTCGCGGGCGACTTCCCAAAGAAAAAATAGTCAACCTTGGGTACAAACACCCACCTCCGGGGTGACTCCCCTTGGAACAGTCAACCTCGGGTACAAATACCCATCTCCGGGGTGACTCCCCTTGGAACAGTCAATATCGGGTACAAACGCCCATCTCCGGGGTGACTCCCCTTGGAACAGTCACTTTTGGGTACAAAGCCCGTAGCCTTTCATTTGGCACCCCATCTTCAATGAACTACGATTCGGCTTGATTCCCCCACGGGATACGTAGAAATCCTTTTCATAAAAGGTCCAACCGCATGACCATCATGGTCGATTCCCCCAGGACGCAAACGTCCATCTTTGACGAACTACGATTCGGCTTGATTCCCCCACGGGATACGTAGGAATCCTCTTCATAAGAGGTCCAGCCACTTGACCATCTTGGTCATCTCTTTCCCTGTCGTTCGTGTCCGGCTCGGGATTCTCATTTTTATCGACGACCCCACTTCCCGTGGAAGTGACGTCGCCGTGGGGCTCTGTGAGTACCCCGACCCGAACTCATGTTTTGGGTCTATTTTAATTGATTTTTGGGCTTACATAATTGCTAAAGAAGCAAAATAAGTCCAATTATCCCACAGCCCATCCAACCCATTGGGTCTGCCAGCCATTCGGCCCAAGTATGTCAAAATGATGTACGCTGTCGTTCGACATGGAATGACACTAAGGCGGTTTAACTGTCCCTGTCGGACGACATAGGCCTTCCCATCAGCCTGCCTATAAATACAAGGCATGGCTGATCATTTTAAGGGAACTTGGAGAGAGGATAGGGAGGATACCAGTATAATAGAGGGGAAACTCTGCACAAAGAGAGTCCCTCTCTCTCTCATACCCACACACTCACCTCCCTCCTCACACACACACATACACCAAGGCCAAGACCTAAAGAAACCCTCTTTGTTGAAGTGTTGAAGGGGTGGACACCATACTACTGGTGATCTTACCTTGTGGACTACAATAGGTAGCCACTAAACCCTTCTCTCTCTTTAAATAGCCTTCCCATACATCCATACTACCTTTGCATGCTTACTTGCTTCAATATTATGTAGAAATTGGGATTTTTGCATGATAAAGGTGGTGGAGAAGTGAATCTTCAATATTCACTTCTCCCCACCCTAGATCTGGACATTTGGTGGCATAAACACCATTAAAGTTTGAATCTTTACTTAGTTCCATCGAGTTAGGAGGTGATAGCTACTTCAAAGTGGCCATAAACATGTGATTTATCACATTTGGCCACTAAAGCCATGTGATCCTCCCATTATACTCACAAAATAGTGTTATATTACTGTTTACAGTTAATAAAAATGCTTAGTTTGCTTTGAGAACAAAGGAGGAATCAAACAGTCTGAAGGGCACTGAAATGGCCTGCCCTTGTCGGACGACACAGGACTCTCAAGAGATCCTGTGTCATACGACATGGAGATCCCAGAAGGCTATAAAGCCATTCTTGGACTTCAGAACTGTCAGGTTTACCCCCTTAGTAACTCAAAGCTTACCTAAGTATTTCTGTGGCTCATAAGCCACTATTTGAGTGCCTAAGGTCTGTTTGGGTGCGATCTATTTGATAGAGGCGGTTTGCCACATGACATAGACGACTTCGGATGTTCTATGTCATATGACATCCGTATCATTAAGAGTCAATCATGACTTTTCTCACTCCTATTAACCCCCAAACTGAGCTTAGACCTTCAAATAGTGTCTTCAATGGGTAAAATAAATGTCATTCCAGTTCCAGAATAGCTTGGTCATTGTAAAAGACAATCTGACCATGAGGCATCATGTCGTGCGACACCCTCTTTCTGGGAGGTCCTGTGTCGGACGACATCGAGCTCTACGGGCGCATTGTCTTAACCTTCTGCCTTGTTATGAAATCATAATATGTAAAGGGTGTGGCCCCCTGTCAGGGCTCACAAGTTGTATTCAGTCTTTACATCATCAATGAAATGCCAAATATGCATGATTTGCTCATCGACACATATTGCACACACACTTTGAATGTCCATAATTGTCCAAATGTTGATTGAAAGTCTCGAAAGAGGTGTGTTGGGTGAACTCTCTAGTTCTTCCCAAACACGTAACCAGACTCCCGAACCCAAAATCTCTTAAAATAGGTTTTTCAATGTTTTCCTTTAAAAACGGCGTGGCGACTCCCAAAACCAAAATTTTCAAAAACTTATCATTACAATACAACAACCTTTTTAAAAGGAAAATGATATTTTTTCGGGCGAGGGTTCATTCAGGCATGTTCCCCCTTCAACTCCTCCAGCTCATTAGTCTTCCGGCCCAGCATCGTCTTGGCCAGTCTCTCTTGCTCCTCAGCCACTTTCTAGTGGTTGGTAGCTAGCTCGATCATGGCAAGAGACTACAGTGAAAAGACCAAAGGATCAGCCCGAATAAAAAAGGTTAATGAGAATATACGAGCAAAAAAGAAAGCATGATAGTTTTTCAAAAATTAGGGTAAAGTATTACTTCGGAATGTATAAGCCCTGACCTGGCTTGGAACACCTCTGCAGTTATTCCCTTGCTCGTGAACTTGTTCACCAGGTCCTGATCGGCAGCCTGCCTCATTACGACCTTCCCAAATACAAGCTCCGAGTATTCTCTGCACAAGCTGTCTACCCCCGTCAGCAAAGGAACGTTACTCAACTTGTCAACACGAGCCTGAACCAGCTCGGGATAAGACACTTGGATGATTGTGACTGAAGGTTGCTTGTAGTAGCATCCCCTTATTTAGATCGGATTTTGGGCTCAGACCTCTTCTTCTTGCTAAGGGGAGCATCGTCATCTTCTTCTTCTTCATCTACATCAATTACAGGTGTCCTGGCCCTAGATTGGGCTCTAGTCCTGACTTGTGGAACCTCTTTCGTTAGCTCTAAAGTTTGCTCAGCCTTCTGGGTCTCAGCAGAAATGACCTCTTGGGCCTCTTGGGCATCATCCCCAGCTCGCTCCACCTCCATTTCAGCATCCTCTTCCTCCACAGGGATCAGCCCCTCAGTGTTCTCATCAATCAGCTTGAACTGCTTCTGACGGCTCTCAGCCTCCCTTTGACGATTTTCTTGGGCATTGGCAGCCCCACAACTTTTCTTGCTCTTCTTTATATTTATAACACGGCCCATATTAGCCTCTTGCTCAGGAGTTAAAACTACACAAAATCAAAAAGCAAAGTGTTAGCTCGACAAAGTGTTAGCACGCGGGGTCTTAGCCTGATGGTTAGAGTTCATGGCTTCCATTCTGGAGGTCATGGGTTCGATTCCCCCACCAGTGGTTAGAGGGAATGACATTGCCCTCCCTAGCATAGCTAGGCGCCTCTGTGAAGTGCATCAAGGGGGGAGCGGTGAAATGTGTTGATCCCCTTCTTTTTAAAGAAAAAAAAAAGAAAAAAAAAAATCAAGTTCTATGTACGAGCTAAAAGTTCTACATACGAGCTAAAACATGTAGGAGCTAAAAGTTCTACATATGAGTTAAACCTGTACGAATTAATATTCTACATGCAAGCAACCAATGGACAAGCTAAAAGAGATAAAAGACAAGTAAATACTTACTACTAAAGCGGTCCACCCTCAGCCTGCAGTGATCTGGCTCTCTCTTGCACTCGTGGCATTGGCTTTCAAATCTAAACCTACCCCCCTCATGGGTAACCCAGTCTGGATATCTCCAGCTCCTAACAATGGGAACCAAAGGAACCACATCCCCATTACCCAGCATCATTCCAGCTTGGATGTAATTGTTCTTGGTTGTTCCTAGAATATCCCAGCTGATGGGCCCCTTATCGGCTACCTCAACTAACTTCTTGTATAGCTCGGTACACCAGTCAGGCTCCCAATAATCCTCTTCCTTTACAACCTTGGATTCAGTATTGGGCAAGGGGAACTCCCATCCTCTCCTACTCTCCACTACCATCACGTGGGCATTCCAGCCACTCACCTTGCTCGGAAGGTTGACAAACAGCTTGGGGGCATTTGGTTTGGAGGGGGTGCTAATTCCCAGGTCGGTCTTATCCGTCTTGACACTAAATAACTCCCTAAAAACACTCATACAGGGCTCATATCCAAGGAAGCGACATACCATGGCAAAGCACACTAAAACCCTACAAGTATTAGCTCCTAGGTGGAGAGGCAAAGCATTCATGCACTCCAAGAATTCGTTGATAAAGGGATCTAATGGCAGTCTTAAGCCAGCCTCGAATTGGCCATAATAAAAGGCCACCCTAGTTGGATCAGTGGCGTAGGTACCACCAAATAAAGACAAAAACTCCTTCTTGCTGAAGTGGGTCACATTGAACTCTTTACTATCCACCTCACAGAAGTCGTATACCATGGCTATTCGAGATTCCGAGTTCCTCTTCCCTCGAATTGGTTTGGGAGGAACATAGCCCCTCTCATTCCTCCCTTTGGCCACTGAGGAATCAAATGCATCCACGATCTGCAGACCAGATGAAGTGGAAGCTATAGCTCCCCCTTTAGCTGCCATATTTGTACAAGAAGAAGAAGAAACAGGGGAATCAGACCTATGCTCATATTCAGGCGACCTACCTAAGGATGACCTAGATTCCCCTGGGAAACCCTTTCTATTCCTAAGGAAGGAATGTTTGTTGTGGTCCTTGACATAAAATAGTGATATATGGTCGAGTAACTCGTGGAAAAGATGAAAAGATACAACATTGGGGTCGTCTACTTCTAAATCTCCCAAATTCTCTCCTACGGGCAAACCTAGTTCGCTAAAGGTCAATCCCCACCTTGTCAAAATAGAGGCGCACTCAGCTATGGCCATCACCTTCCACACTCCCACTATGTGCTTATATACTCAGTGATTCACGGTGAAATACCCATACCAGGCTCCAGATTCGCAACTAAAAGTCCTAGCCATGGCAGAAATCAACAAAAATTCGAGAATAACATAGAAGGGCAAAGAAATCGAAAAATACCTTAAATTGAGTTGATGACGAAGGTCGCACGAGGAAAATAAAGGGCTGAAGACAACGGAAATCAAGAGCTTTGCTTTAACCGGCCGTCGAAACTGTACGCCTGAATATCGAAGGTTCTCAAAATCCAAAGGGGAAAAGGTTTTCTCTCTCTTAATCCTTACTGAAAACGGAAAGGCTGGGGTTTCCAAACGGTTAAAATTACATTTAAATACCCGGGCGGTTTTCGAGGCGGTAATCATTACGAAATTTTGGCGCTTCAATTGATCTAGCCGTTCGTAGTCAACGTCCAGGATCAAGCCACGTCACCGTTTGTCGACTAACTATCAACTCGAGTATCGACCTGCGATCTACTTCAGAGATAAATCAAAAATATTTTTAACTTTCTGGTTGACAAAGCCAACTCAGAAAGTTGGGGGCCACTGAACGAAATAAATGTGATGGGCTAGGCCCAACGAGTAAGCCCAATTATCTACCTACTATTGCCACCACATTCTCTGTGGGCTAGGCCCAATTATTACCGAGCCCATGGCCCAACAGCATGATCAGTCGACCTAAGCTCTTTGTCTAACCTACGAGGTCCCGACTTAGCATGGTTCGACATACGATCCAGATCTCAGTTCGGGCATGATCCGATCCCATCCATCAGTCAGGTCGACATAGACCCAATAGGCGACCTCGACCTATTATATTACATGACGACCTACAGAGTCCGGGCGTGAACACAAGTCTTTCCATAACGGACTCCCTACAAATCAGGAGTTATTCGTGGACAAGATCTCTTATGCATATCTGATCCGAGATTATAGGGATTTAATACAATCCTACCACAATTACATCTCTCATCTACAACTATAAATACAAGGCAATGTCAACCGTTCCAAGGTAATTGCTTTTTGATTATTTGAGAATACATTGTTCCTTATAATTATTTAGCTCTCATACACCGTACTTATCCTCACGCCCGAGGATCTTCGCCGGAGACCATTCCGGCTAGTCGTGGGTTCTGTTTTTAGGTCAGAAGTCAGAAGATTGATCTTGCAGCTGGACGGAGATTGATAACGGCACGATTCTTGCAGCATCAATGCCCAACTTGCTTAACATCAATGTTCTCCGATGTTGCTTGCCCTTAATGACGTGACACTTTTTGTTCCTTTCTATCGAAGACAGTTAGACGTTTTATTGTAAAAATATGTTTAACTACAAATAAAACATCGAAAATTAATATAACAAATACTTTAAATAGTAATACAACAAGTGTAATATCAACAAAACAAGGTAAGCAGACATAAATCTAATTAAATATCAAAAATCAATAATAATTCTAAAAAAAAAAATATTACTGTTCAAGTTACATGTATCGACTACACATGGACGAATTAAACACATTTATCTGCCAGAAGTGGCCGAAATTACTTAAATTTTAGGCACGTAATGGCTGACTAAAACGTAGAAAATCGACCAGGTGTGCATGAAAAGTTGAAGAAACTCGGTCACGAGTGGCCGACCAGGTCTTAAAATTCGGATATCCATTACCGAACCATGTATACACAGATTTGAATAAAATTGAAACTATAACCACAAAGATTTGAACAAATAAAACCATAGGAAGTGATTTTCGAACTTAATACAAGATTTAAATCAAACTTACCTTGTTTTCAAATGTTTGACATTCTTGAAATCGTCATCTTGTTCTTCTTCTTTTTCTTCATTTTATCTATTTCTATCAAAAATTTGATTTTTCTCTTTCTCTCTAGGGAGTCAAAAGGGGTGAGTGTGAATGGGTGAGTGAAAGTTAATGAGTATTAAATGGATTAAAGGATACAAAAGAAAAGAGAGGAGTTTGTTTTAACTTATTTGGGGTGGATTTAGTGATACGGATTTAATTAACAATTTTACGAGCCTATAACAATTAGAGACTTTGACCAATTAGTCCCTCATCCAAATAAAAAGTACCTTTAAGGACTAACATTTTCAAAACTACCAATAAGTCCTAGGTAAATTGACTGGACCAAATTACCCCCAAGCATAAACACACGCACATTGCCTGTAGCTACCTTTCCTGTGCTATCTCTCCTTCTTTCCTCACTTTCTCTCTCCTCTTTCTCTCTCTGCCTTTTTTTTACCTTGAAATTTTAAAAATGTAATATCTCAAAATCTAAAAATCGTAAAAATGATCCGAAACTACTGTTTTAATCGCATCGCCAAGATGAATCAAACAAGTTTACTCATCATATATTTCAAATTTTATAAATAAAATAAAATTATTTTTCACTTGTAAAAACTGAGAAAATCATTTATCATTTGTTCACACATGAGTATAAAATTGTATATGATTTTCACATTTATAACTGAGAAGTCTGTTTCACAGTTTTGATGTAAAATAACTATACAACGATTTTCACATTTATAACTGAGAAGTCTATTTCACAGTTTTGATGTAAAATAACTGTACAATGGTTTTCACATTTATAAACTGAGAAGTCTATTTCACAGTTTTGATGTAAAATAATTGTACAATGGTTTTCACATTTATAACTGAGAAGTCTATTTCACAGTTTTGATGTAAAATAATTGTACAATGGTTTTCACATTTATAAACTGAGAAGTCTATTTCACAGTTTTGATGTAAAATAACTGTACAATGGTTTTCACATTTATAACTGAAAAGTCTATTTCACAGTTTTGATTTAAAATAACTATACAATGGTTTTCACATTTATAACTGAGAAGTCTATTTCACAGTTTTGATGTAAAATAACTGTACAATGATTTTCACATTTATAAACTGAGAAGTCTATTTCACAGTTTTGATGTAAAATAACTGTACAATGGTTTTCACATTTATAAACTGAGAAGTCTATTTCTCAGTTTTGATGTAAAATAACTGTACAACGGTTTTACACCATCAAAATTGAAGCTGAAAAATGCTAAGTGAACAGGACCACTGGAGAATCACAAGTTCAAATATGGTCAACAACTGTGTGTTGCTATGTGCCAGCTCTTATCAATGACTTGTATTTACGTATCCTTGAACCAACTCTAAAAGCTGAGGCTGCAATTCTTCATCCCTTAAAGTCTCGATCCTCATTGATACAGCTTCAACTGAATGTATTGAAACCTTTATCTGGGTATGTAAATCTCTTATGGCTGCCCTCGTTTTGTCTACTGACGAAGGGTCATCTCCTCTTACGTCTTTGTACCTGAGTTGTGAACACTTCTTCTCATACGCAATCCGAACACGTTCACCTGCCTGTTTTAGTAAAATAATAGTAAATTTAAACGTTAATATTTTTGAAATAATGGTCTTTCGAGATGAACTTTCCAGAAAGAGAAGAAGAACTTTTTGAGTGAAACAGCATCAGTATTATCAATGTGAATTACTAAGGGCAAATATATAGTCAAGTGGCATAAAGAAATTTGTTCCCTTTTAGAACTTTACAGTCTGAATTATCCTCCAGAATAAGTTCATGAACAGGTACATATAACCCCTAACATCATTTCTCCTTTCCTTTTTCCTCAATCAATGCCTAAATGTTACTTTATCTGGATAACTAAATGAAGATAAAATATGAAAAGATGTTTGTTTATGCTCTTCCTATACACACACACACACACACACACACACACACACACACACACATATATATATATATATATATATATATATATATATATAGGAAGCTATTCAAATGAGAACCTTATTTAAATGAGAACCATAAGAACCATTTCCAGCCATTAGATTAAGATAATTGAGTGGTTCAGATTTTATTTGATTAAGTGGAGGACCGGTGGCAATTTTGTAATTATGTTGAACATCAAGGGCAAAACGGTTTAAATATAAAGAGTTCGTGAAAGACGGGAGAGAGAGAGAGAGAGAGAAAGCTAGACGGCTATTGATCGCCGGCTTGTTTTCTCGCATTGTGATCTCGCCGGTTGTCGTTATTATCTCCGGCTGAAGTGAATTGGCCGGATTAATTACAAATTCTCGTCGGAAATTAATTTTTCTTTCTCAATCTCCGGCTGAAGTGAATTGTTTGAATTTATGGAGCAAAATCAAGCTAATAATTCAGGTATTTTTTGATCTAATTATTAATCCTGTTTAATAATTGATTGCGTTTGAAAATTGTTATTGTTTAAATTGAATAGTAGTTAATTTTGATGTTTGGAGTTGGATACAGTAGCTAATCTATTTTGTGTTTTGATTATAGCAGTTGTATACACTAGCTAGGTACAATATCTATTGTAACTTAGTGTACACTAGCTAGTTATCTAGTGTCTGTTGGCCAAAATGCTTAGGCGGGATAGGCCCTTGGCGAGTCCTTGTGTGTGCACTTGCTAGTTATCTAGTGTACACTAGCTAGTTGATTTCCTGCGGGATGTTTACGTAGAATGCTTTGAAAATTTGTTTCTAGCTACGTTTCTTGGGAGATGCCTTCATATAAAAAACAATTAAGTGAATACTTTTTGAAGAGAGTACATTAGATAAAGTAGCTAGTGTACACTAAGTTACTATTTCATTAAACATTTCATTAAATAAAAGGGTACAATAGAAATAAACATCTAACAGTCATTAAATAATAACATTGTGCACTAGATAAAATAGGCGGTGCACACTAGCTAGTGTAACTTATTGTACATTAGCCAAATGGCTTAGCGGCGGGACAAGGCCTTATGTTCACCATGCTGAGAACATTAGTCAAAGTAGCTAGTGTACCCAAGTTAATCTGTCCTATTTTATAAATTTGCTATTGTACATTAGATGAAGTAGCTAGTGTACACTAAGTTATTATTTCATTAAACATTTCATTAAATAAAAGGGTACACTAAATAATAGCGTGTGCACTAGATAAAATAGCTAGTGTACACTAGCTATTGTACACTAGCTAGTGCACACTAAATAAAAAGGGTACACTAAATAATAGCTGTGTGTGCACTAGATAAAATAGCTAGTGCACACTAGCTATTGTACACTAGCTAGTGCACACTAGCTAGTGTACACTAGCCAAATGGCTTAGGTAGCAGGACAAGGCCTTGTGTTCACCATGCTGAGAACATTAGACAAAGTAGCTAGTGTACCCAAGTTTATCTGTCCTATTTTATAAATTTGCTATTGTACATTAGATAAAGTAGCTAGTGTACACTAAGTTACAATTTCATTAAATAAAAGGGTACAATAGAAATAAACATCTAACAGTCATTTAATAATAACTGTGTGCACTAGATAAAATAGCTAGTGCATACTAGCCAAATTGCTTAGGCCTTGGCCAATACCTTGTGTTCACCATGCTGAGTACATTAGATAAAGTGGATACATTTTTATTTTTAACAAATGTTTCTATTTTGTCCCTTTTACATCCATATTGACCTACCTGATAATATTTGTTTGACAGTGTATTTATATACACTAGCTAGTTAGGTAGTGAGTGAAATGCAATTGGATACACTAGCTAGTTTAGCTTATGTACCCAATAAATCATTTAAATAATAACTGTGTACATTAGATAAACTAGCTAGTGCACACTAGGTATTTATCTAGTGTTCACTAGCCAATTAAGATGCTACTTTACCTAAGTTTATTGAGTGTTTTAAAGTTGTATACACTAGTTGTGTTGCTACGTAACTTAGTGTACGTAATTGCATTGTTTGTTTGTATTACTGTATCTTATTATGTTTTTTTTTTTTTTTTGTTTTTTTTTTTACTTTGTAGGTGTTGGAAGTAATCATTCTAACTTTCCAAGTGTGAATCGTGTGGGATCATACTCGGATGATAGTGATGATGCTTGTTCAAAGCTAATTATTACACCTAATTTCAAATTTAGGAAATGGTTACCTAATTGTGATGATGCTCACAAGCCACATCTTGGTCGAGTGGTTTGCAAGTTATGAGAATGCCTATGGTTTTTATGAAGCATATGCTCGGATGTGTGGGTTTGTTGTTCGTCGTGGTACTAGTAAGAGTGGAAAGGGAGGAGGAGAAAAAATATTGAAGTACTACTTATGTCACGAGACAAGGGTTTGTCAATAATCAAATAGAAAAAGTGATTCTAATGAAGGTGATAGCGGTGAAACTGACATCGGAAGAAAATGTTTTCAAGATGTGGCTGTAACGCTATGATTGCATTGAAGCGTGTGGGTAAGAATGAGAAGGAGGGAGTAGTTGTGTATAATTTTGTTGAGGCACACAATCACAAATTAGTTGGTGCAGGAGGCAGGCAATTCTTGAAATCCAGTAGGGAAATGTCAATTGTGCATAAGACTTTTGCCTTTGACGCATCAAAGGTGAAGATAGGTCCATCTCAAGCTTATGGCTTGATGAAAGAGATTGTTGGGGGTTATGAAAATGTTGGTGCCACCGTCACAGATTTTAGGAACTGGAATAGGGATTTGAAAGAAGGCATTGGGAAGAAAGATGCCCAGATTATACTGGACAAGTTTAAGGCAAAGAAGGAAGAAATTGGGGCTTTTTATTACGAATATGACACTGATTCATCAGGTCACTTGACCAAGCTGTTTTGGGCTGATCCAATAGGCCGCAGAAATTATGAAGTATTTGGTGATGTTATATCATTTGATGCTACGTTTGGTACAAATAAGTAAGTGATATTCAATGTTTTAGATTATGCATCAATCATCATATATATGCTATTACTGAGTGATTTTCTTTATATTTCTAATCATTAGGTACAATATGGTTTATGTACCATTCTGTGGCGTTGATAACCACAGGAAATGTGTAACATTTGCAGCGAGGACTTCTATCAAAGGAAGATATTCCTCATTACACATGGGTTTTCCAAATCCTTTCTACAAAGCTATGGGTCGTGAACCACTCGTTTAATCACGCACCAATGTCCCGCCATGAAACAGCAATACTGCCGTTTTCGCATCGCAAGGCATCGTTGGTGCATGTGGCATATCATGAACAAACTACCAACAAAGGTGCATTTTCTTAAAAATCTTGAAAATTTTGTTTGACACTGTTCTCCTGGATACAATAGCTACTTTATCTATTTGTAACTCAACAGGTACACTAGCTATTGTAACTTAGTGTACACTAGCTAGTTATCTTAGTGAACACTAGTTTGTGTTACTAGTGTAACCTAGTGTACACTAGCTAGTTATCTTAGTGAACACTAGCTTTGTTGCTAGTATAACCTAGTGTACACTAGCTAGCGTACACTAGCTATGTGTATCAAAGATTGGCTAATGTAAACTAGCTAGTTTCAATTAGTGTACACTCGATTGTTATCTAGTTTACACTAGCCAAATGCCTTAGGCAACGGGACAAGGTATTGGGCCAAGCACTTGTGTACACTAGCCGTTGTAACTTAATGTACACTAGCTAGTGATCTAGTGTACAATAGCTAGTTTTCTTAGTGTACACTAGCCGTGTACACTAAGAACACAATTCATTGTTATTAGGTACACTAGTTAGTTTATCTAATGCATTCAATATACTTATTACAATATTGACTTGCATTCTTATTGATTGTTATCATGTTTATCATTTGTGAAGGTTGGTCCACATTTGTGCAAGGAGTTGGATTTTATGTCCAAGATAAAAGAATATGTTTGGAATGAAAATATAGATGCATCGAATTTGAAGAGGGTGGAAATACTGTTATGGAAGAATATGATTTAAACAATAATGAGTGGTTAAGAAGTATGTTTGAGAACAGGAGTTATTGGATTCCCGCATATTTCAGTGGATGATCCTTTGTTAGGTATACCGCGTACAACTTCATGGTCGAGAGTGCAAATGCATTTTTGGCAAGTATAGCATGGAGAAGGACACGTTGACAGAGTTTTACGTCCGTTTTGAGACGGCAATGGAGAAGCGGCGTAACACCAACAAAAGATTAAATTATGAGTGTTTGACACAATTGCCAAAAGTAGACTCCTCTCGTTGATTGAGAAAGATGTCGCGGAGATTTACACGCGCGATATATTTTATTTGATTCAAGATGAAATTAAGGAAAGTTGTTATAATGTGGGGATGAAGTCTATGACCTCCGTTGACGATTCTTATAAGATTTTGATTTTGAGATAGTAAATTGAAAGGAAAAGAATTTGAGGTATGTGATTTTTTTTACCAAGTGTTGTTTCAAATAGCATTTGCAGCTTGTTTATAGTACATGCAGACTTATTAGTTACCGAATATTTATGCAGGTGAAGCACATGATAGGAACTAACCACATAGATTGTTCATGCAAGCTTTTTGAGAGAGTTGGGATTTTGTGTGCATGCTTTTTTGCCTTAAAACCGGATAATGTAAACAAGATTCCTAGAGATCATGTACTTAATCGCCGGGTGAAGAATGCCGAGCGTCGAGCATCATTAGTGACAAGTGGCCGGTGTATCGAGGACCGTGCAAAAATGGGTGCATTTGGTGACAAGTTGAATGATATTTGGTTAAATTTCAACGCAATCATGGGATTAGCGGTAAGGACATCAATGATATGGACCATGTTGAAAAGGTTTTGAAGGATTTGAAACATGAATTACGTGATCGGAGAGGAACAAATGTTGTTCCAAAGAATAAGGCCGTTATTGAGAGTTTAATTGGTGCAGTGATTCCAGATGATATCACGCTCAAGCCTCCCAATGAAGCTCGTAACAAAGGGTGTGGGAGGAAGAGGATTATGAGTGCCTGAGAAGTCAATCATCGAAAAACAAAGAACTAAGAGATTATGCGGGTATTGTAACAAAATGGGTACTCATGACAAGCGTAATTGTCCGTAAAAGGATAAGAATTTTGATAATAATGTTGATAATAATGATGATGATGATAGTGAATAATTTGGTTATAATTTTTGTTATTGGATAATGATTTTTATGTTTTTTTTCATTTAATTAAAGATATTCTATTCATTATTGAATATAAGAAAAAAGGTTTACCCGTTAATATTTGGTTGACAGTGTATTTATATACACTAGCTAGTTAGGGAGTGTGTGAAATGCAATTGGATACACTAGCTAGTTTAGCTTCGTACCCAATAAATCATTTAAATAATAACCGTGTACATTAGATAAAATAGGTAGTGCACACTAGCTAGTGTAACTTAGTATACACTATCCAAATGGCTTAGGCAAAGCAGGACAAGGCCTCGGCCATTACCTCGTGTACACTTGCTTGTTATCTATTGTTAACTTGATGTGTTGTTAGTGTCAAGGCCAAGGCATCGGCTATGCCAAGGCCTTGTCGCTATGCCAAGGCATCAACCTTCGCTAAGTACACTAGCTATATATATAGTGTACACTAGATATGTACATAATGTACACTAGTTATTTAGTTGGATCATGTCATTGTTTAGTTTACAATAGCATTTCTAACTTAGTGTACACTAGCTATTTGTAACTTAGTGTAAACTAACTGTGTGTAGATATATAGAGCACACTAGATATTTATCTAGTGTAACTTAGTGTACACTACTTATACTAATACTTTATTTAATTTAGTTGTTGAAAACCTTTTATTGAAGTCTCGTGTTTCTTTTTTTGTTGAAAACATTTAATTTGGTTCTCATTTGAGCAAAGATCGTATGTGGGGTCATACTCTAATAATAACAGTCAACGTTCCATAAAATTTGGCAAAGAAGGTGACGCTTAAACCAACACACCGCTCATAGCGTTGTCCTTCACACACAAACACCAAAAACACACTAGGGCTTCAACAGAAAAATCCCTAGGGCTCCGACGAAATCAAAATCAACTACGATGACGTAAAACAAGACGCTCTAGTAGACTACCATTAGAAGCAATGCGAAAAAAAAGAAAACAAAGTGAAGCTGTATTAGATTCTAGGAATCTACTTGTTTGCGAACACTATCTTGAATCTGAATTTGGCTAAGAGGATGCCGCTTGTCCATCTTCTTCAATATCAAAGGAACTCCAACTCAAGGTACTTCTAGGAATTTCTAGCTTCTATGTAAAACTTGAGTACACTATATAATTGTACAAAGGTGTATGGGTGCATTTTCTTAAAAATCTTGAAAATTTTCTTAAAAATCTTGAAAATTTTGTTTCGACACTCGTTCTCCCGGATACAATAGCTACTTTATCTATTTGTAACTCGGTACACTAGCTATTGTAACTTAGTGTACACTAGCTAGTTATCTTAGTGAACACTAGCCGTGTTGCTAGTGTAACCTATTGTACACTAGTTAGTGTGCACTAGCTATGTGTATCAAAGCATTTGCTAATGTAAAGTAGCTAATTAGATAAAGTAGCTATCAGACACTATCTAACTAGAAAAGTATACACTTCCAAGGCAAAGTCCAAAACAAGGCCTTGGCATGTCTAAGGTCATGGACAAGGCAAATTATACAAAGTGTTCAAAAATTCACTTATTACTAGTATCTATAGCAAATGTAAACAAGTTTGAATTTCAAGTTGCTTTGTAAAACTTGTGTACACTATCTAATTATACAGCTTTATTCTTTCTTGATCCATAAGCCTTGCAATAAGAAGGAATCTCCCGACAAGAAAGAGAGGAAATCAAGAAAACCGTTTCAAAATATGACTACCAAAAATCAAGAATAAGAGGCAAATCACAAAGATTGGTTGAAGCCGTCAACGCATTATCTCCTCCTCAAATTCAATGGTTAGAGTCTAACGGGCTAAAAGCACTTCTTCACTTCAAAATCACAAGTCTAACTCACGTAATAGGGTACTATGTCATCAAAAACTACAATCACAATGATGACGTAATAACCCTAAGCAACGGAGACAAGCTTTCGTGACAGAGAGGAGGAGGTAGAACGCATTTTGGGTCTACCAAGGGGTGAGAGGAAAATAGAGTTTCCTTTTAAAGATAGAAAGCTTATAAATCATAAGGAGACAGAGTGGAAGGCACAGTTTGCCAATGATGAAGAAGTGACCCAGCTATGGTTAATCCCCCCCATTAGCATTGTGAAAAAAATTAAGAGGAGCGAGGATGCAAATGATTTGTTCAAGATGAATTTCATGATAATTATGTCAAATGTATTGATAGCACAACAGTGTGTAGCTTTGTTAATCAAGAATTGCTTGATTCCAATGTTGACTTCAATGAATGCGCACAATATAACCGGTGTGCGTATGTCATTAATCAACCGAAGCTTGCAAGGCTTAGATGGAAAGAAAACAGCTATTTTATCGATCGCCGGCATTTTTAATTGTAAGTGATTGACTTAAATTATATTATTTTTTATAGCTGCTCTCTTATTGAATCTAACATATGTTGATTGTTTTCTTTGTAGTTGCTTTACCTTGATCGTGTGGAGCAACAAGGTGCTCCAATTGTTAGAAGGACTTGCCCTGCATATCAAGCATGGACTACCGAACTGATGGCACAGAGAGAAAATTTTGAAATGGAAAAAGATTTGATAGGAAAGGGTAAAGTACAGGAGATTAACCTTAATCATAGCCAAGAAGACCAACAACAAGAACAAATTTCAAACAACAAGAGGTAAAATATTTACACTTATATACATTAGCTACTTATCTACTGTGTATAAAGTCTATTGATCATTATTGACAAGTGAAATATTTTTCTGAGTAAATCTATTGAAATTTCATCCACAATTCTCTTAAATATTTCAGGACAATATCAAGAATCTTGAAATGTGTGCTGAAAACTTGAAGCATGGACTATCTGAATATATCAAAGCCCTTAATACTTGTCTTGCAACGGACCCAGAGGATAAGCGTATTGTCCATATTGACCTAGCAAGACGGAGTTTGTTAGGAAGCAAGACAGCTGACAAATTGTAATATTATTTTGTTATGTTGGATACATTTTTATTTATAACAAATGTTTCTATTTTGTCCATTTTACATCCATATTGACCCACCTATTAATATTTGTTTGACAATGTATTTATATACACTAGCTAGGTAGGTAGTGTGTGAAATGCAATTGGATACACTAGCTAGTTTAGCTTCTGTACCCAATAAATCATTTAAATAATAACTGTGTACATTAGATAAAATAGCTGGTGCACAGTAGCTAGTGTAACTTAGTGTACACTAGCCAAATGGCTTAGGCAGCAGGACAAGGCCTTGGCCAATACCTTGTGTACACTATCTTGTTATCTATTGTACAATTGATGTGTTGTTAGTGTCAAGGTCAAGGCATTGGCCTTGGCTACGCCAAGGCATCAGCCATGGCCTTGGCTATGCCAAGGCATTAACCTTCGCTAAGTACACTAGCTATATATATAGTGTACACTAGCTATTTACATAATGTACACTAGTTATTTAGTTTGATCATGTCATTGTTTAGTTTACAATAGCATTTCCAACTTAGTGTATAATAGCTATTGTAACTTAGTGTACCCAAGTTATTATGTCTTTTTTTATAATTTAGCTAGTGTACACTAGATAAAGTAGCTAGTGTACCCAAGTTACTCTGTCCTATTTTATAAATTTGTTAGTGTACATTAGATAAAGTAGCTAGTGTACCCAGGTTAATCTGTCCTATCTATTTTATAAATTTGCTATTGTACATTAGATAAAGTAGCTAGTGTACACTAAGTTACTACTTCATTAAACATTTCATTAAATAAAGGAGTACAATAGAAATCAACATCTAACAGTTTATGTTAAATAACCATCTGTATTCTCTATTAGATATTGACATACCTGTTAATATTTGTTTGACAGTGTATTTATATACACTAGCTAGTTAGGTAGTGTGTGAAATGCAATTGGATACACTAGCTAGTTTAGCTTCTGTACCTAATAAATCATTTAAATAATAACTGTGTACATTAGATAAAATAGCTAGTGCACAAGAGCTAGTGTAACTTAGTGTACACTATCCAAATGGTTTAGGCAAAGCAGGACAAGGCTCAAGCCAATACCTTGTGTACACTATCTTGTTATCTATTGTACACTTGATGTGTTGTTAGTGTCAAGGCCAAGGCATTGGCCTCGGCTACGACAAGGCATCGGCCATGGCCTCGGCTATGCCAAGGCATCAACCTTCGCTAAGTACACTAGCTATATATATAGTGTACACTATATACATTGAATAACCGTAAACTTTAATTGGCCTTGAACTTGATTTTGGACAAGTGTTCCAAGTTAGGTGTTCCAAGTTGAGTAATAAAAAAACAAAAATAGTCACGGATTCAATAGTTATCCCAACTAGTACCGCTTCATTTTGTCCATAAGCAATAGTGCCAAATTTCAAACAAAATGAGTCACGGATTCAATAGTTAAATACATTTCAAAAAAAAAAAGACATGGATTCAATAGTGCCTAATTTCAAACAAAAACAAATCACGGATTCGGTATAAATAAGTTAGATCTTCACTTCTTTTTTATTTCTAAATTTCATCTAAAAAGCAATCAATTTCTCGGTATGAGTACGAGTAGGTCTACCAAGTCTAAGAAAAATGTTGAAGATTATGAAGAAGAAAGAGCCGCTAAAAAAATTTCAGGTTTCTTAGAAGATATTAAGGGGGGATATTATAGTTTGTGGAACAGTTCAGATAAACTTCACTGCCCATTCTGTGACAATAAGAACAGCAATAAATCAACATGGATTTGGGATTCTCTTCTGTTACATGCCAAGGATCGTGGGGCAACTAAAGCTTATGGAGAGCATGATATGTTCCAGCACTCTGCACTCTATAAGTTTATGGAGAGCATGAATGAATAATTTGTTAAGTGTTGTGTGGTTTGTTTGTTTGTAGTTTTTTTTTTTTTAATGAATAATATCTACTGTATAATATAATTTTCTTTAGATCTGAATTGCCAGTTAGTTTGGTTTGAAGTGCCAGTTTTAATTATACATTCACATACTTCTGGATATAATTGGCCTTGGCCTTGGACTTGGCCAAGGCCAAGGCCAAGGCCAAGGCCAAGGCCAAATCCATGACAAGTTCAAGGTCAAGGCCAACTTGTCCATGGCAAGGCCAAGGCCAAGGCCAAGTGTTGTTATGTCTTTTTTTATAATTTATGCCTTGGCCAATACCTTGTGTACATTATCTTGTTATCTATTGTACACTTGATGTGTTGTTAGTGTCAAGGCCAAGGCATTGGCCTTGGCTACGCCAAGGCATCAGCCATGGCCTTGTCTATGCCAAGGCATTAACCTTCGCTAAGTACACTAGCTATATATATAGTGTACACTAGCTATGTACATAATGTACACTAGTTATTTAGTTTGATCATGCCATTGTTTAGTTTATAATAGCATTTCCAACTTAGTGTATAATAGCTATTGTAACTTAGTGTACCCAAGTTATTATGTCTTTTTTTTATAATTTAGCTAGTGTACACTAGATAAAGTAGCTAGTGTACCCAAGTTACTCTGTCCTATTTTATAAATTTGTTAGTGTACATTAGATAAAGTAGCTAGTGTACCCAGGTTAATCTGTCCTATCTATTTTATAAATTTGCTATTGTACATTAGATAAAGTAGCTAGTGTACACTAAGTTACTACTTCATTAAACATTTCATTAAATAAAGGAGTACAATAGAAATCAACATCTAACAGCTTTATGTTAAATAACCATCTCGTATTCTCTATTAACTAATGTACACAAGATATCACTTCAATAACAACTGGGTACATTAGATAAATAGCTAGTGTACCCTATTGATTTTGGACGTCAAATGATAGGTAATTAACTTATTCAAGATGTGTAGTAGCTAGGTAGCTAGTGCACACTAGCTAGATGTCTTTGAACTTGGCTTGTATCCGATAAAATGTGTTGGCCTTGGCCTTGTCATAGAGATTTTAGATGTCAAAGGATAGATAACCAAAAGAATATCAACGTAACTACCAAAATTTTATTTACACCCTCTAGTATCCAACATAACAAGATTCTAAAAGTAACATAAAATACAACATTGGAGAAAACTCGTGTGTGTGTGTAAGCATTGCAAAGATGTATCTCTTTCAAATATAAAAAGAACTCTAATTTTTTTTTTATGATTTTTGTTTTTTCTTCGCTCGATCACAATGTGTTTTTGCCGAATTAACAACTCTTTCTCTATTTTCATTGGTTTGATATGTAAGCATTGCAAAGAGGTATCTCTTTCTTAACTTGAAGTTGCTTGTTTTGTTCAAATTCGGTAGAAAGGAAAATAGGAAAAAGATTAGAAGAAGTTGTTTGTTTTCTTCAGCTTAAATAAATCTTTAAAGCAAAAATTTCTTACCCCTTCCTTTTTAAAACCAAAGCATTCCAGCTTTTTGAGTCCACCACCTTTGTATGTCTCAAGGTGTCTCATTACGAATATTGCACGCCAACATGATTTCTTTTTGTCCTCCACAACATTTCTAGTCTGGGCGAACATTAAATGACGTAATTGCGCCGCTTTTAACTGGTTATGGGGTCTTAAATACTTACTAAAATGGTTTTTCTGCACAAAATAAAAATAAACATTAAGCTAATAGCAAAGTCGGGGTGCTTAGATTTGTGTAGGATAGGCAAATAAGTATTAAGAATTTAAAAATATGCATACCAGTTGTGTTAGAGGGCCCGAATACTTGTCAGAGTCCCCTAAGATACTGTTGTCAAGGATATCCAAAGAATTTGTCTTGAAATCAAAGACAACAACATAGAAGTGTGCATATGCAAGGATTGTAAACATTACCTGACATATTTATATAAACAAATATAATAAGCAAATGTGAAATTTCGAAATAACAAACACACTTATAAATATGTAGCTGCGTTGGTTTTATTACCAAATCATAGTCATTGATTGTTTTTGTTGGGTTATTCTTCATCAACGTATCCATCTCGAAAGCAAAATCTTCATACTTACCCTCAGGCCTGGTGGAATTATACATCTGTGATATGACATATACATAACAAATGAGTTATAGTGATATTGTAGTATACGTGAATGAATGTCACTAAGGTGATTTAGTTAAGCATATTACCATTACTTGCGGCCCACGTAAGAGACGCAGAGGGCTTTCAGTGTGCCTTATACTTTTCAAAGTCGTTTAGGACATCACACCAAATACTTAACAATGAACATTCAACCTCTTTATCAGGAAGCATGGTCTGGAAACTTTCAAAAATACCATGCACATCATTTTTGGAACTATAAATGAAAATCCTGTAGAAAATAAGGTAATTAGCTACCGCTCCTTCTACTATGAACTCTAGGTACATTAGATGCACAAACTAGTGTGCACACTACAACCTCATGTTTTTGAAGGACAGTTGCTTGAACTAAATAAATAGCTAGTGTACCCTAGCTATGTGTATCGCCTTGGCTAAGTACAATAGCTAGTGTAACTTCGTGTACAACCGCTAGTGCCAAGGCCAGGGCATCGCCTTTGGCTACGCAAAGGCTTTGCCATGGCCTTGGCTTTGCCAAGGCCTCATCCTTGGTTAAGTAGCCAGTACACTAGATGTGTTACTAGTGTGCACTAGCCAGCTTAACTAGTGTGCACTAGTTAGGTAGTGTGTGCACTAGCTATATATATAGTGTACACTAACTATATATATAGTGCACACTAGCTACTTTATCTATTGTACACTAGCTAGTTATCTAGTGTGCACACTAGCTTATGAATAGTAAAGTTAATTTGCCGGTGTGACTAACTTTATTATTACTATGATACTTACATATCATCGTCAGTTGACCATCTTCAATCCACTTGAAGATCATGTTTTCATCGTAGTTGGTCTTTCAAAAATATCAACTATTCTTTGTTTGAAAGGAGACTTCAAAAAAACGATGGCTCGAGACGCGTTTATCTTTATTTGGCCGTTCATTTTGTTGAGGTTGATTCTCTTGGCTCGTGTTGAATCTTGAGTTGACAACATCAAATCGAAAGAAGGGGAAGTTACACCCCTTATCTTACGCCGGGGTTTCATTGTTGCTTCGTCAAGTACCTCTTCATTTTCTTGAGCCGTAGATTCAAAGCAAGCAGCCCATCTTTGCGATTGAAACCACATCAATTTCATCAATTGCATCGTCCGTCGAGATGCTTTTCTTCTCATTTGAAAGTTTGTCTTGAATGTAATTTTCAATACCAATGTCAATATCTCGGCAATCTTGGCTATTTAATTCCAAACTGTCAAAGTACGGTGTCTGTTGAGGCTCGGCGTCAATTGATGCTCCTTTTGTTGGAGATTTTTCAAAACAAGTCAACAACGAGGGATCTTCTATTGTTGTTTTCAACTGATTTGACAAGTCATCGCACTGTGAGTAAGTGAGGGAGTCATCAATGAAAGGTATTGATTCTGTCTCATTCTGACAGCTTGAGATTATTGGAGAAATTTGGACATTGGTGTTGAGGAGAGGTTGTGGTTGCAGCTCAAAAGATGTATCGAGGAGGTCTGGCTGTGATTGTTGGTTATCTTGTGTTGTGGTGAGTGGAGAATCTAAAGTTGGATCGAGGAGAGGTCGGTGTTGTGTCTGTTGGTCTGAATTTTGTTTCTGGGTTTGGCAAGGTGGTGTGAAAGGAGAGTCAACAGATTGAGCTTGAGCTTGAGATTGAGGAAACTGAGAACTGAAAAGCTGATTTATTTCATTGTTCAGTTTCTCCACACACTGCCTTTCTGAATCAATTGCAAAACATGTATTGTATGCTTGGGCATAGCGTGCCAGTGCCCCTTTCAGATCCTCAGCCGTAGCCAGAAGTTTTAACATTGGATCATTGTCCCGAAACATTTAATGTAATTGCATTTGACATTGGGTACACTAAATAACTTAGTGTTCACTAATTAGCTATGTGTATCACTAAGTTACAATAACTAGCTAGTGTACACTAGCTATGTGTATCAGCATTGGCTAATGCAAACTAGCTAGTTTAACTTAGTGTACACTCGATAGTGTTTGCAGCTAGTGTTCACTAACTGTGAACACTAGCTATGCCAGACGTAAGATTGGCTAATGTAAACTAAGTTACAATAACTAGCTAAGTTACAATAACTAGCTAGTGTACACTAGCTATGCTGTACCAAAGATTGGCTAATGTAAACTAGATAGTTTAACTTAGTGTACAACCCAGCTAGTGTTCACTAAGTTACAATAACTAGCTAGTGTACACTAGCTATGTGTATCAGCATTGGCTAATGTAAACTAGCTAGTTTAACTTAGTGTACACTCGATAGTTATCTAGCGTACACTAGCCAAATGCCTTAGGCCTAGTGTTCTCTAAGACAACACAGCCTAGTGTTCACTAAGTTACAATAACTAGCCGGTGTATCAACATTGACTAAGTAAGCTAGCCAGTTACACTAAATATTTTTATCAAAACAAACAGGAAATATAAAATTTAAGAAAGAAAACAAACTAAGTAAATTATTATAAATACAATTACAAAAAAAAAAAAAACCAACAACAACAACAGTTCCTAATTCCCATCATTAACTTATTTCATAGTTCAGAGTCCCCTAATTCCCATCATTGACTTCTGTCATATGCTGCTCTAGTGCCATGTGTTGTTCCTTGGATATTTCTCCATACGAAGAAATAGATCCACGATGAATAGCATGTGCAAAGAGTTGGTCCCAAGTCAATGTTCTTGTTGAAAGCTAACTGGGGCGTAATGGGCATTGCAATTTATTTTCCCCATTATAGAGGGGAAAACGCCCATTTTGGATTGATCGCCCGTGACTTGCAACTTTTTGCTCCAGTGGTCCATTCTCTTCTAACCCTAGGCGGAACCCTAGGCGGAACATCCACAATATCATCTACATATTCAACTTCCTCAGCCGAAACCCTATATCGAATCGAACTTTCGTCCCGCTCGAGCTTGGTTGTTGTTGTTATTATTCATTTTGAGAAATTTGATTTTTTTTTGTTGTGATGGTAGGAGTGGTGGTGTATGGTATTTATGTAGGCCGAGTACTATGAATTCAATGCATTTAATGCGGTCAAAAGTTGAATTCAATTCACCAAAAAGTTGAATTCAATGAATTCAATGCATTTAATGCATTTAATGCATTCAATCAATTCAAATAAACGGCTTGGGCAGGACAAGCCCTTGTGTACACTAGTTGTTGTTTAGCTAATGTACCTAATAAGTTATTTCTAATAATAATTAGGCACAGATATCTTTCTTTGTCCTATTCAAAAAGGCATTTTTGTCTAGTGTACACTAGCTAGTTATCTTAGTGTACAATAGCTAGTTATCTTAGTGTACAATAGCTATTTTGCTAGTGTAACTTTGTGTACACATAAAGAGTGTACACTAGCTATGTGTATCGCCTTGGCTAGTGTACACTAGCTAGTTATCCGGTGTACACTAGCTAGTTATCTAGTGTTCACTATCCAAATGGCTTAGGCAAGTAGGACAAGCCCCGCGTACACTAGTTGTTGTTTAGCTAATCTACCTAATAAGTTATTTCTAATAATAATTAGGCACACATATAACGTATATTAGCCAGATGGTTTAGTGGAGGACAATTGATTCTAAGTTTTACCTCTTCTTCTTGTTGGTATTGTTCAGCCTTGTCCGCCGTGATGCTATTGTTGTTCTTCTTCTTCTCCTTCTTTTTCTTCTTCTTTTCTTCTTCTTCTTCTTCTTCTTCTTCTTCTTCTTCTTCTTCTTCTTCTTGGATGGCAATTAAACGTGTTGTCCCCATCCCAATCAAGTTGTTCTCCATTTCAAATAATTCCCTTTCCTCCATCGTTTCGTTGTCCAAGCTTTAAAAGCAGGGGAACATTTGAGAACAAATACAGCACCCCACTTGTTCCACACGATCAAGGTAAAGGAACCGTAAAGCAAACAATGCACATATGTTAAAATCAATAGAAGCATTTATATTGTTCTCTAGATTTAGTATCAAATGGATTGTGAACTTACTACTAAAAATGCCAACGATCCAGCCAAGAAGGCATCTTCTTTCCACTCGACCTTGCCCTCTTCAGCTTCTTTAATGAGATATGCACACCAATTATATTGTGCACACTCATTAAAATTGATATTTGACCTCAACAAATCCCGCCTCACAAAGCTTGTCGTTTGAGGAGCTATTAAAACATTCGTCATGAGGATGACGAAATTCATCGTGAAAATCATCCACCTACTGCCGTTGTTGATTTTTTGCGTGATGATTGTGGGCCGACTTTCCATGGAAATTCAACTTCTTTATCGTTGTCAAACCGGGATCTCCAATTTTTCTCCCTATTGTGGGCCGACTTTCATCATTTCCTTTCTTCTTCATTTTAGTGGGAATAACGATTTCCCTATCACCCTCGCAAACCAAGTATCCGCCGCACCTCTTCTTCACCACATGTGGAGCTCATCTCCATTTTCTAATGATACTATGTTATCATTTGCATTGTAGTTGTTGATAACATAGTATCCTATCCTGTGTGCTAGATTGGTAAACTTGAAATGAGAAAGCTCTTCAAATGCGTTAAGCTTTAACCAATCTATTTGAGCTGAATTTAACTTGGACAAGGCTTCAAAGAGCCTTCTGCCGCTCTAATTTTTGACTTTTTATAGTCATATTGGGAATGGGTTGCCCTTGATTTCCTCTGCGATGTTTCTGGAGAATGCTGTGAAAGCTGTTTCTTGCTACGTTTCTTGGGAGATGCCTGCATATAAAAAACAACTAAGTGAATACTTTTTGAAGAGAGTACATTAGATATAGTAGCTAGTGTACACTAAGTTACTAATTCATTAAACATTTCATTAAATAAAGGGGTACAATAGAAATCAACATCTAAAAGTCATTAAATAATAGCTAGTGTACATTAGATAAAGTAGCTAGTGTACACTAGCCATTTTATAAATTTGTTATTGTACATTAGATAAAGTAGCTAGTATACACTAAGTTACTAATTCATTAAACATTTCATTAAATAAAGGGGTACAATAGAAATCAACATCTAACAGTCATTAAATAATAACAAAGGTACATTAGATAAAGTAGCTAGCGTACACTAGCCAAATGGCTTAGGCAGCAGGACAAGGCCTTGGGCAATACCTTGTGTTCATCATGCTGAGTAAATTAGACAAAGTAGCTAGTGTACCCAAGTTAATCTGTCCTATTTTATTTTATAAATTTGCTATTGTACATTAGATATAGTAGCTAGTGTACACTAAGTTACTAATTCATTAAACATTTCATTAAATAAAGGGGTACATTAGATAAAATAATAACTGTGTACATTAAATAAAATAGCTAGTGTACATTAGATAAAGTAGCTAGTGTACACTAAGTTACTAATTCATTAAACATTTCATTAAATAAAGGGGTACAATAGAAATCAACATCTAACGGCCATTAAATAATAACAAAGGTTATTGCATTAGATAAAGTAGCTAGTGTACACTAGCCAAATGGCTTAGGCAAAGCAGGACAAGGCCTTGGGCAATACCTTGTGTTCATCATGCCGAGTAAATTAGACAAAGTAGCTAGTGTACCCAAGTTAATCCTGTCCTATTTTATTTTATAAATTTGCTATTGTACATTAGATATAGTAGCTAGTGTACACTAAGTTACTAATTCATTAAACATTTCATTAAATAAAGGGGTACATTAGATAAAATAATAACGTGTACATTAAATAAAATAGCTAGTGTACATTAGATAAAGTAGCTAGTGTACACTAAGTTACTAATTCATTAAACATTTCATTAAATAAAGGGGTACAATAGAAATCAACATCTAACAGTCATTAAATAATAACAAAGTGTACATTAGATAAAGTAGCTAGTGTACACTAGCCAAATGGCTTAGGCGACGGGACAAGGCCTGGGGCAATACCTTGTGTTCATCATGCCGAGTAAATTAGACAAAGTAGCTAGTGTACTCCAAGTTAATCTGCCCTATTTTATTTTATAAATTTGCTATTGTACATTAGATATAGTAGCTAGTGTACACTAAGTTACTAATTCATTAAACATTTCATTAAATAAAGGGGTACATTAGATAAAATAATAACTGTGTACATTAAATAAAATAGCTAGTGTACATTAGATAAAGTAGCTAGTGTACACTAAGTTACTAATTCATTAAACATTTCATTAAATAAAGGGGTACAATAGAAATCAACATCTAACAATGTACCATTAAATAATAACAAAGGTACATTAGATAAAGTAGCTAGTGTACACTAGCCAAATGGCTTAGGCAGCAGGACAAGGCCTTGGGCAATACGTTGTGTTCACATTGCTGAGTAAATTAGACAAAGTAGCTAGTGTACCCAAGTTAATCTGTCCTATTTTATTTTATAAATTTGCTATTGTACATTAGATATAGTAGCTAGTGTACACTAAGTTACTAATTCATTAAACATTTCATTAAATAAAGGGGTACATTAGATAAAATAATAACCTGTGTACATTAAATAAAATAGCTAGTGTACATTAGATAAAGTAGCTAGTGTACACTAAGTTACTAATTCATTAAACATTTCATTATATAAAGGGGTACAATAGAAATCAACATCTAATGTACCATTAAATAATAACAGTGTACATTAGATAAAGTAGCTAGTGCACACTAGCCAAATGGCTTAGGCAGCAGGACAAGGCCTTGGCCAATACCTTGTGTTCACCTTGCTGAGTACATTAGATAAAGTGGATATAAAAAATAATGAGTGTAAATGTACTCTATGGTTAATACCTCAGGTTGGAGATTTTTTGCAGTATGGTCACTTTTCTTTCGTTTGACACCAGCTTTCTTCTTTGAAGCTTTCAGATTTTTGATGGCTGAGTGAATTTTCTTCTTCAGTTGTCTTAACGTAGCATCTTCTGGCATTGATTCTATCAAACATTCTCCTGATTAAACACAAATAAGAGTTAGTAGGAGTCATTATAACAACAGTACGCTAGCTACACTAGCTAAATAGCTAGTGTTTAGAGCTATTATAAAACATACATTAGGGTGGCAGCCAATTTATGCAATTCAACCAAAGGAGTTACCTATTCTTATCGGTGTTGCTGATGGAACGATTGATCTTTCTAAATTTACCACTGATTCAACACTCTTTCTTTTGTTGTTCCCATTTCTTCTGCTTGTGTTTCTGATGAAAGTTAATATAAAACACAAAAGAGTTGAAAATAAAATGAGAACCAAATTATGTAAACTAGCTACTTGTCTTAGTGAACACTAGTTGTGTTGTCTTAGTGAACACTAGCTATGTATAAGATCAAAAGGAAACAAAATAGTCATTCACACAAATTAGGTACAAATATATGACAATTTAATAGCTATTGTAACTTAGTGTACGCTAGGCTGTGTTGTCTTAGTGAACACTAGCTATGTATAAGATCAAAAGGAAACAAAATAGTCATTCACACAAATTAGGTACAAATATATGACAATTTAATAGCTATTGTAACTTAGTGTACACTAGCTATGTGTATCGATATTGGCCAAAATGCCTTAGGCAAGCGGGACAAAATATTGGGCCAAGCCCTTGTGTACACTAGTGTTGTAACATAGTGTACACTAGCTAGTTATCTAGTGTACAATAGCTATTTTTCTTAGTGTACACTAGCTGTTACAATAGCTAGTGTGCACAATTCAAAAATATACGGTGTGCATTATTCTATTGGGTACACTAGCTAGGTTATCTAGTGACGAAGGAAGCTTTTCTTGTTAATGTGCTAGAGAGCGAGGGGGCTAGGTACTTTGAGAAAACACATGTCTTATTAATATTTTGGAACTACTTCTACCAATTACAAGCACTTTGAGAAGCACAAAGAAATGGGCATTGAAGAAGATAATATAAGGAAGTACACTAACCTGTACATTGAGCTCCGTCAATTGTGTTTTCATTGTTTGAGGATGCCATTGAAGATGATATTTCTAGAAATGGCGGTCGGAAATTGATTGGTTTTCGCCGGAAATTGAGAGATTGTGTAGACGGAGAGAGAAATAATCTTGTTAACCGTCGTCGTAGAAGGAAATTTCGGCGGAGAAATCTAGGGTTTTCACGTCGTCGTATACGGGAGAAGGAAGAAATTGAGTGTGTGTTTTGTGGTGTTTGTGTGTGCAACGGTTGAGAAGAATGATATTTATATGTTCGTAAAAAGATTTTACTATTTTGCCCTTTCTGTTTTCAATAATTTCAAAAATGCCACCGGTTGCCCAAAACCTACATTTAATCGAAGCATTGATTTTGCTTTAATCCAAAGTGAAAATGGTTCTTATGGTTCTCACAAAATTTAGTTCTCATTATAATAAGACCCTATATATATATATATATATATTATATATACTCCCTCCGTCCCATAATAATATGTAAAATTTCCTTTTTGGGTGTCCCACAATAATATATAACTTTCTTAAAATGGAAAGGAATCTTTACTATTCCCTCCCCTCATTCTCTCTCCTACATTATTTTAATACTCACATAACCATTATAATTTACTATTCTCTCCACTCATTCTCTCTCCTATTTTATTTCCACACTCACAACACTTTCAATATAATATTTCCTCCTTAATTTTTCTCGAAAATCCAAAAGTCCATAAATCTATGGGACGGAGGGAGTATATATATATATACTCCCTCCGTCCACTTAGTTAGTTCACAGTTACTGTTCACGTGTGGATTAAGAAAACACAATAATGATATAAATGTTGTGAGTGTAAAAGTAAAATAGGAGAGAGAATGAGTGGAGGGAATATTAAATTATAATGGTATTGTGAGTATTAAAATAATGTAGGAGAGAGAATGAGTGGGGTAGAGTTAATATTTTAATAATAAAAACTTTCCATTTTAGGTAAAAAAAACAAAGTGTGAAGTATGTATTTGGACGCCCAAAATAGAAAGTGTGAAGTAAGTAAGTGGACGGAGGGAGTATGTATATATACATATATATATACAGATATATACATATATATGTATATATACATATATATACATATATATATATATATATATATACTCCCTCCGTTCCATTTGAAATTTCAAAAAAAAAAGTCATACACCCGGTTTAAGAAGAAGTATAGTATAATATTAAGGTGTCGTGTGTGTGGATAATGGGATAGGAGAGATCTCTTGTTAGCCATAACACCAACACACAACCTTGACCGGCGTCTAGTAACCAAAGGCCTATCAATACCCCCAGCCTGAAAAATCTTAACTAGCACCTCCTTCAAAAGAGACCTCACTGTTGTTCTATAAAAGAAGAGCATAAATCTCTGCTTCACCACCTTTTATTAAACCCAATTCAAACTTACTATAATACCCAAGAATAAAGTCCTAAATTGGTAGATAAAACAGCTATTCAAGAGTAGTTTCTGTCATTTTTATCATTCCGTCAATTCATTATTAACGTCTGTTAATGGGAAAATAAGCTTCATATACTTGGCAGTTGCTAAAGGCAATAATGCATAGCTAGTTGATAAGTTCAAGTTACAAAAACAACAATATTAATACACAATACAAATATAAATCTCACCCCAAATCGTTGATGAAAGAAATCAACCGATTCCTTGAAATTGCGAGTGATTAATCCCCTTCTGTAAAAGGAAAACCATCGGTCAGCAATGGGGTAAAGTTAAACCACAAGCCGCAATGGGATAAAGGTACTGAATAACAAGTGCATCCACTTAAGAGCTTTTTCCAACATTAATGCATACATGGATAATATAAGCTATGACGAGGACAATGAACCATCGCACTTTGGGGCGTGTTTCACTTTTACAATCAAACTTTATTTTTTTTTAATTTTTACCGTCGTACCACAAACAATAAACAATGATGTCGTTTTATTTCGTCTTGGAAAGAACATTTGTCCTCAAACTTACCTGATGTTCCTCGAGTTAAGAAAATCACAAAGTTCTGAACCACCTGCACCATGAATGAGTATTAACATTTTATACCACAAGCAAATATAAAATGAAATGTTAAATGTCTCAACCAAATGAAGATCCATTAATGTGAAATTTTGACTTCACACTATAAATGTAGCTCATATTATTAATCGTAAATTTATATGTTTAGAAAGTGGATAACAAGAATATCTATTAAACTTTGCCACTAAATGTGAAAAATTTATAAAAAACACACATTTTTAGAGTGTCCCTAAAAATGAAATTTCGACATTCAAACTCAAGAATATAGTAACTTTGTTCTATAAAAGAAGAGCATATAGTAACTTACTATAATACCCAAGAATAAAGTCAATTCAAACTCACTGTTGTTTTATCTACCAATTTCGCCTCTTCATCAATTTACCGGGAGAAAACAAATTGAAAATCATAGTTAACAACAAGAAGAGCATAAATCTCTGCTTCACCACCTTTTATTAAACCCAATTCTACTCTAACTTATTAAATATATAGAAAAAGGTTGAAATCAATCACTTACCTCAGTAGGAAGAGCCTGAATCTTGAAATTGGGGAATCGTTCCGAGATACTTCAATAACGAGCCTAATTGAACAGATTTTTGCTGCATTTTCCCTCTTTGTTTGCCAATGTCGAGTAGCAATTGGGGCTGGAACGAATTTTTATTGACGAATTAAGAACCAGGGCATCCATTGTTTTCCTTTCTGTGTTTCACACACGTTACACACACTGTCAATGGGAGAGAAAGTGAAGGATGCATAAATAGAAGTGTAAGGTTGAATGGATTCATACAAATTTGTTCTCTTCCTCTAGATTCCAGATAACTATACTCAATTTATTCCGTGGTGCGTGAGAGAGAAAGAGAGATCGGAAAAACGAAATTGCAGATCGGGGAAAGAAGATCGGAATTGCGGATTGAGAGAGAAGGGAAATTGCTATTAGATTAGAGAGAGGAACGGAATTGGAGGGCAGTTTGGTATTACCAAATATTTTAAAATGAGCTATGGGTTTATAGGTAAAAAAGATTTTAATTTATGGACCCCAAGATAGAATATGAAATGTGATGATTTTTTTTATAAATTTCACCTTCTTCCAATAGAGGCTTATTGGTAAAAATCCCTAACAATTATCACGTGAGAACTTTAAAACGGGGAGGGAGGGAGTATAAATAAAGAACAAGGGGTAATAACGTAATTAGCTTCCAACCAACACACCAAACTCTCTCCCCCACTCCCCCGTTCGACCCAACTTACATTTTGAGCACATGAACCCGACATCTCATCTCTCCGATTCATGGCGGACCAAACCCCCACTCCACCACCGCAATCCGCCTCCCAACCACCGCCACTTCTAATTCCAAGCCTCCCCGACGACGTTGCACTCCAATGCATCGCCAGAGTTCCCCGATCCCAACACCCTTCCCTCTCTCTAGTCTCCAAGTCATGGAGGTCCACCATCCGTTCCCCACACCTCTTTACCACCCGATCCCACCTCAACTGCACTGAACACTCTCTTTACCTCAACATACGCAACAAATCCTCTTTCAATTGGTACCGATTTCATCCAATCCCAAACCCTACGATCACCCCAAAACTTCTCCCTCCAATTCCCTCTCAGCCTATTGGACCAGCCTTTGCAGTTCTTGGCCCGAAAATTTACGTAATTGGTGGATCAATTAATGATATTCCTTCAAATAATGTGTGGGTTTTTGATTGCAGGATCAATCAGTGGGAAATGGGGCCTAGAATGAGGGTAGGGAGGGAATTTGCGGCTGCCGAGACGGTGGACGGAAAGATTTATGTGATGGGCGGGTGTTTGGTGGATAATTGGGCTCGGTCGATTAATTGGGCCGAAGTTCTTGATCCGGTGGCAGGGTCATGGGCGACGTTGCCTAGTGCGATTGAGGTTAAGGAGAAATGGATGCATTCTAGTGTGGTTATGAATGGTCGAATTTATGCAATGGCTGATAGGGGAGGGGTGGTTTATGATGTGGGTGGTGGTGGTGGGTGGGGGAATGTGCCAAAGAGGCTTGATTTGGGTTGGAGGGGGCGTGGGGTGGTGATTGATGGGATTTTGTATTCTTATGATTATTTGGGGAAGATAAGAGGATATGATGTGGGGAAGGACGTGTGGAATGAGCTTAGAGGAGTGAAAGGGTTGCCTAAATTTTTGTGCGGGGCGACTATGGTGAATTTGAATGGGAGGTTGTGTGTTGTGTGGGAACAGAACTTGAGTGGGAAAGAGATGGAGATTATGTGTGCGGAGATTGAGGTTTCGAGGGATGGAAATGGTGGAGGGTTAAGTGGGTTGGTTTTGTGGTCGGGTGGAATTCTCTCAGTTCCGGCTGGTTCTTCAATTGTGCATTGTTTAGCAGTTGCATTGTGATGTTCTCTTCAGTAATATGGTATGTGATTACATGTATTTATTAGCTTACATTTTGTTGCTGGAAAACCTGTAGTATGAAGAGTAACTTATTTGACTTGAGAGCGAATAAGGAAATGCTACATATGAATGTTAGGAACGGATGGTGGGATATAAGAAAATATATATAGACAGATAGACAGACAAACACACAAATGCACACACACCAAATATGTAGGCCTTCTAACTTGATGGGGGTTAAGGTCATTAACAAATGATCCTATTGTGAGCTATCGAGTATTGGCATTACTACTTAAGTTCAAAGATGAGAATGAATATAGTGTCTTATCATAAAAAGAATGGATATAGTGAAATTGGAAGTTCTCTAAGTAGAAGTTTAGCTGTATTTGATTTTATTATTAAATTCTCTTTTTATTTGTTATTCCAAAACAAAACTCTTCATGTTTCCCCATTCATATTCAAAATAGTTGCAACTCTTTATTCACTATTATATGCATGATTGCCACTCCTTTTTGTGTATGCACCCAGGAAGCTAGGACTAGGATTACACATACATGCTACTTCCTAATTGCTTGAGGACTTTTGGAATTTTTAAATTATTCACTATTATATGCATGATTGCCACTCCTTTTTGTGTATGCACCCAGGAAACTAGGACTAGGATTACACATACATGCTACTTCCTAATTGCTTGAGGACTTTTGGAATTTTTAAACAGAATAATATCTTGTGACCGCCTTCCAATACTATTTGGAAGAAGACATGGTGTTGATCACCAATAAATATGTCTAATTAAGTACCTGCCACCTTCCTACTCTCATTGATCTGGTGAACGAGACAAGTCAAAGAGCCTATAAATGTTCAATTAAAGCACACATTTGCAATATGAATATAATCATTAACATATAGTATGGTCTCTAGTGTTGGTTGGGACTGATGGTTTTAACTGGAAGTCAGGCTATTGCCAATTGCACAATTTGTCTTTGAATCTTTGACTATTGAGCTTTAAAGTCATTTAAATACTATTGAAGGTCCGGGTCCTATTAATCTCTCTACTTCAAGAGGAAGTTAAGAAAGTCTCTTTAGCGTCTGCCAAGAGACCCTTTTGGTTACAATTCACTCTTTGGATTTTACTCTAATTGTGAGAACTGAGAGTACATAATATGAAATTGAAGTCAACAAATAAAAAGTTGGTGCTCAGAAGCTGTATTCAGTATCGTCTTCTATAAATTTTCTCCTCACTCTCATTCTTCCTTTCCCCATTTTAAGTAAAGCTGTTGAATCTTCCCGTTTCATCTCTATTTCAATTGCCTTTAGGCTTTAGCATATGTTCTTGCAATCACAGTCATTAGAATATATGATCATTCCAGAGTAAAGCTTTTTTTTAAAAGAAATTGGATGCACCCACTCCTTTTTGCTGAGTTAGAGTAACATAGATCCCCATATTACCCTGTTCATATTAACCTTTCAAATACCCTTTTGAAGTTACCAAAATCCTCTAGCATCAAATTAGTAGAATTCCACCTAGTTTTAACATCAAGGCACACCTTGCTTTACAGTCATCCTGCTACGTTTTTAATTTATTTTGTCCCAGCAGTTGAGAGTGTGATTCCATGTAACGCGTCTAACATGCATGAATTTATTGCATTAGCCTCTTGATTTTTATTTTTATTTTGCATGTACTTAGTTGCAAGATCATTTGAACTGGCGTTATTAACTGTAATAGTAAATATGTTTTCTCTGTCCCAATTACGCAAGTACGCTTCACATGACTTGCCAATGGGGTCACCCAAATGTTAGGAATTAGACATAAACTAATGATCATATAAGCAAGTTCAAGCTACTATCAACCCATTGCGAATTAAGCCATATAGTTCAAGTTTTGAGTTGAATGCCAAGTATTTTATACTTTTTTTTTCCTCCTCAAATAAAGTTTTAAACAATCCCCAATAGTGGTGTGAGAGGGGTTCAGGAACATTGGAGTTAAGGCTTGACAATAATGCCTAAAACCCTCTTTTTCAACAGTCCTAAATGGCATATCATCAACTCAAAACATACAGAATGATACACCAAAGAAATATACTTGAGGATAATCGTTGTTGAGATTCCATTTAGGACTGTCGAGAAGGAAGGTTTTGGGCTTGGACCCAAGGTTTTTGATCCCGTTTTGTACCACTGATGGAAGGGATTGTTTAAACATTCATGTTGAGGAGAAACTTAAGTTATATAAGTATCAAATTTTTGATGTATGTGCTAATACAGATACTTGGTCTTAAATTCAAAATTCAATTAAATTTGCTCTAATACGCACTGCACTGGTACTTGCATAAACAAATAATTAGTTTTTTTGTCAAATGCTAACCATAAGGGTGACAGCGATGACAAGATAGTTAAATCATGTTTGCGTGATTGGTGATTGAAAATGTATTTACTATTGTAGTTGATAATGCTAGCTCAAATGATGTTGCAAGCTATGTTACCCGGACTCTTCAAATATGTTGAAGTACCCGTGTCCGACAAGACACCCCGACACCCCATAGTTGCGAAAGGCTAGCGCCTCTCTCGCCCGCCTCGCCATTTTGGCGCCTTTAGGGGTCGTCCGCCTTTTGGTTTTATGGCGGGCTGTTGTGCGCCTTTTAGGCGGGGCGAGACGTTTCCTGGTTATGGCGAGAGGCGTAAGGAGTCTACCTTTGTCAAAAGGCATAATAGGCGTATGTGTAGTGTTAAACTAGGTCATTTTGTAATTTTAGTTTTAATAATTTAACTTACCCAATGGGTTGTTTTGAGAAAACAAAACATGGGGGTAAAGATAGCTTGTGGCGTGCATGAGAAACAAAGATATCCGTTATTTCTATTGAGTGAACAAAAGAAAAATAAGTACGATACATGTGTTTTTTGTCTTAAAATTCACATATTTTCACGCTTTTAAATGACTACTTGTTTACTAATTTGAACACATTTTTGGAACATAAAATGTGTTTTTTGTCTAAGAATTCTCACTTTTGGGTGTTTTAGTTGTGTTAAGTTGCTATTCCATGTGAAATTGTGACATTTATTTAATGCAAAATTCTTGTTTTTAACATATTTACACTTTGTTTAATATATTTTACATATATATTATTTTACTATTCCTTTTGTTCTACTTTAACGCCTTGCTCGCCTTTCGGCCGCCTTTCAACCGCCTCGCCATTCGCCTCTTCTAGGAACTTCTCGCCTGCCTCTCGCCTTTCGCCTTTAACAACTATGCGACACCCGCATTTTCATTTGGATATGACAAGAAAAATTAAAAAGAAAAAAATGAGTGAGTTGACTTCATTTATAAAAAATTTACAAGTTTTAATGTTATTTTACTTAATTATACATTATATCTTAGCAAAAAAATAGTGAGTTGACTTCATTTATAAGTAAAGTATATAAATAGACTCAATATATTTTGTTATTAACGTATCCCCGTACCCGTATCCTAATTTTAGGACAGTGTCCCCGTGTCCAATTTTTTGAGGAAAAGTGAATCCGACACTAGGATCCGTACCCGTGTCAGATACCCGATCCCGAGTCCAGGTAACATAGGTTGCAAGTAAGTCCCATGCAAATATTTTTAAGAGGTTCAACAAGCTTTGGTATTGAACACATGCATGTAAGATATGTTGTGTTGAATCAGATTGTTAAAGAGGGTTCAGTGGAGCAAAAATACATCTGTTTGGGTGATTAGAAATGTAGTAAGGTTGTCTAGGCCCTCACATCCTAGTTTTTTTAGATGTTCTGCACTTGACTTTAATCGGATTGTTAAAAAGCATGTTATGCCTTTGATGTTGAAAATAGGAGGAATTCCACCTATTTGATGTTAAAGGCTGTTGGAAAATAATGGTATGAAGAAAGCTTATATGAAGAGGGTAACAATGGGGTCTACTTTTATTCAGTGAGTGGCCCTGGGCCTTCTGATGCAGTTAAAATGTTTCAGCCGCTTTCTGTAAATCTCTAATGTGGCTAAGGTCTTGGCTCTTTGTATGGAGTATGTTTCAAAGAATACTTGACCCAATGTCTGTTCATTTGAGTTTGCTTGTGTGGATTGAGAATGTATCTTTTGAATTGCATAGTATCTCGCAAAAAATGAAGGCCTTTATGATGATTTATCAGGGATAATTCAGTTTGTAAAATGAAAGTGATTGATATTTGTTTTGTGAATATTGTATGAGCATTATCTTCTACTTGATAATAATCGCCAAAAGGTTTTGTACTAGAAACTTGTAATTCTAGACTTGCATCCACTTCATACTCGTGCTCATTGATATAATGGGTGTACTCCCAAACCGAATGGACTAAAATAAAAATCTCGGTTTCAGTTTATAAAATAGTGGAACTGAGTTTCCGACTTTCTTGTTTTATTTGGACCCAATTAGGGTAAACACTGTCCCCATGAACTCCCTAAATGGTGGCCACTTCTCTTTAGCATTTTTTTGTGATTACTAGTTTTAATTATTTGTAATAAATAAGTTTTGTTTTTTTTTTCATTTTACTGACAACGGCTCCAAAGCTTGTTAGACCGTATCTGGAATGCAAATCTCTGATTGATTCATTCTCCATTTGCTTTATTCATTACGCGCAGATCGAGTGGTGCCCATTGTCATCCGGTAATCATATACTGCATTCAATCCTAGCTGGCCAGTTGTCTCAGATAAATCAAATAAACTGCACCCTTGAGAAAATGAAGTTTCAAGGTTTGCAGCAATTGTAGTCTGTTGAAGAACTTGACAGCAACCTTAAACAATATTGAGCATCATACACTTTATTAAGCAACTCTGTAAGTATGTTGTAACAGAAAAATTCAGTGTCTAATATGAACCCATTGTATATTTTTGACAAAGGAAATTGTCTTATTTTTTCTTTTCCATTTAGCAACATTTGTTGGCATTGAAACATACTACTCTCCCCTTGTCACACTATAACTTTTTTTGGTTAATTTAATGAAATTCTGATCATAACCTTACTCCATGAAACTTTGACGATAACTTAATGAAAATCTAGCTTCCTAGACAATTCTAAAAATTGTTATTGGTTCACCATTAAAAATATTATCAGTAACAATTTTAAAATTGTGTAAGGGGGTCGTATGTACGCATTCTTGCCCATGTATTAAAGCACAGGAAGGCTGTTTCTTCCGGATGAACAATGGTGAAAATTGTGTTGAAAATTGCATAAATAAACTGACGGCTGGTATATAAGAATCGCAATCAGTTTAGTGAGTCACTAGGGCATTGATGTTGTTAATGTTGTTGCAAGATTTTTATAAAATGTCTTTCAAGATGAGGAAAATATCCAATTATAGGTGTCTTGTTTTGAGACAATATTTACAATACCCTGCATTTTCATAGAAGTGGCTGACTAAACAAGACCTATAAATTGGATATTTTCCTCATCTTGAAAGACATTTTATAAAAATCCATTGAAACAACAATTATTATGATTTATCAATAACAGTTTTCATAATTCAGATGATTAGATTGACTTTAATTTGGTCAAAGTTTAACTGTTGTGTTGACAATAAAAACCAATTAGGACCATCTTCTGGGGGACGGACGGAAGAAATATCGACTTAGACGAGCTACTCAGCCAAGTGCAACCGAATGAGATCTGCAAGTAAGACGAGACGAAAGGGAAAACCATATTGCAAAGTTTAGTTTCATGATGGAATGCATAACAAAATGTCTATTGTGAACATAACAACAAAACGATTGAATCCGCCGTAAGTAACATTTGATGCATCTTGATTGTAAACAATTTATTCTTCAGCACTATGATATACGCAGATACAACGAAACTCATACCATGTCTTACAACTAACGTACACGCATATTGCTTACATCTACCATCAAGTTAATTTAAGATTGTAATGACTTTGTCACGTAAAATGAATATAATGCACAACAATACCCACAAAGGAGGGGAAAAATAAATGAAATGATCAAGGGCGGAATTAGGTGCCCCCTGTCCGCTTCTACTTCTTCAAAAAGGCCTCAATTTGTAAAAGTGCCTGCCAAAATTGTCATAAACATTGTCAGACGAAGTAAAGACAACAAATAAGTGTGACAAAACAAATCCAGAGCTTAGTACTGGAATTGCTCTTAACAGAACTCATATGCCATTACATAAGGGTCTTCACAACTAACAAAGCTTCGGCCAATACAATTGCAACATACCCACAACCGCATTGACGCAGAGACAGACAACACGCACACGGAGGGGAGAGGGAAGAGAGAGAGAGAGAGAGAGAGAGAGAGAGAGAGAGAGAGAGAGAGAGACCTCATATGCAATTTCATGTGGGGTAATACTACATACATCCCCATATCCCATCTTAGCTGCAATATCTGCAGAGCATGTAACCCCCTCAGCACTTCAGATACCATTTGAAGAAATAGAAAAAAGCTTAAAAGAAATACGAGGAAGCAGTCTTAGAATTCTGAGAGTATATTGATACAAATACATAACTAATTGTTAGTAAGATTATAACTCAAATCATCCAGCCTCCAAAACTAATTATATATGATCGCCCAGAAATAATTAGGAAGATTAAAAAGAAATTGGAAGCACAAACTCAAAGTGAACCATGTAGAGCCATAATGATCTTACTTTCCAATGAAACCCTAGCATTGGCATTATTGATGTATGCTTCACTCCTTTCGTCCCAAAGAGTAGATAAACGTGCCAAAGTCTGCATATGGAAGGGATTATAAGTCAACTTAAAAAGCAGATGACATTTCATGTTTAACGGGATAATTTCACTGCCCGGTTTGGTTAAATCTTAGTGCCCACCCTTGTGTAGTTATAGTTATAATTGAATGTAAAAAATGCGAAGGGTGGATACTAACATTTGGACAAACCTCGTGGGTGGGCAATGAAATTAATCCCATGTTAACTGACAACTCGATGAATAACTCATGAAAGAAAGCTACTAAGGTTGTTTTCAGCATGGAAAACAAAAGCCTCACCGACTCATAAGCATCGCCTAATTCTTGATGCACAAGAGGACGAGAATGAGTTCCTTCCTTTGCAATCCTCCGTGCCAAGGCTTCTAAAGGTACATCTAACCAGACACTAATACCCTTCTGCATGTATTTCCTGACAAAACAATTTGATGTCCAAGATGTCGTATGAGATGCGCAATGAGTAGGTAGCATATCCTCCCTCTGTCCATAATAAATGTCACATCTCGACTTTTTTGGTCAAATGATTGAACTTTGACCAAAATTTGATGACAATTTAATTATATTCATGGAATTCTAAAAATTGTATTTTATGCTCCAATAAAAATATTACCAATAACGATTTTTAAGATTTCATGAAAATAATTAGATTGAAGCAACTTTTTGGTCAAAGTTCAATTCAATCAAGTTGACCAAAACAATCAAAATGTGACAGTATGGGATGGAGGGAGTACAAATCAGAAAATACTTTTAGCATCCAGAGTTTTACCAGTTAATGGGGCGAATAACAACGCCTCCACCTGTCGAAACAACTAGTCGATGCATTGACGACAGCTTCCGCAATACATCAGTCTAAAGAAAATTGTAATCCAGTAATTAATATTTCATCATAAATGCAAACGGAGAGATGATGCCAACAGTAAAAAGTATATGAACAAGAGTTAATGTTTCAGGCACTAAGTTGGCAACATTCATCCTTAATGATCCCGCCTGCCACCATTTTTGGGGCGTTGCTCATGGAAACAAAGAGAAAAAATATGTTTGAAAACAGTTACTTGAGTGTAGAGTGTACTTCTGAATTCAACCTTTCCACACTGGATGTGGTAGTAACTAAACAGAGTCAAGTTACATGAAGGTTATGGCCTAGTGGTTGCACTCCTCACTTGAGCCATAGGTCCCAAGTTCGAGTCACCATGGGGGGGGGGATATGGGAACATATATGTAGATCCCCTTGAAAAAAAAAACAGAGTCAAGAAATGGTAAAGATGCTCAGTTGGTTTCCATTGTCCCCAAAATGCTCCACGATTCTTTCTACATAATGTCAAGAAATGTTTAATACAAAACAAACATATGTCAGCTTTTGTTTATGGACAGTTTCTCTTTCACAAAGAAAGAGGCATGCAAGAACAAGTTTACATATCTAAGCCAAGAAAACTGTGTTAGAAGCAATCAGAGTCAAGGAAATAAAAGACATTGCCAAATGGTCCATAAAAAGAAAGGGCAAAGAGACCATACAAACTCAAGACAAAAGAGAAAGCAAGGGAGCGGAGGTGGGAATGGGGGTGGCTGTTGTGTGTGTCTGTATGTGTGTGTGAGAGAGAGAGAGCTCATAATAATTAAGATCTCATGTACTTTATAGGAGTAACTGGAAAGAAATTGTGAACCCAGATGATAGAAGTGCTTGAATTTGGAATTATATGCAGTAAATTAATAAGTTCAAAGTCTCACAACTAACCTCATTATTTCTGAAGAAGCTCTCACCGTATAATTTAAAAATGTCAGCAACAGGAGTTCCCCCAACAGCCTGCTCTATCAATTTGTCACTGCGAGATGATTACAGATGCGATCTTCAAATCACTATTAATACGAAGAGCAATGTGCCAGTTGAAATTATTTCTTGATTGACATTGTGAAAATGTGATCACTAACACTAATGGTCTTAATACCCAATCCATGATTGAATATGAAAAATTTAACTCCAAGATGGTTGAACCCTTGTTACTACACCATCGATATGAGTGACCTAAGGATTTCTAAGCAAACTATTGTTTCAAATAGACACAGTAACAAGCAAGCTGACTACAAACCTGTCAAAAAATGAATAACTAAGTACATCTGATAAAACCCTGCCAACTGTTGTTTTTCCAGAGCCCATCATTCCTGCATTTCATATAGTAGTTACATGCTGCATATAATTTAGTCGATGTGAAATAAAATGATACACTTCTTCCATCTCATAGTCCCTGTCCAAAAAGTAAAACATATTTTGGATACATTATTTCTCTCGAGATGAGAAACATAACAAGATCCCAATAGTACCCTATAAGAATACATGTAGTTGAAGTGTTGGAATATTATGGAAGTTGTAATCTTATTTTGAAAAAAAAAGGACTTTCTGAAAGGGACATCCAAAAAATGAGAAGAGAACTCCCAAAATGGGACAGATTGAGTAGAACGTATTGAAGGGGACTGACCAATAAGATATATACACCTTCCATCCAGATCCGCTTCAATCTCCTCCGACTTATGCTGCAGTATAAAGTAAGATTAATTTAGAAAGCATCCAAAAGTAGAATAATATTTAGATCAACTAGTAAAGTTTTCCAGATCATGACCCAATCAACCATCTGCAAACATGTAATGTTAAATATTTCAGCATATGAAACTATTACTCTAAGAACAGGGACAGCTATATTTGAAAAAACTCCTTCAGACACTAGATATTTAAGAATCCCTCAGAATTTTTTGATGCTAATTTGTTAAGCATATGCCCAACTCCCAAGATAAACTACAAACATTCTCACTATCCCAAAAAGCGCTGGTCAATTCTACTTCTACAAAAATTAGATTATGAATGACAATTAATGAGTATAGGAATAAATGAAAGCACATGCATTGCGGGTCATGTTTAACCGTAAAGGTTGCATAACCCTTCTCATATTAGTTCTTAAAGGGACACCACATACCTTTAAGCACACATCCTCCTCACAGGTTGCAGGAAAGCTTTCAGATTCCAGTGTCAAAGCTATCAAAAAAAAAAAAGTATGAAAACCTGAAAAAGATAATTTCCAAAAATTTATGGTTCCATTTCTGTCACAACATCAACAAAGAGTATATGGTGGGTGGATAGGCAACTAACTAACATGGACTCTTGTAATGGCTATAATCTTATTTAGATCAATGCCCCCCTCACAAAGAAAAAAGATTATTATAATAATAATAAGTAATAACTAAATAATTAATTAATAACAAAATTCACAATCCTTAAAATAAGATCTTCCACAATAAGTGCTTCGAGAAACCTTCAAGTCAATGCTTACGATATAAACCCTTCCTTTTTATTTCCAGATATGTAAATGTGTGACATCCCAACACCCAGCAGCATGTTCAACATGTGTGTAAGAGTGTGAAGATTATTTAAATAGATTAGTCTTTAAGCCTGCATGCCGGATACAATGTACGGTCCAAATACATTGTTTTAACAGCACGGGTTGGAAGGACAGAGAGGTGTGGATAAAAGAGGTCATGTGGCACATCCCAAGTTTAGTAGAGTAGAGGTTGAGGATTACATATTCAAATCTAAGGGATTTAATTGGGAACGATAACAAAATAGTTCTTATAGAGTTCCCAACTTGAATAAATAGTGTTTGAAGAATCATGGGTTTTGAACTTTGAATAAATAGCAAATTTACATAAGTAGGTTCCTATAGGCACATGGCAAGTGTTCCTGCATGCTTTCCAACCTTTTCTTGAGAGTTTTGTATAATATCATTATACATCAACCATCTCCAGCATGGACTCTTCTTAGTCGGATACTAAATTTGCGCAATAACTCAAAATGGACAGTACCAATCATTCAGGATAAAAGGAGTATAATTTATTTCATTTTTCTTGTTCTTTTCCAGCAGAAAAAAAGGAGTATACTAATATATGAAATAAGCATATTACAAGCCAATATGTTGGGTTTACAACAAATACTGAACAGGATTATGAGTTTCAATCTGCATTATTTGCCTAAATCAGGTAGTTAGTAAGTTTCTAGCAAAGATGACAACTTTCCTTTCTATAGGATACGGACAATGAAACATGGCAATGTAATAAGAACATACATTCACACACGTCGATAAGTGCATATATTCAAAGAGTAGAATTGAGGGACATGTCCTCTTGTAACCCGAGTAAACAAAGGCTGAGTTAGTGCTAGGAACAAACAAGACCACTTAATACGATCACTACATGTATGATAAATGCAAGAAGATCCGTGTGACCCAGGCTCATTGTTCCAAGCTAACCAGTATCGCTATCCTCTACCTACTCAAAGAACTCCAACCCAAATCTGCATTCATAAGCTTAAAAAGTCTTTTCCGCCCCCCCAAAAGAAACTACTTAGGATTACACTGTATCTCCTACCCACTTAATGCTTGGTTTCTAATGCCAGCTCACATCCTCCTTTAAGTGAACCTCATCTCAAGTGAGCTCTTTCCTAAAGTACCCTTCTATAATTGAAGAAGTTAAACATATCAATAACCCCAATCTTGCATAGAACCGTTCTCCTTCTATTCACATATTCATTTCTTACAGAGAGAAAAAAAAGTGTGTTAAATATATGTTCACTTCAATAATCAGCCAAGAGTAAGAATTTTCTTATCCTGTATGGACAACAATATGTACTTTAAAAGAATATCCAGAGGGATTGAACTGCCCCTATCATAATAAAATTATTTACAAAACCCTATTCATGATTCAATGGAAATTTTCGTGTCAGTACCATGAACGAAATCATCAAAAACTAATTACTCCATCTGTCCCAAAATGAATCTCCAAAAAAATTTCAAATTTGTTCTTCATCAAAAGCAAATTCGAATTTTTTAGCACATTCATTTTGGGACGGAGGGAGTAGTTTTTTTTTTGATAAGCTGAAAACTTTAATTGGTAAGCAGCATCTTAAATTGAAATCTCTTTAGCAAAAATGCTATCCATTGAAATTATTTGAATCATCATAATCAATGGAGGAGAATAACAAATCGCTGATAGCACATGGTGATTTATTTTGAAGCATATTCTTAACAGAGAAAGATAAAAGAATAGAACCAGTGTCTTCACTGTCAGTAAGCTATTGGCAGATAAACTATACAAGATTGTCACTTTAACGCCGAATAATAAGTACACAGACATGTCAAGGAAAACCAAGGTGGCAAGAACTGTCAACTAGATTCTGACTTGGCTATAAGACTATAACACATGTTGGTGTAAATTAATTCTAAACCTTTTCTAATCACATTCTTAAATTTTCGTCAAGCATCTGATAAATACGGTTGCTAATTTGTTATTCTAAGAGTCAGACCCAGCATTGTTTTCTAAAGTAAACAATAAGAACACCATGCCTAATCTAAGGAAATGCAGATCAAGTTCAATTCCTGTAGTAGTAAATCTTGTGCCTTTTGTGTCATAACGATATGAGAGTAAGTGCATACTACCATAATTCTGCCAATAAGGAGAAAAGGATATCCACCTTTCCACCGACGGAGCTACACTTGAGCTAAAGGAGGCAACTGCCCCCAATTGGTACATATATATATACATATATGTATATATAATTATTAGTCCAGCTATCTTACCATTTTGGCGTTTTAGTGCGCAATATATTCAAACTTGCCTCCGTTTATATATATATAAGAATAAACTGTGAATTTATTATGCCCCCTTTTACTATTTAAAAGGGGTTTAATGTTAACTATTTAACAAAACGTATTATGCAATTCTTCGCCCCCGTTTACCAAAAAATCATAAATCCTGGCTCCGCCACAGCACCTTTCACCAAAGAATGGAGTATGTTTGATACCTGGAACTGTTCGAGTACAGGAAACCTTCAATTCCACTGGTCTATGACAAGTCACAGCCTTTTTCGTTTCATAATGACTGGAGATAAGCACCTGAAACCTCTGCTTTTGCCTAATGCTAGGTGAAAACCCTAGGGAACGGCTTGACATCGTCACTGTCTTTTCCGCGTAAGTCCATTTTGACAAATGTAAGCTCTGGGAAACTGTAGCCTCCATTGCTCTAGTACCTTAGAACAGAAACACCTTAATTCAACCAGGAAATCAGTCAGCCTTTAACTAGGAGTCTTGCAGTACCAAAATCAAATTCTGAATTAAGACAGCCTGTAAAATATTAAAAAGAAGAAGGAACATTAGTCAATTAATTTTATCTTGTTGCCAACTAATCATTTGCAAGTAATCTATGATTTGGGGACATGGCACAAGTTTGAGATAGAATTTGTTGTACTGAAACGAGAAACTTATGCAGACATGCCTAATATGTGCAAGTGCTACATATATACTCCCTCCATCCCAAAATGAATGACCAATTTTTATTTCAAATTTGCTCTTGATCAAGCATATTTGAAAATTTTTTGGTGATTCATTTTGGGACGGAAGGAGTATGATTTTTCATTACATCTTTCTCTAAGCATCATGGTTTCAACTCTAAATACGTCGTATTACATCTATTTTTCCCTGAAATACTAGAGAACACCATAAATTATGATTTTGTTTCTAACTTCCAAGGAAACATAAAATGGACTAGAAATTAAGATTACATAAAATGCAAACAATCAATTACTAGAATGCTAAAAAAATAAATGTCCAGTGGCACAAAAAATTATACTCCATGATAGCCAAAATTCCCAAAATAGAGCAGTTGTCAGCTAAATATATTCAAATAACAACAATGATGTGATATCTCCACAATAATCAATCCAATGAACAAACAAAAGACAATAATTTTCAGTCTTATAAGATTACATGCTCAAGATTCAAAACGTTAGGCCACCACTAATTAAAATTGCTGATTGGTGACTCCATAAATTACACACAAACACAAAAAGATAGAATTTTTTTCATACTCAATAAACGATTACACATGTTTTATGGGAATATAGCAAAAGATTAGTAATTTATAGAAGCAAAGAGACAATTACTGGATAGTTGGATTAAAAGTTGACTTTGTAGTATAGAAACGAGATTATTATACCTTTGAAAAGAGGAATGACAGCGTTGGAACAGCTCCGGCCACCGGAAGGTCTCGCTTGAGATTAATTAATCCTTGGACGAACAACAATGATTCATTGATTCATAGAGATTAGTGGGTGAAGCAAATTTAAAACCACTGTTTTAGGCTGTTAGGCACCTTACCAACCCCTTGAAACAGACACTGGGTAGGTGGGGTGGGTAAATCGGCTTGAGGGAATTTCTGATGGACTACGAACTCGGAATTGGGTGAAATAGCAAAGCTATATCTACAGTATAAATGAAGGGGGTCCACCTCAGCATCAGTACGATTGAACAGTTCTTTGAACATTGAACAGTTTTAATGAAATTTCCATTTTGTCCTCATACATTTATTCTTTTTTCATTTTGTCCTTAAAAAAAAATTAATTTAAAAAAAAATTAATTTAAAAAAAAATTAAAAAAAATTTAAAAAAAAAATCACGTGATCTTGAACACGGACATGTACTAGTAAGTATAAATATTCAAGCGAGATTGAATTTTTTCTCAAATAATACATTTTTAAAATTTTACTTACCAAATGATTTAGGGTGCGCTCCCGAGTTTAAATTAGGAGAGAAATGAAAGGAAGTGGGAGGAATTTAAAACATTTTCCTTCCTGATTTGTGCTTCCGAGTTTTTTTTTTAGGGAAGGAGGAGGAAAGGTGGGAAAATTTTTAAAATTTTCCTTCCTTTCAATTTCTTCCAATAGTGGGAGGAATTGAAAGGAAATAAAATTTCATTAAAAAAATTTTTTGATATACCTATTTTACCCTTTAAAATAAAACACTCTTCTTCTTTTATTAAGGATAAACATGTAATTTAAACTTTTTTTCTTCCTTTTCCTTTCTAAACTCGGGAGCAATCAAGAGAGAAATTGAATTCCCTCCCTTCCCCTTCTCTTCTCTTCTTTTCTTTTCTCTTCTCTCCCTTGCAAACTCGGGAGCAGACCCTTAGGGACCGTTTGGTTCGATGGAAAAAAAGTGAAGGAATGAAATGATTAATGGAATTGAATTCCTGAAGGAATTGGAATGGAAAAAAACTGGTCAAACCCCTCCGTTTGGTTGGCACGAAAATGGAATGAAATTGTCATTCAATTTCTTGAAAAATCATGTTTGATTTGAAAATACAAATTAAAGCACATAAAATGTTCAATTTACCCTTTTTTTAAAAAAAAAATATTTTTTTGGGGGTGGGGGTGGGGGTGGGGTAGGTAGGAGGTATGCAAAATTAGTAAAAAATATTTTTTTTTCGTGGGGGGTGAGGGGGGTTGGAGGGAGTGGGGGTGGGGTAGGTAGGGGTATGCAAAATGAGTAAAAAATATATATTTTTTCGTGGTGGGGGGAGTAGGGCGAGAAATTTGGATGGGGGGTGTAGGCAGGGGTCTTTTAAAAAAAAATCGTGTGGGAGGGGGGGGATAGGGTAGGAAATTTGGATGGGGGTAGGTAGGGGTCTTTTTAAAAAAAAAATTGTAGGGGTGGGGGTAGGGCAGGGGTTGGATGGGGGGTAGACAGGGGTCTTTAAAAAAAAATTGTGGGGGTGGGGGCTAGGGGTAGGGTAGGGGCTGGATGGGGGGTAGGCAGAGGCCTTTTAAAAAAAAAATTGTGGGGGGTGGGGGTGGGGTGAGGGTGGGGGGCAGGGGCTGTGTGGGGGTGGGTAGGGGGTAGTGGTGGTTTGTGTTTGGGGATATTTTGGTCAAAAAAAAATTTGAATTTCATTGCCAAAGGAATTGACCATTCCTCCCATATATGGAAGGAATGACAAATTCCTCCCATGTATGAAATTGGCCATTCCAACGGAATGTAGATTTTAAAAAACCTTCAACCAAACATGCCAAAGGATTTGGGGAAATGGAATTGAGCATTCCATTCCCCCACTTTACCACGAACCAAACGCCCATTGTTCTAACTTTTTCTCAAAATGTCCTACTTTTTGAAGCTCGCTACACCGTGTAGCGAGTTTATAATTTTTTCAATTAAAATCGCTACACACGGTGTAGCAATTTTAAATTTGCTAAATTTTATTTTAATATTCAGGCTTAAAAAAAAAAACTAAATTTGAAATCGCTACACGGTGTAGCGATTTCAAATTAACACAAAAGGTCAACCAAGCAAAGTCCACCAAATCAAAGTAAAGTAAAGTTTGTACGTACGTACGTACTTCCTCCCAAATAAATATTTTGAAAAATATACTTCTATAAAAAAATTATATTTTTCATTTCAAAAATAAATATTACTTTCGACTCAAAATGAATAACCAAAAAATACCAATTGATTATAATTGATTATCAGTAAAAGAAAATAAAAGTGAATTTTATTGTAAACTAGAATAAGCCCGTGTCCGAGGACACGTAATTTTTTATTTTATTTATTTATTTATTTTTAATTAAGTCCGTGTCATTTTTTTTTAATTTTAAAAAAATAATTAGTTAGATCAGCTAAACATTATCACACTGACTAAACAAGTTTACAACAAAAATTAGTTAGCTCAGCTAAACATTCGCAGGAGGGATATCAGAGGAATTTCAAGTACGGATGGGGGTTTTACGGACAAACGACGGCGACCGGTCTGCTTCCATTATTGATGCTCACCTCCGGATCTTCCGTCCGCCTCCGCTTCTTTACCGTCAGCGTCTTTGTCGGTGCCTTTGTCTTTGCTCGCTTGCTCGACCTTTCCACTGTCACTGTAAGCTCCTTCTCTCTCTCTCCTCCGACAACCTTCAACCTTTTACATTTTGTTTTTTATTTTTTTATTAATTTTTTTTATGAGCAAAATGGAAAAGGGACAAGATAGTGAGGGCAAAATGAAAAATTCGCCAAGCAGAACCGTTCATAGAACTGTTCATTTTGGTGAGATGGACAACCCTCTTTTATACTATAGATAGGTACTAGATTTCATCTGATTTCACACAATTGTTGTGTTTGAATTTGCTTTTACGTTATTCAAATGCAGTGCTTTTAATTTGGGTTTCTAAATCACATCCAAATTCTGTGTCACAATTGGTTGTGTTGTTGCCTGTTGGAGATTCTGGAATGGGTGGTACCCATTAACTGGATCTTGAGTTGAGAGTTGGTGGAATAGTAGCTTCCCAATAGTCCATCGTTGACTTGGTGCTTTATCACCGATGGAATGATGAAGCGCGGTTATATTGGATTTATATGAAATTTTGATTTGGGTCTTAACTAACTAGTGTGTGCACTTTTGAAATTACTTGAGATTTTTCTCATTTTTATAAATAATAATAATTTGGATTAAAGGGACCTTGTGAAATTAATTCATTTAAGATTTAATGGGTCGATTTTATTTTAGGACCACTTTCAACTGCCCTTCAACCTTAACCTTAGCATAACGCCATAAAATAAAGGAATAATTTAAAAAAGGCCAACTGCCAAACAGAAAATTTTGGAAAAAATATGTTTCTCCATAAGTTATAAAAAGTCATGTTTTTAAATATCTCGATTTGATATTTTAAAGTCTAAACTCACTGTTTTAAGGCCTAAATTCACTATTTTATTTTTTAGCTTAAACTTACTGTTTTAACGCCTAAACTCACTATTTTATTTTTTAGGTATTTTAAGACCTAAACTCATTGTTTTAAGGTCTAAACTCGATATTTTTAAGAATGAAAAATGAGCTTTTTATAACTTATGAAAAAACATGTTTCTCCTAAAACTTTCTCCCTGCCAAATCCAATAAGTCACATAAGAATAAGAATGGGATATTATCTCACTTAAGGGTTTATCAAGATCAATATTCCAATTAGACCTTGTTACAGCTCGAGTTTAAGTGGGCTTGAATTAAACTCGAGCTCGAACTAACTTTTCAATCTCGATTTTTTATCGAGTCGGTTCGTGTCGTTTATTCGACGAGCTTCGTTCGAGCTCGGCCCATTTAGCTCATTAAAAGCTCGAATTAGTTTTTATTCGAGAACAACTCGAGTTTGACTCGAACTCGCCTCAATATGCTCAAATTATTGTTACTTTTATAATAAATACACATATATCACATATACTACATAATATATAATAGATGTATGTATGAAATAATATCCTACATTGTACACACAACGCATCATAATTAAAAATATTTGTATTTTTAAAATGAATTAAACCGTATATATTGTAACTAAAATTAATTTAAAATTTTTTATATTTTCTTGGTGAAATTGTATAGACATTGTATACACGATAGACATTTTGTTTTTACAAATTAAATTATTCTTTTTAAATGTACATATATTTTTCTAATATAATAATATTTTTATCAAAAGAGAAAATAAAATTAATATCTATCATTATACTTGTATATGTATATATTTAACTATTTAAATATAAAATTTTAAAAATATCTATCATGTACAAACACATATATATGTGTGTATACTTACATATATTTATATAAATATGTATCTATATATACACATATATTATATGTGTGTGTATATATGTGAAATATATACTCCCTCCGTCCCACGATAATATATAAAATTTTCTTTTTGGGCGTCCCACAATAATATATAACTTTCTAAAATGAAAAGAAATCTTTGCTATTTCCTCCACTCATTCTCTCTCCTACATTATTTTAATACTCACATCACCATTATAATTTACTATTCTCTCCACTCATTCTCTCTCCTATTTTATTTTCACACTCACAACACTTCCAATATAATACTTCCTCCTTAATTTTCGAGCATTGGCAAAAGTCTATATTTCTATGGGACGGAGAGAGTATACACATATATGCATATACATAGATACATAAATATTTATATATACATAGATACACACACACACACACACACACACACACACACACACACATATATATATATATATATATATATATATATATACACACACACACACAAACACATATATACACAAATATGTGTATGCGTAGACACATTGATACATATGTATACACATATATATGTGTATCGGTGTATGCGTGGATACATACATATATATATGTATGTGTGTATATATATATATATATATATATATATATATATATATATATATATATATATATATATATATATATATATATATATATATATACACACATTTATATAAACACATGTGTTTGCATATATATGTGTATCAGTGTACACACATATATATGTGTGTGTATTTATAGATACATATATATGTGTGTGAGTGTATCTACTGTCACCGGTCGGATCTACAGATACACTCACAATGTATATGTGTGCACATATATATGTGTATTTATAGATACATTTGAATGTGTTTGTGTGTTTATGTATTTCTTTCATGAGATTGTTATATTATGTTATTTCTTGTTAAAAACTAGGTATTATATTTTATCTATAAAACTAATTTTAGTTTTATAGTTTAAATAATTTTATTTTGATATAAAATTTTATTAAAATGACTCTTATACTTTTGGTATAGAATTTTATTTAGTCTTATACTTCAAGAATAAAAGTCAGTTTTAATAAAATATCAGAGTTTTTTTTCTTACAAATTGAGAAAAAAATGAAAAAAATGACTATTATATTTTTGGTATAAGTTTTATTTAGTTTTATACTTAAAGTATACGAGTCAATTTTAATAAAATCTCAGTTTTTTTTCTTAAAAATTGAGAAAAAAAAGTGAAAATTTTGACTCTTATACATTTGATATAAAGGGGCGACGTTTATACGTAAGGTATAAGAGAAGACATGCATTTGGCCAAAAATGAGAGCGAGGGTAATGTCTTTCTACAGGCGAACGGTTTGTTTGAAATATTGAAAATTCACTAATTTTATATTTATTATTGATTTGGCCCAAGGGCCCTAGGGTCAAAATCCTAAAATAAAAGGATCATACATTTCTCGAAGGGCTTTTGACATTAGGGCCCTTCAGTCTGAGCATAATGTCATAGAAAGGCCCAATTTTTACGTAATTTCACATAAATCTTTCGACATTTCAAATACCAGCATATCCTTGACACGAGCTTCTTTTATTTATTTATTTGACAAATACCATTATGCACTTATAGTTGAGGTTTAAGACTAGTTTTCCTTTTATAATTGAACTATAAGACTCTCTTTTGCACTTTTTTCATATTTAGAAAAAAAACTCATATTTTTTTTTTAAAGTTTGACTCTTATAATTTATCTATCTATAGTTTAACTATATGAGTATTTATTTATTTTTTGACATTTTTTCAAATTTTGTTTAGAACATCCTAAAAAACTATAATATTTTACTCAAGTTGTTCCATTAATATTAACCACATTTGACTTTTACGGTCAATATAAGTTATTTTTATTAAACATTAATGGCAATCTAATCATTCTAATGAAATTTAAAAAACAAAATCATTGATAAATTATTAAGTATTTTATCAATAACATTTTTTAAGATTTTATTATATTAATTGGATTGACATTAATGTTTGGTTAAAGTTCACTTGTGAGTCAAAGGTAACCAATATAAATGGGACTGAGGAGTATTAAAATGGATTCACATAATTCAACCGTAAGACTCAAATTAATCTTATAGTTGAACTAAAAGACTCATTTTTCAAAGAAAAACAAAACATAGAACAAAAAATCCTAAAAAAAATCTCTGATATTTCATCTACCGGTATTTTACAACAGATATATATCAATAATCTGTCAAATTTAATTATGAAGGTCAAAATATTCCTTAGAATGGTCATCCATGTCTATCCCAATATAACGTCTTGAGACTTTTTCATATCTTTTAACTCCATCTCAAAGATTTCTTTACTGAGATTATCATGTGAAATTTCATCTCATCCTATTTCTACGTCAAAATCTATCAGCATATTCACCAATTCTAAGAGCACAGAACATATCTTTTAGTGCACATGGCTAGAGCCGTCAAAATCGAGCCCGGCCCGTGGGCCCGGCCCAGCCCGCCCGAGTTTTTAAGGGCCTGGGCCTCAAATTAGGCGGCCCGAAAAAAACCGGGCCTCTTTGACCCGGCCCGGTAGGCCCGTAGGCTCATGTGGCCCGACCCGAAAAAGCCCGAAAAGCCCGACGGCCCGTAAAACTAAAACCTAAAAAGTAAAAATTAAAAAAACCCTATCTTCTAATGTACATAACATTCAAAGCGGCACAGACATGAGACAACCTCACTCAGTCTCTCTCTTCTCGCCGATCTCTCCTCTGCGATCTCTCTCTTCTCACCGCCACCGGCCTACCGTCGCCGCCTCCACAGCCGTGGCGTCGCAACCCACAGCCACAGGTAACCCCCTCTCTCTCTCTCTCTCGCACCCCTTTCAAAAGAATCTGGGGTTGTAGTCAGTTGTTTCTTGAGAATTGTTATATAGACCCGTAAAATTGTTGAGTAAACCCGTAACTTTAAAATTTCAAAATTGCCATAGAATGAAATTACTCTAATACCCTTAAATTCATTCACCCATTTTTATATACTTCTTTTTTAAAACTTATTGTTAATCTCATTCCTATATATTTTTTCACTTTCTAACCATATAAATGTGTTAAATTCTTGTCTTAAATATTCGATTTTCGTGGCAAAAATTCGGCCAGAGTTTGATGATTTTTTTTGCCCAGAATCGGTCACACCCGGCCGAAAAAACAAAAAATATTCGGCCACACCCGGCCGAAAAACAAAAAAAAATTCGGCCAGTAGTGGCCGAACTTCTTGAAAAAGTTCAGCCACTACCGACCGAACTTCTTGAAAAAGTTCAGCCAGTACCGCCCGAACTTTTTTAATTAAGGAAAAAAAATCAAATATTTTGGCAAGTTATTTGGGTACATAACATCGTTTTGACATGAGAATAGAGCTAAGGTACTTTGAGCAATCATTTATTTTTAAATAGGGTTGTCCTCGGCCCTAAACTAAATACATTATTATTAATATTGAATTTAGCTTAACTCTAAATTCTAATATGTTACTGGCAATATTAATTTTATTATTTATAACAAATTTTCACTACTGTCACATTTTTTTTATTTATAGACGCAATATTAATTTTGAGATGAAATAAAATGGAAGTTGAGATTTACTATTATGAGACTTAGTAAATAACACACACACAAAAAAAAAAGGAAAAACAAATAAGTTGAGCAGCAGGGCGAAAATGTAACAGTGATATGTAATGGCATATTCTACTTCTCCTTATATTCAATTTACACATAATAGGAAACAAAGTGAATCAATAGAATATCTCCCTCTCCCTCCCTCTCTCTCCCTCACACACACAGCCACACACACATTTCTCCATATTTTTCGGTAACCCAACTCCATAAATTCCGGCCAACTTCATTTTTTTCCAAAATTTTCTCTTTTTCAAAAATCGGCAACACCTGACTGAATATTTTTCAAAAATCGGCCACACCCGGCTGATTTTTTTTAAAACAAATCGGTTACACCCGGCTGATTTTTTTTAAGAAATTCGGTCAGCCATGGCCGACCATCAAAAGAAAAATCGGTCAACAATGGCCGACCCATAATTTCGGCAAGAGATAGCACCAGATTCGTAGATCTAGGTTTCAATTTGACGATAATGGTACAGATTTGAGGTCAAGTGCAACTCGGGTGAAAAGGGTTGCCAGAAAAAATTGGTGATTGGGCGGACAATGTGATTTGGATTGAAAAGGTTGTTGCCGGAAAAAATGTAGGATGGACGGAATACTAAGAAAATTGAGGAGAAGGGAGTTTTGTAGTTTGTGTGTGTGGGTGTGAGTTTGAGGAGTGAGGGTAAATGGTTTAAAAGGGTAAAAGAGGAAGAATAGGGGTTTGTATTAACTTATTTGGGGTGGATTTAGTGATACGGGTTTACTCAACAATTTTACGGGTCTATATAACAATTCTCTTGTTTCTTCCAGATCTACCTCATCCCCTTTATCAATTTTCTTTTCTTTATTTTATTAATCTAGTAGAGATGGAGACCGATAAGAAGCCCTCCACCGTCTCCAATGTCGGCGCCTAGGCGATGAACATTTTCAGTTCTGTCGGAATCATTATGGCTAACAAGCAGCTCATGTCTTCCAACGGTTATGCTTTCACCTTCGGTCAGTCTCTCTCTCTCTCGGATCTTATTATTTTTTGCTTACTAAATTGAATTAATTTTACCCTATGGATCTGTTTCCCCCATTTGATTTGATTCTTGTGAGATGGGCGATCCATTATTAAATTGATTTAATTTTACTCCTTCAAATCATTATCTTTTTTCCACTCAGAATCATTAACTTGCATCCGGAGTGATAACTGTATTTTCCTAATTTCTATCTTGTACATTTGATTATGAGGGTCTTCTTTATTACACAAGGAACTGCCTTGCATTTGCAGCCCTCCTCTTCAAGTCAAGAATCACTTGTCAAAACATGTGAAACAGAGGGTTACTTTTCAACTTTATTAATTGGTTTATACAGCCGGTGGAACCAACAATGTATCAGGATGTTCCTTGGATTGGCCCGTAAGCCCGAAGGCCCGATGGTCACATGGGCCGGGCTTGACATTTCCTTGGCCCGCTAATGTTTAGGCCCGGTTCGGCCCGTCATTAAGTGAAGCCCGGTGGGACCGTTTGACAGCTCTGCCAGCCCGACCCGTTTGACAGCTCTACACATGGCTAAGAACTTGCTCTTTTATTGCAAGTCCGCTTAGAAATTTATAAGGTGACATAAAATGCTGCTTTCGAGCATATCCAAGCATTAGTCATTATATTTTCTAATTACTTATAAATGCATTTTTGAGTCTGAAAAAGTAAGGTAGGAGATTATTTATTTATTTATTTCAAACTAGCAAAAACCCAGTTTACTTACTGTCACAACGAGAAAATCAGGCCCGGCCCTGAGGCAAGACAAGTGAGGCTCCAGCCTAGGGCCACCAAAAATACTAGTATAATTAGGGCCACAAAATTTCACAAAACAGTACCTCTCCTTGTGGTTAAGGGCCTCCTCTAAGCTGCCAAGCCACCAGGGATCAAATCATGGCATACACACTTTTGATATTTTTACCCAATTCTTTTTATTTGGGCTTTGTAATGAAGGACTACCTAAAAACTTGGCCTAGGGCCTCATTTGCAACAGGGCCGGCCCTGGAGAAAATAATCGACTATCCACATTATTAATAAAAGATTACAATATTATACTATTTTTTATGGAAAAATCCCCCTAGGGCCCCTCTCTTCAGATTTTTTTTCCTTTAGAGAAAACTTTTTTGTAAATCTTAAATAAAGAGTTATCCCCATATTCAAATTCCCCGGAAACCCCTAGGCTCCCCTCCCCTCACGTCATTTCCTCTCTTCTCCCCCATTTTAATCTCTTTACACTCTCTATCTCTCTCTCTCTCACACACACACAGTAAAAATTCTCTCTCCCAACCATCCCCGGTCGGCGATCTCCGGCGACCTCCGGCGACGGCATGCTCTCATCTCCTCCTCCCTTTGTCATTGGTTATATCTCTCCATTCCTCTCTCTCTCATCTACGTCCAACACCACATCCGAAAACTCCTCTCCATTGTCGCCTCCGCCTCCCGCTATTTAACTTCCAGATCCGGTCAGATTTAGACATTTCAACGCATCGGCCGACGAACCTTCATTGTTTCTGGCCAACCTTCCTCTCCGACGCCTCTCTTAGACGATGTTCTCCTCAAGCTATCTCCGCTACTCCCTCAGTCCTCTAAATCTTATACTTATTGAGTATATATAATAGGAGAAATAGAGGAGTTTTGGTATATTTGATTGATGGTCTCATGGGGGCGACGGGTTCCAAGCTCGAGAAAGTACTAGGAGATCAGTTCCCCGAAGGCGAATGTTACTTTGGCCTTGAAAACTTCGGCAATACTTGCTATTGCAACAACGTTTTGCAGGTTCAATTTTATTTGATTATTTATTTGTTTGGTGTTTCTTGGTGGTGATTTGAAATTGTATCTGTTTGTTTGATTGCGTGAAATATACAACATCAGATTGACTTTTGCTAAATTTGTTACCAATTCGATGTAGGCTTGAAGGTTTGAGTGATGGATTGACTTTTACTAGCTTTTTATCACATTCAGTGGCAAAACTATTATTTGGGCTATTGTGTTTAGGTCTGAATTTAGACTGAGTTTCTTGGTGATTATATGGTACTTCGTATCGAGAAAGAATATGTTACAGGTATTAGCAACGACGAGGTGATTAAAGAGTTTGAGGCTTTAGGGACTCCTAGAGTTAGATTTAGTTAGCTTATGCTCTTTTATATGCATGTATGTAATGTTTAAAACTCGTTAAGTCATCGACTATATGTAACTTCTTTTTTCGATAAATGATGTTATTTTTATGGTTGTTACTGTTTACAATATTTTTGAATACCAAGCCCACCTGGTTTAAAAATATGTAAATTATGAAAGTACTTCGTTGTTATTATTGAAATTTTAATTTTTTTAGTTGAAAAATTTGTCTTATAAGTCAATTATAAGAGACAAAGTAGTCTTATAATTAACTTATAAGAGTTGTAAATATGTAAATTATGATAGTAATTCGTTGTTATTATTAAAATTTTTGATTTTTTTTGTTACTTATAAGACTTTAAAAAAAGTCTTATAAGTAACTTATAAGACTAAGACTTTTTAATAAGTCTTATAAGTAACTTATATAAAGACTTTTTTAAAGAGTCTTATATGTTACATATAAAACTTATTAATAAGTCTTATAAGTAACTTATAAGACTTTTTTAATAAGTCTTATAAGTAAAAAGACTTATTAAAAAAAGTCTTATAAGTTACTACTTATAAGACTTTTTTACAACACGATTTTCAATGTTCAAATAGGTCTTATAAGTAACTTATAAGACTTTTTAAAAAGTCTTATATGTTACTTATACAAAAACTTTTTTAAAAAGTATTACTCCCTCCGTCCCGGCCGAAGTGTCCGAAAAGGACAATTGCACAAGAATTAAGGAAAGTGATGTAAGAAAGAGAAAAGTTTAAATGTTGTGAGTATGAAAAATTAAATAGGAGAGAGAATGAGTGAGAGGAATAGTTAGGAGAGAGAATGTTGTGAGTGTAAAAGTAAAGTAGGAGAGAGAATGTGAGCACCCCAACCCGAAACCTAAAGCGTGTCCCGAGTTGGAGAGGCTCAATCTAAGAAAAACCATCTTATATTTTTAAAACATTTATTTGCCTTTAAAAGAAAACCACTTTTCAAACTTCAAAATAAAAATCAATTGATAATATCCCTGCTTAAAGGAAATCCAACTACAACTTTAATAAACCGAAATCTAACCAATTACATTGGAAACCTTAATTAACCTTGTTTAACAAAAGAGTTTTCCATACAAATTACAAAAGAAGAATACTTAATAAATCCTCCTAACAACCGACTCCTATACTTAACTTGTCAAGCCCCAAAAGCAAAAGTCCACAATGAAATCCCTAGCCTCACGGGTTCGGGTCACCCTGTCTCTAATCTAAAACAAGAAAGGGAGAGGGGTGAGAATAAATCTCAATGAGCTATTATGATATGCAGCAAGATGCCAAACAAAGTGCAACACATAGCATGGTAGCACATAACACATTATGAAAGCGGTAAACACCTTTCGTTACCTCATTTTACCTTTCCCGTCTCGAACAATAAGTCGTACAACGTGGGAGTAAAACTCCACTCTTTGGTGAATTGCCTCCAAAGCACATTCACCTCTTATAGGACTCATACCCAGTAGATCCATATAAGAAAGGATACCTATATTAGAGTATCCAACAATAATCTCGTCCTCTCCTTACAACGATCGCAACAGTGCAGCAAAGCCTTTCGGGTCAATACGATCGTTACAGCCCCACCCCGTGGCCACAGAGTGGGGAAGGGTCACCGGTATGACGAACCTTCAATCACTTATTGAACAAATCAATAATTGATTGAAATCCATCATACCCACCCGAACATAAACACGCTCAAGCACATAATAGATACTTGAGATAATCCACAAAACGGGATAACAATATAACAATATGGTAATGTATACTCATGCTAAATGTAACCATAGTACAACAATTCATGTAATACACAATGCATAACCCATCAATGCATATGAACTCAATTTAAGGTAACAATATAACCACATAATCCACATCGGAATACAATAAAATCACGAGCCAGATAGTCCTCAACCGGGATACAATACTAGCAACAAACCAGATAATCCATAACGGGAAAACGACACAACCATATACCAAATAATCCACAATTGGGATAATCATGCTACAGTGATACATATACATTAACACAATAGTGTGGCCTATGGTTTTAAACATGATTCAAGCTAACTACCCAGAATATGGGCAAGTAAGGTCACCGAGTATCATAAACCAATCCTACGAAGTCATTACTCAACCTTGAATAAATCTTATTAAAAGTGCAAGACCTACTTCCCAAGTTTGGACCACTTTCCGAACAATATTTGACTACTCCTACAATTCCATTTTGACCAATTAAAAGGTCATGGTCAAGCCAAGGTATCCTACTCTAACCTAGGTTAAAGAGGATAAATTCGTATCCGGGTTGATTAGGTTCTACTAATTTATATTGGTTGGGAGTCACCATTTATAAGAGGTCAAACAACTTGCTAAACAATTCTTGTTTAAATTGAAAAAGGTTGGTTCAGGGGCTTGGGCGACCGCCCTAACCACTTGGGCGACCGCCCAAGTGGACTTCCTAGGAATTTGAGGTTTCTGCCATCTTGGGCGACCGCCCTAACCTACTTGGGCGACCGCCCAAGTGCTCTTCCAAGGCAACCATGTTTCTGTGGCTATGGGCGACCGCCCTAACCTACTTGGGGCGACCGCCCAAGCCTCCCTTCAAAGACAAAAATTCAGAATTTTACCCTTTTATGCCTAGGTTTCCATTCCTTCCAACTAAGCTTAAGTCAAGAACACCAAAAGATGCTTTAACCTTACCAAGTCCCATACCAACATGTAAACTCCAAAATCAAGTAACCCTAGATTATTTATCACTACAATTTCTACCCATTTCACCATTTCAAATGAATTCTAACTTTCCAAATCAAATTCCACCCATTCCTTTAAATCTAAATCAACTCCCATAAACCACAACATCTTTATTTTTAAGTCATTAACCCATTTCCTAATTCCAAGAAGACTTCCAAAACATATAACAACAATTACAACATCAAGAACAACAATAGATAGTTCATGAGCACATAAATGAAAAGAGGTCATAACAACTCACCTTAGGGTTTTGAAATGGGAGGTTGATCTTTCTAACTTGCTTGCTTCTCCTAGATGACCCAACTTCAAAAATACTCTTAGACTTGAATTTGGTGGAGAAATGGCTTGGCTTCAAAGCTTGGATGAAGTAGCTTCCATGGAGTTTTCTAATGTTTCTCTAGGAAAATATGGGATGAATGAATAAATGAAGGAGGAAGAAGTAGAGTGAGGAGGATGAAGAGAGGGGGGGGGGGGCGGTTAAGGGGGAAGTATGGGGGAGGCACATGGAGGAATTCTATGAGGAAGTAAGAAATGGCCCCCCTCTAACCAAGGCTTCCCACCAATTTAAAATTAAACCTTTTTTTTTTCCATTATTTATTCTACATATTTTAACCTTCTCTTACTATTTGTCCAATTTCCATTTTTATTATTTCCCCAAGTCCTTTATTTAATATCCCATAAATTCTCAAAAGATTCTAATTTTACTTCTCACCCAAATTATCTTAAATTAAGAATTTTAAAGACATAATCGAACACATAAGTTAACTTAAATATTAGAAGCATATAATAAAATATTAAAAATTAATGCCTAGGGTTGGGGTCGTTACACTCACTCCCCCTTAAAGAAAATTCGTCCCGAATTTGATTGTCACTTACCCCAAGGTTCAAATAGCGAAGGTTACCTTTCAAACATTCTAACTTAATATTTTTAATTAGATTTCTCAATGGCAAGATTCTACTATACATTTTCACAACTTAAATACCCTAAGACTTCAATTCCCAATTAGTCTCATCAATGCTATGATTCTTTCCAAGATTCTAATTTCATTAATAATGTGATATTACAACTTAATATTCCGAAAATACCATACCATCATCAATAACCCGAATTTCACGACCTCAAAGAAAGTAAAAAAAAATATTACATCTTATGTTACCCAATACATTACGATATTTCATTTAAAACTTCAAATGCCCCGCAAGCCGCCCCAAGCTCTGGTCTATAAGTCAAATCACCAACATTTTCTAAACTTCAAATGGATTAACAAACTTTGGCGCTAAATTACCTTAGGCCTAGCTTTACTAATTTCACCCCAACAAATTGGAGATCGAAATATCTTCCTGAACCACGCCTCAAACGGTTTTATCTCAATGCTAAAATGATAACTACTATTATACGCAAACTCGCTAAGGTAAATTAAACTTCTCAAGTGGAAAGGAAATCCGCCACACGACATAACCTATTCCTCAAGAATTTGGGTAGTCTTCAAATCTCTTCCTTTCGACTAACTTAATCCTCCAACTCTTAGGATCGGTAACAACTCTCAAAAGAAGCTTCAAAAAGATAAGGTTCCTACTTAAATAACGCAACACAAGTGTAGCTACTTCCGAGTAGAGCATAAGAAAATCTCACTTATCTAAGTTAAACTCCTCAAAGCATACGTTATCACTTTCCCATTTCGTATAATATCATAATCTAATCTTCCTTTAATACACCTTAAAATTTCACAAAATTCCCACATTCATTAAGTAAGGTAAGGATAGGATATATAGTTACTTTATTCTCCATTTCTACCAATATGACTCATTCTTATTACATCTTACACCATTGGTATCCTTCCGAGTTATTTAAATCAACGATTTTATAATTCTCTAGAATTCCTTAAAAATTCCTTTGGTAGCACTTTGCCAACCTCAAAGATTACGGACACAATCCTCGTAAGATCTATAGTAACTTCCAAGCTTAAACTATAGGACCCCAAATTTTGGAAACTTCCCGAGTCAACTCACACTAGTTAAACTTTGCATGCAAGGACTTCTAATCAAAGATTATTAACCCAACTCTCAAATTATTTTCACGATCTTCTCGGAACTTAAATTAACAAAGAGATCATCAATTCTAATTACCCTAAAGTCATCAAAATAAGGATTACAATTCTGCTTATCATACTCAGAACCAACACATGAAATATACCGACGGGAGCATATTTACCATTTACTCACAACTAGCACATAAAATTTTTGAAAAGACTTCCTATACAAGTCTAACATATACCAATTACCCTTCACATCTTAATTCAAAACTTTCACCTTAAATACCCATATATAACAAGAATTTCACATTAAGGTTTACCTATATCAAATACCAATATAAGCAATCTAGTCATGGAAAAAGGAGACTCACTTATTATGATAGTCTATCATTATACAACAACTACTTAACCCTCCAGGTCGAGTATATCTCAAAATCATAATTTAATAATTATACCAATTCAACCGGCAATACATGCTCAGCCATAACCACATCATCATCGTGGTGAACCAAAGAAGGTTCGAGGTATTCTCTCATAAGAGCAGAATCCTCTAACGATAAAACAATTTCTCAACAATGTATGTCACATATAATCAAAATGTGATGCCAAACATAAATGATATGCAACAGGATCTATAAAATATGACCCCTATTGAGACAGGGAATATACCTCTAGTGACCTCTGAGGGATCTATCTCTCCTGAACCCGAAACGCATACTCGATCAAAGACCTTCTCTTTCGGTTCCCCTTTGTTATCTCTCTTGGTACTACCTCTTTGTCGTCCACCCAGCTGACCGCTGCTCGAAGCTCGTCCCCACGGCCTCCTTGGGCAATTCCTCTTAAAGTGTCCCAATGCTCCACAATTTAAACACTTGCCTTGCTTACTCCAACACCGATCTTCGGTATGTCCAACCTTCTTGCAAAACTCACAAATCATCCCATACTGTTTGGGTATTGGCCTAGACGAAGAAGCTACAACAAACTCTCCTCTCACACTTCCTGAAGTTAAGGTCCTTGGCTGTCCTCTAATGATTTTGGATCCTTGTCCTATACACTTTGGCTTGTTTCCAATCTTACTTCCGGATCTTCCACTATTTTCCTCAATGTCCTTCTCGACCTTATATGCCCTATCTATGACTCTGCCTGAGTAATCAATGAAACTATCAATCCATAATTTCTTCCTAAACTCACTCCTCAAACTGTTACAAACTTCGAACCCTTTTCACTTCATGCGATACCAAATGAGGGCAACACTTAGCTAATTCCTCAAACCGGACCGAATACCGATTCACCGTCATGTTCCACTTGTTTTAGTCTTAAGAATTCAATCTCCTTCTTATCCCTTGTAACCATGGAAATGAAATAGTCCTCGAACTGTTGAGTGAAATTATCCCAAGTGCGGGCGTATGATCCCGCTCCCAACTTCCCTTCACAATCCGCCACCACCGATCACCGGACCTTCAAGTTTGAAAACGGCATACCTAACTCTCTCTTTGTTGGGACTTCCTATAACCTCGAAAATCCTATTCATTTACTCGCTAACCATTTTTCCGCCTTTAACGGATTCGGATCTCCGTAAAAGCTCGGTGGGTTCATCCTCACAAATCTATCTAATCCATCACTTTGGTATCCCTCAGGTTGATTTGGAACCGATCCTCTAGTCTCCATATTATGTACAAACATCCTGAACAATTTCATCATCTCTTCATTCTGATTTCCACCTATACCCATATCTCCTTCAATCTCTAGGACCTTCCGCTGATCATCCTTGCTTCCGGCCATTAGAACGAACTCCTGCATTAAACACTCGGCGTCAATTTCCACACATTCCCCCTTAGTTTAGACATCTACCCTTGACCTCTAAACTAAGCTCTGATACCAACTGTGAGCACCCCAACCCGAAACCTAAAGCGTGTCCCGAGTTGGAGAGGCTCAATCTAAGAAAAACCATCTTATATTTTTAAAACATTTATTTGCCTTTAAAAGAAAACCACTTTTCAAACTTCAAAATAAAAATCAATTGATAATATCCCTGCTTAAAGGAAATCCAACTACAACTTTAATAAACCGAAATCTAACCAATTACATTGGAAACCTTAATTAACCTTGTTTAACAAAGAGTTTTCCATACAAATTACAAAGAAGAATACTTAATAAATCCTCCTAACAACCGACTCCTATACTTAACTTGTCAAGCCCCAAAAGCAAAAGTCCACAATGAAATCCCCGGCCTCACGGGTTCGGGTCACCTGTCTCGGAATCTAAAACAGTAAAGGGAGAGGGGTGAGAATAAATCTCAATGAGCTATTATGATATGCAGCAAGATGCCAAACAAAGTGCAACACATAGCATGGTAGCACATAACACATTATGAAAGCGATAAACACCTTTCGTTACCTCATTTTACCTTTCCCGTCTGAACAATAAGTCGTACAACGTGGGAGTAAAACTCCACTCTTTGGTGAATTGCCTCCGGCACATTCACCTCTTATAGGACTCATACCAGAGATCCATATAAGAAAGGATACCTATATTAGAGTATCCAACAATAATCTCGTCCCTCCTTACAACGATCGCAGCAGTCCTCAAAGCCTTTTGGATCAATACGATCGTTAGCACGGCCACTCCGTGGCCACGAGTGGGGAAGGGTCGCCGGTATGACGAACCTTCAATCACTTATTGAACAAATCAATAATTGATTGAAATCCATCATACCCACCCGAACATAAACACGCTCGAAGCACATAATAGATACTTGAGATAATCCACAAAACGGGATAACAATATAACAACATGGTAATGTATACTCATGCTAAACGGAACCATAGTACAACAATTCATGTAATACACAATGCATAACCCATCAATGCATATGAACTCAATTTAAGGTAACAATATAACCACATAATCCACATCGAATACAATAAAATCACGAGCCGAGATAGTCCTCAACCGGGATACAATACTAGCAACAAACCGGATAATCCATAACGGGAAAACGACACAACCATATACCAAATAATCCACAATTGGGATAATCATGCTACGTGATACATATACATTAACACAATAGTGTGGCCTATGGTTTTAAACATGATTCAAGCTAACTACCCAAGTATGGGCAAGTAAGGTCATAAGTATCATAAACCAATCCTACGAAGTCATTACTCAACCTTGAATAAATCTTATTAAAAGTGCAAGACCTACTTCCCAAGTTTGGACCACTTTAGAACAATATTTGACTACTCCTACAATTCCATTTTGACCAATTAAAAGGTCGTGAGTCAAGCCAAGGTATCCTACTCTAACCTAGGTTAAAGAGGATAAATTCGTATCCGGGTTGATTAGGTTCTACTAATTTATATTGGTTGGGAGTCACCATTTATAAGAGGTCGAAACAACTTGCTAAACAATTCTTGTTTAAATTGAAAAAGGTTGGTTCGGGGGCTTGGGCGACCGCCTAACCACTTGGGCGACCGCCCAAGTGGACTTCCTAGGAATTTGAGGTTTTACGCCATCTTGGGCGACCGCCTAACCTACTTGGGCGACCGCCCGAGTGCTCTTCCAAGGCAACTATGTTTACGTGGCTATGGGCGACCAGCCTAACCTGCTTGGGCGACCGCCCAAGCCTCCCTCTGACACAAAAATTCCAATTTTACCCTTTTATGCCTAGGTTTCCATTCCTTCCAACTAAGCTTAAGTCAAGAACACCAAAAGATGCTTTAACCTTACCAAGTCCCATACCAACATGTAAACTCCAAAATCAAGTAACCCTAGATTATTTATCACTACAATTTCTACCCATTTCACCATTTCAAATGAATTCTAACTTTCCAAATCAAATTCCACCCATTCCTTTAAATCTAAATCAACTCCCACTACCAGAAACAGGTCATTTAGCGACGGAATTATCAGCGACGGACAGATTCCGTCACTAAATAGCGGCGGAATATAGGCTTTAGCGTCGGAAAATTTTTGGCGTCAAATTTAGCGACGGAATTTAATTCCGCCGCTAAATTCCGCCGCTAAAACGAATATTCCTCGAATATTCGTTTATTTCCGCCGCTAATTTGGCGGTTGATTTACCGACGGAATATTCCGCCGCTAAATCTTTATCAGCGACGGAAATATTCCGCCGGTGAAAATATATCATTTTTTTATTTTTTTATTTATCAGCGTCGGAAATATTCCGACGGTGAAATTAAAATATTTTTTATTTTTCTTTTTGAAATATTACACCGACGGAATATTTCCGACGGTGAAATTAAATGTTTTTTTTTTTATTAAACACCGACGAATATTTCCGCCTGATAATTTAATATTTTTTTTATTTATCAGCGACGGAAAATTCCGTTGCTGATAACAAAATGTAATTTTTGTTTATTTTTAGAACTAATTAACAAAATAACAAACTAAAAAACATTAAAATATCATAAATATTTATGATATTTTTGAAAAAATAAATAAATCATAAATATTTATTAATTTTAATTTTTAATGCCATTATAAGTACCACATTCGGTCAAGCCGAGTTATTCATCCTTGTGAGATCCCGAAAGTTGTGGCGTCATCATGTTCTTTTTTTGTTTTGAACGAACATTCATGTACGTTTTTGTTTCGACAAAAGAATTTAAATTTTAATTTCGCCACTTATCATTTATTTAGGAAAACAATAAAAGAAAAACCTTTTTGATTTTAAAGAGATTTGAGGGTTCGGGGTTAAGTTATGGAATGGGTAGGTCGAGAGAGTATCCAAAATAAAACAAAAACAAAGATTAGTCCAAAACAAGGAACTAACCTGACTATTAGACAACACTGGAGATTATTGTCTCATAAGTCATAACTAAGATATCCAGAAACAAAGACCCGCATCATTCGCTTTGAGCACACCCAGCTGTACTCTACGGCCCCCACCACCGTGCATGTCATCATCTACATCGTAAGCTTCAATGTTGACATCGTGAAGGGTTGTCTCCTCGCGCTCGTCATCAAGCTCCATATCGTCATACGCGATGAAGGCTTAGAGGCAAGACACCCTCTAGGGCCTTGCATTGTCTGGAGAAGAAGGTCTTGGAAGTGGTTGTGGAGAAGGGTATGCAAAATGGACGAGAAAATTACATTCCCACACGAGAAGCCGATGAAGCTCCCGACGCTCTTCCGGAGACATAGTCTTTGTACTACAACAATGTGAAAGAGCACCCCGAAAGTTCAAGCGAAAGTGGTGATGACATATTATCTGTTTACAGGCCCGATTAATATCCTTTTCAAAGCTTTCGAAAACCATACTTAATCGCACACCTAACTAAATCCCTCATCCCATCCTCTCTCTCTCTCTCTCTCTCTCTCGTCGAAGAATTGTGCCTCCAACTTTGAAAAAAACAAATGTCGAGCCGCTCTTACATCTCCGGGGTGCTATTTCATCGTGCGGGAATGTAATTTTCTCGTCTCATTTTGCATCTTTCTCCTTCTCCAGTGGTAAGAGCGTCGACATTCCTGCATTTTTGACTTCCGAACAATTCACTGTCGTAGAGGGTGTGTCAGCTCCTAAGCCTTCATCGCAGATGACAGAGCATGGAGCTTGATGAGTGCGAGGAGACAACCCTTCACGATGTCAACATTGAAGCTACGCATGGCGTAGATGATGACATGCACGGTGCGCGGGGCCAAAGAGTACAAGCAGGCTCAGCCAGCAATGATGCGGGTCTCTTGGCTTTCCTCGGATATCTTAGTTATTACTTATGAGACAATAATCCTCAGAGTGCTGTCTAATAGTCGTTAGTTCCTTGTTTTGCAGATAAACCCTAAACCCTAACCCTAACCCCTAACCCTAATCCCCTAAACCCTAAACCCTAACCCCTAACCCTAAACCCCAAACCCTAACCCCTAAACCCTAAACCCAACCCCAAACTAAACCCCTAACCCCAACCCCAAACTAAACCCTAAACCCTAAACCCTAACCCCCCCAATCCCCTAAACCCTAAACCCTGGGGTCCCCCAAAACCCTAAACCCCAAACCCTAACCCCAAACCCCCCAACTCACTAAACCCTAACCCTAAACCCTAAACCCCAAAACCCCCCTAACCCCAACCCTAAACTCCCAGTTCCTAACCCTAAACCCTACCCCTAACCCTAAACCCTAAACCCTAACCCTAAACCCTAAATTCCCAAACCCCTAAACCCTAAACCAAAAACCCTAGTGGTATAATATCCCTATGGTATAGCCAAACTTAACCCCATAGGTATAGTGGCATGATAAACCCCATGGGTTATTATAGTGGTATGGCCCCATGGGTATGTGGTAGTGGCATAACAGTATAAAGGCATAGGTATGTGCATAGTGGTATGTGGTATGCATGGTATGTGGTATAGCAGATGGCAGATAAGTGTGCGGCATGCGGCATATGTGATAAGTGTGATGTGGCATGTGCAGGTGCAGATGTAGGGTATAAATGCATAGGTATGCGTATGTACAGGCATAGGTAAGGGCGATATGGCATGAGGGCATAGTGGTATGTGGTATAGGTATAGTAACAGATAAGGTATATGACAGCAGATAGCCAGTGTATGCGTATGCGATGGCATGTGTGCCTATGTGGCAATGGTGTAGGCATGCTGGTATGCGGCAAGAGTTGTATGGTGCATAGATATTGTGGCATGTAGGCATGTGGCAGATAAACCCCAGGCCTAGGTAAGGCATGTGTGGCATACATATGTATAGCCAGATGTGTAAATAATACATGTGGCATGTGGCATGTGGATATGTGGCATAGGTATGGTATGCAGTATAGCCAGATAGGGTATGTGATATAGTGGTGATGTGGCATAACATGTGCATATGGGTATTGTGGTATAGTGGTATAGGTATGTGTATGCATAGGTATGTGGCATGTGGCATGTGGTATGTAGTATTGTATGTGGCATGCCCGCATGGTGCATGTGCAGCGTAGGCATGTGGTATGTGGTATAAAGCCAGATAGGTATGGTGGCATAGTGGTATAGTGGCATGTATATGGGTATGTGCTGTATGTGGTATGTAGGTATGTGGCATGTGGTATAGTGGTATAGGTGATATGTGGCATAGGGTATGTGGTATGTGGCATGCAGATGTGGTATGTGGCATAGCCATATGTGGTATGTAGTGGGCATAGTGGTAAGGTATGTGTGGTATAGGTATAGTATAAAGTGAGATAGGGTGGTATGTGGTATGTAGTAGGTATGTAGGTATGGGTGGCATAGTGGTATAAAGGTATAAAATAATGGCATTATAAAATTAAAATTAATTAATATTTATGATTTATTTATTTTTTCAAAAATATCATAAATATTTATGATTTATTTATTTTTATGGCAAATAAAAATAATGATATTTTATTAAATTAAAAATTTTTCAAAAATAATATTTATTGAATTCTCATATTTATTTTTTTGAGAGTACTTAGTAATAACTTTCATATTTTATATAAATAAAAAATAATGGCATTATAAAAATTAAAATTAATTAATATTTATGATTTATTTATTTTTCAAAAATATCATAAATATTTATGATTTATTTATTTTTATATAAATAAAATAATGATATTTATTAAATTAAAAAAATTTTTCAAAAATAATATTTAAATTGACTCATATTTATTTTTTTGAGAGTAATTTAAAATAACTTTCATATTTTATATAAATAAAAATAATGGCATTTATAAAATTAAAATTAATTAATATTTATGATTTATTTATTTTTATATAAATAAAAATAAATGATATTTATTAAATTAAAAATTTTTCAAAAAATAATATTTATTGACTCATATTTATTTTTTTGAGAGTAATTTAAAATAACTTTCATATTTTATATAAATAAAAAATAATGCCATTATAAAATTAAAATTAATTAATATTTATGATTTATTTATTTTCTATATAAATATATCATAAATTATTATGATTTATTTATTTTTATCTATAAATAAAAAATAATGATATTTATTAAATTAAAATTAATAAATATTAATGATTTATTTATTTTTTCAAAAATATAATGAAAACAATTATATTTATTAATATTAGCGGCGAAATTTCCGTCGCCGAATTTAAAATCGCCAAGGAAATTTCCGTCTGGGTGAGAGTGCCATGTCATCGATCCAGTGAGCGTACGTATAGTTTAGCTGCCGGATTTAGCCGACGGAATATTCCGCGCGCTAAATATTAATTATAGCGTCGGAATTTAATTTCCGCCGCTATAATTAATATTTAGCGGCGGAATATTCCGTCGGGGGAAATTATAAAAACTCATTTAATCCCTCGATATCAATTACGTATCAATTTCCCTCTCTCTCTTCCCCGCTTTCTCTCTCTTCCCGCTCTCTCTGCGACCTAAGAAGAATCGCCGCCGTCGTCCACCTCTCCACCGTCTCCGCCGTGACGAACCTTCGCCGTCCACCATCTCCACCGTCTTCACCATCTCGCGTCTCTCTCTCCCTCTCGAAGCGATCCAATTTCTCAATCCTAGCTCTCTTCTTCAAGGTACGTGATTTCCCTCGTTAAACTACATTCGATTGTATTCTTTTTAATCAATTATAATGATGCGGTTTTTGCCAATCTAGGGTTCTCGTATTTTTGCCAATCTAGGGTTCCGTCCACCTCTCCACCGCCTCACGCCGTCGTCTCCGTTGGTCCGTCCGCCTCCTTCCACGGTCAATTTCTCTCTCTCTCTCGTATTCACTCAACCAGTATTTCGATTCCCTCTTCATCGATTTTTATGATTTATTTATTTATCGATTTCAAGAAATTTCAAGAAATTGGTTAACCGCTAGGTTTGTTTTTTCGTTTTTTTTTTTTTTCCGGAATATTGGCTTATTGTCCTCCTTTGTTAACTAGGTCTTTTGGATAAGACTTGAGTAATATCTTTATTGCATTACTTTGGAGATGTTACGTTTGACTTAAATTTCTACTTGATGGATTTTACATATGTGCTTGTTAATTGAATGTTACTTTATTGATTGGAATTTCGTCATTCTATTGTTTATTTCTTCGTCTTCGATTGGTTTGTATGACTGTGGATTCACATGTTGTCATTAGATTTTCTTCTAGTAAATAAATTTATGTATTTGAGATGAATAAGATTTATACGTAAGAACTTCTGACAAAGATGAAATGTACATGGTTAATTATGTTTGTGTAATAGTAGATGCTGAAGCCTAAGTGAATGTTAAGAACTTGAGTTTGGATATGAAAACAACCTCTTTCCTATTTTTTTTTTCTAGATATACTATGTACAATGTTACCACCTTTTTCTCCAATGCTGAATGTTCGGGCCTTGGGGTCGTGACATTATATTGTGTCTTGAAAACAAGACCTATTTTTTGGAAGTCCTAACCGGTGCTCAATTTGTTCATATTAACTGGATTTGAGTTTAATGGCTTAATACCATTTTATGATTGTTGAACAATGATACCAATTTAGTGAAGTGGGATACATTAATTAGAACATAGTTGGAGTAATCAAGTATACGAGATGGCCTAAAGCTTAAGATCAAAGTTGGAACAATGGCTCAAGTTTGCACTCCTAGTTAGAGTTAGATGAAAAAGAAAAGAGGAAGAATCGCCTCCTTTGCAAGTCATTCCTTCTTAGAACACCCAAGAATCATTAGCAATCATCCCAAATAATAATGTTCTATGCTTTACGTGTCACATTTCCCGAATTAAAAATAAATATAGTCTTAGTGCAATATTACCGTGGTATAAAACAACGTACTAACAAGCAAAGCACGTTCGACGTATAAATGGATGGAAGGTCCGTAATGTACTTTAAGAGGAGGAGCACAATCTAGACAATGTAATCTTGTGTCCATAGAGCAGCTGCTAGAGTGAGTGTGGAAGTGCTAACTTTAAGATCAACTTAGACCGAGACCACCTTGAATCCGCTTTATATGTTATTACTAGTACATATGCCCGTGTCCAAGCACACGGTGTATTTTTTTTTTTTCATATTAATTTTTTTTTTTAAATTTAAAAAAATAAAAAAATATCGCTACTTAATTAATTTAAGTAAACCCTCCTAAAGCCCACTCTTAGCCCAAACCCAAAATCTTAACCCAAATCCAAAGCCCATTTACGTTTTAAGGGCAAAATGGGAAACAGACTAAATAAAGCGAGGGCAAAATAGGAAAACCCTCCGGAACCGGCTCATAGAACCTGCTCACTGAGGGGTTTAATTTATACTATAGATTTCACACGAACTCATTTTGCTTGGTACAAATCACATTAAATATCCATTTAAAAGAATTAGGAAGAATAATAACAATTTTGATAACCCAACAAATATATTAAACTAATAAAACAAATATATTAAACTAATAAAAGTAAGCACGAATGATCATGAGTTGAGACTTTAATTGATCTCAATTACAAACAAATAAGTAAGAAAACCGTGGATGAAATAGTTTAGGAACATCTAGTTCTAGATCTCATTTTGGGGCGATTGACGGCATCGCGGACGGTGATTATGTCGCCACGTTCGAGCGCCCGATATCAATCCCGGTACCCTAGATGCACCTTATATGAAACAAATTAGGATACAGCCGTATCCTAGTTTGTTACATATTTAGTAATATTAACGAATAGAAGAAAACATATGTTAGTAATATTAACGAATAGAAGAAAACATATGCCACTATAAAGAAAACGATAAATAACCGTACTCATAATCAAATATGTAACATGTTATATTTAATAAAAATTAAAATAAAAATATACATATATGTATATATATAAATATCATTATTGTCTATTAAAATTGCTTGAATTGTCGATAGTTGAAATATTTTTGCATTAATCCTATTGTTCTCTCGAGTGTATACTAGACATATATGGTTGATTACACCGCCGATTATAATCGATAGTGTTTGATTGACCTAGTCTACGTCGCGCACTTGGAGACCATGGGGTTATGTCAAAATTTCTTGATTTTCGATTATAAAGCAAGTAGACAAAGTGATATTTGCAATTCATGCGTGTATTTCGGATGGGATAGAAGCCAACCCCACTACTATCACGTACAACCACTACCATGGGGTTAGGCCGGAGTGGAAAATCTCAGTTTTTGCACAGCGTTAGGCCCAAAGATTGAAACTTTGATTAATTATTATAATAATAAATCTACTTTCAAAGTTTCAATCTTTGGGCCAAATGCTTGTGCAAACTTGATATTTTCCACCCCACTACTATCACGTACAACCACTACCATGGGGTTATGCCGAGTGGAAAATCTCAAGTTTGCACAAGCATTAGGTCCAAAGATTGAAAACTTTGAAAGTAGATTTAGCAATTAAACAAGAAAATCCCCAACTTCGCTTTGTAGAAGATACAAAACCGCAGCTTGGGGATTTTCTTGTTTTCCTCGATTAATTATAATAGTAAATCTACTTTTAAAGTTTCAATCTTTGGGCCAAATGCTTGTGCAATAGACTTGATATTTTCACTTTGGTGTAACATGTTATATTTAGTAAATATAACATGTTACATATTTAGTAAACATAACATATTACATATGCAACAATTAGATAAGTTACTAAATATCTAATTTTCAAGTCTTTTAAAGTCAAAGGGGAGGAAAGGGGTGAATGTATCAATAATGTAACATATTCAACCGCACACTACCTTAGTGGTTCTAGATCCCATTTTGGGGCGATTGACGGCATCGCGGACGGTGATGTAATATCGCCTACGTTTGAGCGCCTGATATCAATCCTGGCACCCTAGATGCACCTTAGTGGTATTGTGGTTGGTGGTTAACATCTTAAAATATAAATAAGATGAGAGCCTTTCTCACCCACGGCCTATCAAAATCCATCCATCTTTGATCAAGAAAGATAGAGCAAATAAGTTCTTGTCAGTTTGAGCAAAGGATTTTACATTTAATAAGAGTTTTTCCGGTTTGTTGTTCTCTTCTCTCTAAGGATCTCAAACATCACAGCCATGTTCTTGTCAGTGTACTGTTTACTCTTCACCTCGTGTTATACGGTCACAAGTAAAAACAAGGTAACGGTATAACACCGGTGAAGAGAAAAATAGAACTTTCCTCCAATTTTTTTAATCTCCACCTTCCATTTACTCGAGATCCTGATTGCAGAATCTTCCTCATGAGCTTGAAAGCTGGCGGTGTTGCCCTCAATCTCACGGTTGCTTCGCATGTGCAACCGTGAGATTGAGGGCATGTGCAACCGTGAGATTGAGGGCAACACCGCCAGCTTTCAGGCTCATGAGGAAGATTACGCAATCGAATCTTGGTAAATGGAAGGTGGAGATTGAAAATTGGAGGAAATCTGTTTTCTCTTCCTGTGTTATCTTGTTATCTTGTTTTACTTGTGACCGTATATCACCGGTGAAGAGTAAACAGCACGCTATCAGGTATGGCTGTGATGTTTGAATTCTTAGAGAGGAGGGCGATGAAACTGGAAAACTATATTAAAGCAGTAAAATCCTTTGCTCAAGCGACAAGAACTTATTTGCTGCTATCTTTCTTGGTCTAAGCGAGATAGGGTTTTGATAGTTGTGGATGATAACGACTCTTATCTTGTTTATAAATGTTAATTTAATTCATCATTGTAAAATTATATATTTTACAACAAAGAATTAAATATTAATATTTAAAATTATTCACAATAGTAATAATTTAGGTCTATGCAAAAGCCGAAATTTCTTTATTTTCGATTATAAAGCAAGTAGGCAAAGTGATATTTGTATTTCATATAATCATGCATTTCGGGATGGGATAGGTTTATCAAACATGCACTTAAAGGACGAGTAGGTGGTTAGGTAGGGACACCATTATCCTTTAGTTTAGTTTGAACTAGAGCTCAAGATTTGTTGATACAATTATTCACAATATTAATAGGTAAAAGTCCCAGCGGCCCCAATTTAAGGCGGCATGGAGCATTACAATGGAGAAATTGTTTCCCGCGAGTTTCAATTTCAACAAGACATTCTTGAACTCACGCGCTTTCACCAAAAACAACACCGGAAACTTATTGACGGGAGGTATAGCATGCCATGCATCTGGTCTCTAAAAGATTGGAAGATTGATTGGGATGCGCTCAGCCGCTTCGTGCTTTTGGGATTCGGAGCGACATGTGTTCACCCTATCGTACAACGATCTGATGCCAACGATGGAGGATTTTCGAGCACCCGCGGGTGTGGGTGAGTCGAGGGTGGCATTTCCTCGAGACGGACGATCGATTACGGAGCAACTATGCGAATTCTTGGGATTATCGGCGGGCTGGGTATCGGGCATTGTCGTTGACGATAGATTCATAGACTTGACTCATATAGCCGAGATTGAGTCGGACCGCCCGGATTTGTTTGATCTATCCACTTCCTTAGATATATTCATGTTGCTCATTACATGCGCACTACTTACTGCGGCTACATCGGAGTGTGTCCAAATACGGTTAGAGATCATCAGGCTGGCGAGAGGTGATCGAGGAGTTGACATCCGGCATATTCAATCGGGCGGGAGCGATGGACATCATTCCACTGTTGCTAGCGGAGACATACCACGGCATTGATAGATTAGCGGAGGATCAGTACGTGGGTTCAGGCGGCCCAGATTACTATCATTGTGGCTGTATGAGAGATTTCGCTTGATCTCGCCCCGCCGAGAGGGCGGACGGCATTACCTTGGGTGACTGGACAGCGCGGGATATTGAGGATGCCGCTGCGAGAGTTGGCATAGGAGGTTGGCCTTGGCCCGATATGAGATCGCAAACTGTACTATTGGATTTTGGCATGGGGATTGCAGACTATGAGAGATATTCAGGACGGGTCGGTTATTGTCCGACTTAGGGACTACATGTATCATCCTTTTGCATTCCATCTCTAGTGAGCGGGCCAGTACGGATACCGCGACGAGACCATTCGGACTTTGAGAGAGCGGTTGACGACTAATACAATGCCGATGATTATGGTGAGCCTCGGACTACACATTTCTTTGGCAGAGCATTTCTAGAGGGCTTTCTTCCGAATACGACCACTACTCAGTCGACTAGAGGTAGCACATTTCGACCACAGAGTATCGACATGGTACGAGGAGCGGCAAGGTCTGTCTGGTGATGATAGAGGCTCGACGCCGAGAGTGTTTTGGGGCGAGACTATTCTTCCAGTAGGACATTAAGAGGCATGGAGGCCAAGAGCAACCACGATGAAATCAGCGACATTGCAGCGAGATTATGAGAGACGGGAGATTCGGAGAGCTGCTTTGAGCAATGATCCCGAAGTGATAGCTCGCAGGAGGCCTTGAGGCGGGAAGAAGCGATGCGAGAGCTACCGGTGATATATCCACCGGCTCACACGATACGAGCCGGGACGAGGTCCGTGACTTTTTCAACATACCTAGACCAAAGACCTCCACAGGGGACCGAGGCGGAGGAAGAGTAGAGATTCGAGTTCGGGAGCGGGAACGAGTTCCTATACACTTTAAGAAGACCTGTTAATATATTGTTAAATATGAGTTAGAAGCTTTATATTTATTTTAAGAAGATCTGTGTTGCTTTTAAGTTTGTAATTCAAATTTAGGGAAGTGATAATACGTTAATTACTTCTATATAGTGTTAATATATTATGAAATCCAATAATTATTAACATTCCGATTTTGTTTCATCCGTCGATTAAATTGAGTGTACGTATAATATATGGATTGCAATGCGGGAGTAATGTACGTTAACGATGATCGTAGTTGGATGTATAAGCGGAAGTTGCCGAATCAACGCGGTATCAATCCCGAGTTTTAGAGAGGGTTGAAGGGGTCTGTCGAATTTGCTCAATTAAATAAAACCGGTCACATGGATAAGGATGGTAAGATTAGGTGTCCATGCGACAAGTGTTGTAATTTCAAGTATCTAAGCTTGATCGAGACTCAGTAAACATCTTTTGCGTAACGGGTTTGAAGTTGGAGTACAAACGGTGGACCCGTCATGGTGGCTGAGATTGCGCACAAATGTTGCGAATAATCCCCGAGAATATTTATGTACCTCCCGAACCCGAACCTATTATTCAGGACAATGAAGAACCACCTTTGAATATGGAAGATATGGTTAAGGATGCAGCCGGTCCTTCCTTCGATTGGTCAGAGAACCAACAGCAAGAACCAACCCCTGCAGCCAAGAAATTTATTGATGCTATGGACTCTGCAAAAGAGAAGGTCTATCCAGGTTGCGAGATCAGTGTGTTGGAGGCTGTGGCTGAGCTCCTTAACATAAAGGCTGATTGCAATATTAGCCAGTCTGCTTATAATCGTATCATGAAAGCAATTAAGCGGATGTTGCCGAAAGAGAATAAGATGGTTACAAACTTTTATGAGACAAAGAAGTTGGTTGGGCAGATTGGGCTATGTTATGAAAAGATTGATGCGTGTAAGAATGACTGCATGCTATTCTACAAGGAAGATTCACAGAAGACAGAGTGTTCAATTTGCGGACAAAGTAGATATAAGCCAAATCGGAGGGGGAGTTCAAAACACAAGAAAAACAGACCACATAAGCAGTTGCGTTACATGCCGTTGATTCCAAGACTGCAACGCCTCTACGCGTCTAAATCTACTGCAGAGGCAATGCGTTGGCATAAGGAAAGTTTGCGTGAAGAGGGTGTGTTGATTCATCCCAGTGATGGGGAGGCATGGAAACACTTTGATGAGACTTATCCTGACTTTGCGTCTGAAGCAAGAAATATACGGTTATGCATCTGCTCTGATGGTTTCAATCCGTTTGGTCCTGGGGCAAAATCTTACTCTTGTTGGCCGGTTATAGCCACTGTCTACAATCTTCCGCCCTGGTTGTGTATGAGTGATCCCTACATGTTCTTGTCGTTATTCATCCCCGGCCCAAACAGCCCTGGGAGGAACATTGACGTCTATCTCCGACCTTTGATGGACGAATTGAAGCAGCTTTGGGAGGATGGGGTCGAAACGTGGGATGCTTTCAAGCGAGAGAATTTCAGCATGAAGGCTGCGTTGATGTGGACAGTTAATGACTTCCCTGCATATGGGATGTTATCGGGTTGGAGCACCCACGGGAAGTTGGCCTGTCCGTATTGTATGAGTGACACAAAGTCTTTCACGCTCACGCACTCTGGAAAACCATGTTGGTTCGATTGCCATAGACAATTTCTTCCGGAGGACCACCCATTCAGGACCCAGAAGAATGCGTTTAAAAAGAACAAGATTGACCATGATGAGGCACCGATTCGTTTAAGTGGTGACACGGTCTATGAGGAGGTATCTAGATTGCCCGATCCTCGGTGGGGGAAAAAGTTTTCGAAGACCAAAATACAAGGGTTTGGGACTACCCATAACTGGATCAAGAGGAGTATATTTTGGGAGCTGCCATACTGGAAAACAAATCTCATTCGACATAACCTTGACGTGATGCACATTGAGAAGAATGTATTCGATAATGTTTTTAACACGTTGATGGATTTCAAGAGAACAACTAAAGACAACGAAAAAGCTCGAAAGGACCTTAAGGAAATCTGTAAGCGGCCGGCCTTAGACTTGGTATACGTCAATGGTAAACCGCTTAGACCGATGGCTCAATACGTGCTTACAAAGGAAAAGAAGCTCCTCCTCCCGAAATGGCTCAAGGATTTAAGGCTTCCTGGATGGTTACGCGTCTAACATTGGTAAGCTGTGTCAATGTAGAGGATGGGGAAAGTGCGGGGTTTGAAGAGTCACGATTGCCACATTTTGCCGGATAGGCTACTTCCGATTGCTCTCGGGGTCTATTGCTCGACAATATTCGGGTGGCGTTAACAGAGTTAAGTGAGTTTTTCCGAGCGTTAACATCGACCACACCGCGTGCTGATCACATGAAAAAGCTTGAGGAGAGCATCGTAGTGACTTTGTGCAAACTTGAGAAGATATTTCCTCCTTCATTCTTTGATTCTATGGAGCATTTACCGGTCCACTTGGCATACGAAGCTAGAGTCGGTGGTCCAGTTCAATACAGATGGATGTATCCATTTGAGAGGTAATTGAATTTATTCTATTTCTAAATAATTTGAGCGTTAACAATATACCTTCTTTAACATTATTTATGTTTTAATCTACGAATGACTTTTAGGTATCTAGGCCAATTGAAAAGGAAGATGAGCAATAGGGCCATGGTCGAGGCCTCAATTTCAGAGGAGGCCGTTATCATAGATGAGATTGTTGCCTTTGTCGGAACATATTTTCCTCCTGATGTTGATACGAGATTGACTAGGGTTGGCCGCAATTACGATGGTGGTTTTCCGTCTAAGGGAATCTCTGTATTTTCATCCCCTGGTCGGTTGCTCGGCAAACGGGTTGGTACGCGTACGTTAACCGCTAAAGAGTTTGCCGTGGTCGAAACGTATGTTCTTCTTAACTGCGACGAGGTTGGGGAATATATCAAGTAAGTCATTGATGTTATGTTTACGCCTCGTCGATTAAATTATGCATGTTTAATTACCTGCATATGAAATGCCTTGTTTAACCCTACTGCAGAATGTTTGAAGATTTAGCTCAGGATTTATCTCCAGAACTCATCGCAACTAGGACAGAAAGAGAATTTCCAAACTGGCTAAGGAAATATGTAAATATTTCGTTTCATTCAAATTTATTCTATACACTTCTTTAAACATTCAATCTTAAAATTGTATTAAATTGGTTACAATATTGTCTTATAGATAGCTGAACATCCGGGTGATGCCAAAGCTGCGAGGTTAAGACATTTAGCATCATCTCCGTACTTGAACGTTCATTTATACAACGGTTATTTCGTGAATGGCTATGTGTTTCATACCAAAGCTTACGGGGGCTCTAAATTGACGTGGAATAGTGGTGTGAAGCTTATAGGGAATGATTATTATGGCGTCCTGAAAGAAGTAGTCGAGGTGGAGTATTTCGGTAGAAACAGTGTTGTCTTGTTCAATTGTGATTGGCGGGATGCTGTGCGAGGTGTTAAGAAGCACCCCATATTTGACCTCGTCGATGTAAAGGACTCGTCCATACATAATGGCGACGACGTCTTCATCTTAGCATCTCAAGCACAACAGTATACATGACTCCCTACCCTCGTCCGCGACCCGACGGATTGTGGGTCTTTGGATGACCAAGGCTAGGAGCATGATTGACAACCTACCCTCGTCGACAACTACAGAGTCGTCATTAGAAACACCCTATCAAGAGGATGAAATGCCGTGCCACCTAACGTTTCATCGCCTAATCATCCATTAGATGATGTCACTCATATTCCTCAAAATGTTGATGAACCCGAGGAGGATATCTTACCAGTGAATTTGCTAACTCCCCCGCCTCGTTCAGGCCATCTCGCGCACATTGATATTGATGAATCAGAGGAAGAGGAAGAGGAAGAGGAAGAGGAAGAGGAAGAGGAAGAGGAACCAGAGTTTGATTCATCCGAGTCCGAAGACGAAGATGAAGAACTCGAGTTTTGTAGTAATTCAGAGTCCAGTGATGATGATGGGGACGAAGATTAATAATAGTTTAAAGTTTAAAATTGTATTGTGAATGCTTTAGATTATTAGAACTTTAAAGTTTTATATGTATTGTGAATGCTTTAGATTATTAGAACTTTAAAGTTTCATATGTATTGTGAATGCTTTAGATTATTTTTAATATCCGTCGTTTTATATATATATTGTGAATGCTTTATATTATTAGAACTTTAAAGTTTTATATGTATTGTGAATGCTTTATATTATTAATAGTTTAAAGTTTTATATGTATTGTGAATGCTTTAGATTATTAGAACTTTAAAGTTTTAGATGTATTGTGAATATATTGTTTCCTATTGTTAAAGTTGTATATTTTAATATTTTTACTGTAATATAGATGAGTTCTAGTAGAAAGGGCAAGGGTAAGAAGACCAAGCCCATTTACACTTTGATTACTGGGACGCAACCGTCCCGATCCGGTAGCGATGATGTCGACCCCTCACACGCAGTACTAGCTCCACCTCCGGGGCCTGCACTCAGGACTCTATCCGTCGATTCTCCGAGGGAGGATATATGTGCGGATCTCATCACTTTATGAATGAATAAGTAACTCTTCATTAATTTGATATAAGTTGGTTCCTTTTTGCTTTATATATAATTCATTATTTAAGTTAAAATGTTATTGTATAAATATACTTGGCAGGTTTGTAGGTGGATACCCCACCACTGGCACTAAGATCGGGCAATACTGGCGGTCTCGGAAAATGACCGAGTTTTGGCCCAACTGGAAAAATTGCCACAGAGGCGGAAGGAGGATGCGTGGGATGAGTTTAAGGTAATGTGTTAATGGTTTTTATTTAAAACTTAAATGTTAGTTTGTTATTAAAATGTTATAATTAATAATGATTATACTCTTTTAGTTTTGTAATGTTATCATTATATGTTGTAGGCTAAATATTATTGGGATCCACATCGCCGAGGAGACGGCTAGATTTGTTTTCTGAAAGGTGCTCACAAGCCGTTTAAGGATTTTATTTGTAACATATTTATCTATCCTTAATTAGTTTAATTAACAATGATTATACTCTTTTAATTTTATAATGTCATCATTATATGTTTACAAGATATTCATATTTTTTATAGGTACCACGAAGAAAAATTATTATACTTTCGGCTCGCGGCGTATGTGACAAGCCCCTTGTGTCCTACTTTTATGCGACCGCCGAGGTGTTTGGGTCAATTTTGCGAATAGTTGGGAGTCGCTCGCGGCGAAGGCCGTATCCGAACAAAGGCCAAGGCCAATAGAGCGTGCCTCGGGGTCGGCGGCGTTGCATACCGGGGACGCTCACGGCCGCCGAGCATCACGACCGCATGGTATGTATGTTAATTTAAATGTAGTAAAGTGTATGGATGCTTTTAAATAGGTTTATGTACGTATGTTAGCCGGGAGCCAATGTTGATGCTATGAAATCCATAGTTTTAGTGTAAATGTAGTGTATGACATGCTTTTAAATCAGCTTTAAATGTTGCATTTATATATACAATTTCAAAGTAATAATCTCGCTTTATTTTATTTATAGGAAAGGGAGTATGGTCCGAATATCACTTTTGTGGATGTTTACGCTAGCACCCGTATTCGGAATTCTACGGCGCCCGATCAACCTCCGCAATGGGTTGGCTATCGATGCAGCTACTGCCTTTGTAAGTAAACTACCATTAAATGACTTGATTTTGAATATGTAAATTTATTTATGTACCTTACATTGTGTATATGATTATAATTGTTTGTTTTATTTTTCAGGCCGCATATCAAGCCGCCTTGTTCCCGAAGGAACGCCTCCCGCGAGCCCGTCCCCTTCGTGCTCGATGTTTGCAGAGGTCACCTCTCGTGGACATCCAAGGAGAGGAGCCCGAGTGTTAGGGATGGGGGATTACGGGCGGCAATGCCCGTCGACGCCGACGGCCGCCGTCGGCGAAATGTGAGCCAGCCTCACGTTTCATGATCCGAGGGTCGACACTCTGGAGGCCGCGTTGGAGGAGGAGAAACGCGAGTGGGCAAAGCTTGCGGATGCTTTGGCGGTTCGACGCTAGACAGAGGAGGAGAACGATCGACGTCATGCAGAGATTCAGAGAAAGATGCGAGACTCAAAGACAATTGGCGCTGTTGATGGCTCATCTCGGCGAGACTCCCGTGGTAATTTCCCGCCTCCCCCGGAGTTGATTGCGGACATTTTTAGACATTTTTAGACATTTTTGTATTAATTTATACTTGTTTGTAAACATTTGAGACATTTGATACCCGCGGAGCCCCTCCCCGCCTCTCCCCCGCCTCTCCCCCCTCTCCCCCCTCCCCCTCCCCCTCCCCCCTCTCCCCCTCTCCCCCCTCCCCCTCTCCCTCCCCTCCCGAATTGGTACGGTGGTATTTAGTTTTTATTTGGTACGCCGATATTTGAATTTTAGTTTTTATAGTTTTAGTTTTATAAATTGAAATGTTATATCAGTGTACAAAAAATTTTGGTTTATTGATATTTTAAATTATTTTTTTTAAATTTATTTCAGAATCGGCGACGGAATTTTCCGTCGCCGAAATTAATGCCGAAATTAAAATTAATTAAATAAATTAATTTTAAATGACGGAATTTCCGCCGCTATAATCATTTAATTTTTATTTAATTTTTAATTTCATTGGCGGAAATTTCCGTCGCCGTAATAAAATTTAAATTAAAATTAAATAATTTCAATGACGGTAAATTCCGCCGCCGAAATAATTTAATTTTAATTTAAATTTTATTACAAAATGATTTTAAATTTCCGTGCCTGAAATTAATTTAATTAAATTAATTTTTATTACAAATGACGGAAATTTCCAATGAAATGAAAATTTAATTAAATTAAATTAATATAGCAGCGGAATTTTCCGTCGCTGAAACCATTAATTCACCGGCGGAATTAATTTCCGTCGCTAAAAGAAAAAAATAGCGGCGGAAATTGACCCGTCGGAGCACTGCGACGAGCTGGTAGCGGCGGACCACCGACGGAATTTTTCCGTCGGTGATTTATTTTAGCGACGGAAATATAATTTTAGCGGCGGAAATTTCCGTCGCTAAATGACCTTTTTCTGGTAGTGTAAACTCCCTTAGTTGCCCCAAACACGAAAGTACAATTTGATTGGAAAATGGAGAAGGATTTAACTTGTAAATAATTTGGAAGGAAGGTTTCTAGGAGAGAGCTTCCATGGATATTGGGAAGAAGGAAGAAGAGAATGATGAGGTGAAAGTGAGGAAGATGGAGGAAGTATGGGAGTGCTTGACTAAGAGGAGGAGGGGTGAGGAAATTAAGGGGAGGATATGGCCCCCCATGCCAAATTAATTGATGTCTTTCTAAAATAAGCCACTAGGTCCTCCAAGTTCTAAAGTAATACAATAAATCCCCTTAATTCCTCTACTTCACACAAGGGCACCTCACCAACCCATAATATTTTATTTGTTTATTTTATTATCACTCCACCCTATTATTTTCAATTATTATAATTCAACCAAATACTTTAACTTACTTTCATTTTGTCCCAAGGCTTTAGAATTATCTCCTAACCATCTCAACTTAACATAAACATTAAAGGCATAGAATAAGCACATAAGGTTAACATTAATATTAAAAGCATGTAATATGATACTAAAATTAGTGCCTAGGGTTAGGGTCGTTACACCCGGGGAGCTTGTTTGAGGCCATAGATGGCTTTTGACAAGCGACAAACAAAAGATGGGTTGGTGGAGTCCTCAAATCTGGGGGGTTGTGTCATAAAAACAGTTTCAGAGAGAGTGCCTTGAAGGAAGGCATTGTTGACATCAAGTTGGCGAAGGGGCCAATGTTTGGTTGTTGCAAGAGAAAGAAGAAGCCGAACAGTGGCTGGTTTGACAACGGGACTGAAGGTTTCGGTGTAGTCAACACCAAGTTGTTGATGAAAACCTTTGGCTACAAGTCGGGCCTTGTATTTCTGAATGGTATTGTCGGGGTTGTATTTGACGCGAAAGACCCACTTGCATCCGACAATGTTATGGGCTGATGTGGATGGTACCAAGGACCAAGTGTTGTTGCGGGTGAGGGCTTGGAACTCTTCAATCATGGCATTGCGCCAATGAGGAATGGATAGGGCTTGTTTAGTGGTGGTGGGAAGGCTAGTGGGAGATGTGAGAAGGGATAGGTTGGCATACTTGGGATTGGGTTTGGTTATGCCATGGGAAATTCTAGTGGTGATGGTGCGGGTGGGAGGTGGAGGGGATGGTGGGTTGGGAGTGGTGGGTGTAGTATCAAGTTGAGTTGGGGTAGGGGGTTCATTGGTGGTGGGATTGGAAGAGGGATGAGTTGGGGAGGGGGGAGTGGGGGGTGGCAGAGGGGGTTGAGGTTGGGGGGAGTTGGGATGGAGGGTGGCAGTGTCTAAGATGGGGAGAAAGAGGGTGCCATTCGGAGGGGGAGGCGAGGAAGAGCTGGGGATGGGGTGGTGAGGAGTTGTATGGGAAAGTGTTTTCAACAAATCGGACATGGCGGGGAGGTGTAGACACGATGGGAGGTAGGGTCAAGGCGAATACGCGCTTTGCGTGGGTGAGTAACAGACGAAGATAAAAGGGGGTGGATTTCGGGTCAAGTTTGTGGGTGGTGTATGGGCGAAGCCACGGATAATGTAGGCAACCAAAACTACGTAGCTTGTGTAGTTTGAGGGGAGCGAAAAAGGCGAAAGTAGGGGGAATCATTGTTTAGGGTGGGGGTAGGTAATCTGTTTTATGAGGTATGTGGCGAGTGGTGAGAGCATAGGGCCAAAGTATGAGTGGTAGGTTGGCAATGGGAGAGGAGAGCGAGGCCGGTTCAACAATGTGGCGGTGACGATGTTCCGGCTGTACTCCATTGTGTTCGGAGTGTGAGGAGGTGTAGTGAGATGGGTGATACGTTTTGACCAAGAGTGGGGGTGAGTTTTAGGTATTCACCCCCATTGTCTGAGTAGATTTGAATGATGGGACGTTTGAAGCATTTTTTCGACTAGAGCTTTGAAGCGGAGGAAGGTGGAGTAGGTTTCGAGATTTGTGTTTGAGGGATAAAACCAAATGTATTTGGTGAAGTGGTCGACAAAGATGACATAGTATTTGAAGTTGTCAATTGAGTGAATTGGAGAGGTCGAAACATCCGAAAATATGAGATCAAGGGAGCATGTGAGACAAGAGTGGAAGATGCAAATGGCAAGCCTTGTGACTTTTATTGATAAAGCAAGAATTACAAGGAGGTAAGCTAGAGGAGATAGATCTAAATTTGCTACGTAATAAACTGAGGACGGGGGAAGAGGGATGTCCTAGTCTATGATGCCACAACTGCGATGAGAGAGAGCTTGAATGAGCTTGAATGGGCGGAGGGTGCCAAAGGTAGACGCCATCCTCAAGGCTTCCATGGATGAGTGTATGGCTCGTGGCTTTATCCTTAATAAGAAAAGAAGAATGTGAGAATTCAATGATGGCATTATTGTCACGACAAAATTGAGATACGGAAAGAATATTACGAGTAATGAGAGGGACATGTAATACACTATTGAATTTAAGAAGAGAGGAGGATGTGGGGAGAGAGAAGGAACCTATGTGAGAGATCGGAAGAGTAGAGCCATCTCCGATGATAACGTCATCATTGCCATTGTAGGGTGTGTGTAGGGCTAGGTTGGAGAGGTCATTGGTAATATGATTGGTGGCACCGCTATCTATGAGCCAAGAGGGAGGGGTGGAGGGGTTGTTGTAGGCTGCAGTGTGGGCTTGGGGATGTTGTTGAGTAGAGGATTGGTATTGGTTTGGGTGAGAGGGAATGTTTACGGTGGGGTGTTCATGTTTGAATCTGCGACATTGGGATTACATGGCCAATGTTGTGACAATATTGGCACTTCCCTTTGAATGGAAGGCGAGAGGGTGTATGGGGGGAGGGGGTGGCGAGGAGTGGGAGGGGCGGTAGGTGTTAGTGCGGCTTGAGGATGGGTGGGCTTGGGCTGCAAAGGCGGTGGTGGGAAGGGGGTTTTTGGAGGTGGATTGTTTAATGGTGAGTTCATGTTGGATGAGCTTTTCATGGAGGGCTTCAAAGGAGATGGGATTATCATGGGCTCGGGTAGAGTCTATAACGGGTTTGAATGTTTCATAGTCTAGACCTTTAAGGATGGTGTAGGTTATGTCTTCGGAATCCATGGGTTTGCCTAGGATGGCTAGTTTGTCGGTGTAGGATTTGACGGCATTCATGTATTCCGAGATGGAGAGTTGGTTTTTGGTGAGGTTGGCAAGGTTGTCTTTTAGTTGAAGAATGTGGCCACGGGAGGGGTTAGCATATGTAGTTTTAAGGGTGATCCAAGCTTCATGGGAGGTGGTGGCTTGGTGGACAAGAGGAGCTACGGTAGGGTCTAAGGTACCTATGAGAGCCCCAAGAATGAGGCGATCTTGGCGAGACCATGTAATGGCTGCCGAATTGGGTATAGATGTAGTGGTGGCGGGTTTGGCCGATTCATCGTCGGTTTCCGCGACGGCAGGATTGGCGGTGGTAATGGTGTCCTCGGGTTTGGGATGGGTGCCATCGACAAACTTTAGAAGGTCGAGGCCAAAGAGAATAGAGGTGATTTGGGAAGCCCACGTAAGATAGGTTAGAGGAGTAAGAGAACGGCAGTAGGATAGATTGACAAGGAGGAGGGGTTGATCGGGTTGAGCGGGGTTGGGGATGGTGGAGGAGGAGTTGCCGGCCATGGGGAAGAGTAGGTTGAGGCTGTCGAAACAGAGGAAGGAAGAGGGGTTTAAACTATGGATCTTTCTTGCTTTGATACCATGTAAATAATTTGTAAGCCTTAGCTTTTTGTTTATTCACAATGGTTCAATATATAGATACAATTGGAGAGTCCTAATTGTACAAGGATTGTGAGATCCTATCTATACATGGAAGAGATGTTTTCCTAATCTATGTATGGAACAATATTTACCAATTACAAGAAGTAAATGTAGATTAGGAAACTAGATTAGGAAACTATTGTAATTTAGGAACAACAATCCAAGTTTGCAAAGGATTTGCTGAGGAAGCTTCTGAGGTGTGAGGCGGGCGCCTTGTGCAGGCTGAAGCGTGCGCCTGGTGACCAGAGGTTTAGGCCGAGGATTGAAGCACGTGAGGCGGCCGCTTGGGCCGAGATGATGCGGGCACCTCAAGGGCCGAAGGTGTGGCCTTGGTGAGTTCCAATTGAGGCGGACGCCTGGAGGAAGATGGGGCGGGCGCCTCACACTCAATAACACCTTCCATTGTTTTGTTCTCTTTAGGAGCTTCATCCTTAACAGTAGTGGTGAGTGGGTTAGGGGTGGGGTGGGGGGGTGCAGTGGGTGGTGGTGGTGAGTGGGGTGGGTAACGTGGTGGTGTATGAAAAGTTAGGTGTGTGAGAGTTATCATTTTTCGGAAAATATTTTACTTAGGAAAAATTCGCAAGTCATTTTACGCTGAAAAGGGCGTAAAACATTTTTCCCATTTTTCGATGTTTGTCAAACACCAAAATATGGAGAAAACATTTTTCGAAAAACGTTTTACGGACAAACAAATGAGCCTTAGTTTGAATCTTCCCTCTCTCTCTCTCTCTCTCTCTCTCTCTCTCGCTCCACTGTTCTCGCCAACTATTGGATTCAAGGGTATTGATTCTTTGGTTTCTTTATTTGAAAATGTGTTATTTATTTTAGGACAAAAAAAATAATTAAAAAATCCCGATTGGTATATCTATTTACCCATTACTTTTTCATATATTCTGAAATAAATGTGACTTATCAATATTTTGAATGAATGAAGGTGCTTTATTAATGTTAGAATATTAGATTATTAGATTAGAATATATAAATAAATAATATTCTGTATAATCTTTGTTAATATTTTGTATTATCTCCTTCCTTGTAAATAGGGTTGTTAACAAGATAAAGGGATAGACTTAGAGTAACAATATGAGACTTTAGGGATATCTTGTACAGCTTATTTAAGGAGTTGTGTAAATGAGAAAGGTGCACATACTAGAATTCTTTTATGGTATCAGAGCCCTAGGTTTTTAGATTTTCTATCTTTCTTTCGCTGCGCCTAGCATTCTTTGTATACCTGTTCTTTTCTTCTTCCCTTTTTTCCGTGAGATGCCTTCTTCTTCCTCACGTTCGTTTTTCCATCCAGCCTTGGCAGTATCGAACATCAGGAACCATATTTCCCTCACCCTTGAGTTGGAGAATGTTCAATACGCCACTTGTTCGAAGTTGTTTCGCGTCCATTGATGTAGTGGAATATGTTATATGTAATTCCCTATTTTCTTAGACATATTATTCCTATTTTGATGTATTTAGTTTAGTTTTGATGTAATTTTGGAATAATGTGTTAAAGTGAGGTTTTATTGAGAGTTTTAGTAATTCGAGAGTATTTTAGTTGTTTTATTTCATATCCGGATGTAATACTTTCGAGGAGCCAAAGTCAAGACTAAAAAGTTGAATAAAAAGAGCTTATGGATCAAAATTGTGAAGCTGAGGGTTGTTCTTTATAAATCTGAGAAATTTAGTGACCAAACTGCAAATCTGAAGATCAGGGACTTTTCTAGAAATTCTGGAAGCTGGAGGACTTAAGTGGAATTTGCAAAACTTCAGGGACCAATAGGGAATCTCGAATTCAACTTTGGAGGAGGACTTTTGGCCGCTTTTTGGAGTAATTTTAGAAAATTATTTCTTTCCCTTGCTTTGAAATTATAAATATTTAAGTTTTAAAAGACTTTTAGGATTATCTTTTGTTTTTCTTTTAGATTTTTACTTTAGAAAACTATTGAAGATTATTACTTTCTTGGAGAACTAATCTCCCTTGCTTTGAAATTAGTTATTTGAACCGTTCTTGATTTCAATTGAAGTTAATTTCTTTTCATCTCTTTAATCCTATTTATATTCTTTCTTGTTCTTGATTATTAAATTAATTACTAGGGTTTTGCAATTAAGTTGATTGCTTGATTCTTGTTATCGATTTATTGCTAGAATTTTCTAAGATTGTGTCAATTTAGGATTTCACAAGTAGCATCTTTATAATTCATGTATGTGTCATAGTGGATTGTGAATTAGGAGATAAACAATTATCTATTTGAAATAACAATAGAAAAGGTTCTCGATCTTCATCTCTTAAATTGTTAATCGGTTAGTATTTTGAATCTAGATTGTGTCAGTTAGGTTTGAATATTGATTAGGGTTATTAGTGAGTGTGTCACTGCTATTAACTAATATCAAAGAAAGAGATAGAGATTGAAATACATCTCGTGGTTGATTAAATAGGATAAAGTTGAAAAGAATTGATCGATGATATTTGATTGATAGACGGGGATAATAATTAATCCAAAGTGATTTTCTTTACTTGTTTACAACCTAGTTTTTATTCCCGTCTTGGGAAGTAATCATAAACAAGCTCAGACCCCCAATCTTGTCAAGTGACAATTGTGTGAACTTATAACCGTTCTTCGTGTTTGATCCTAGACTTGCTCTAGCTACATTAATGTGGTCAAGTCTTTGGTTAATTTGTAGGCGTGCGATGTCTTCTTATTCCTCACGTTCGTTTTTCCATCCAGCCTTGGCAGTATCGAACATCAGGAACCATATCTCCCTCACCCTTCAATACGCCACTTGGTCGAAGTTGCTTCGCGTCCATGCACGCTCCACCTATGTTCTTCATCATATCATAACTCCGGCAAATGGTAATGAAAAATTCCCTCTACCTATGATGAAAAAGAACTATGGGACACCCTTGATTTGACTGTGCTTGGTTGGATCTATTCGACTATTTCCAACGACTTGCTCAGCCATGCCAGCGTGGGATCATTAGCATGATATTTTTCAGGACAATAAGAATTCGAGGGCTGTGATTCTTCAGCAAGAGTTTTCCCGCATGATGATGGAATCTTTTCCTAGTGCGTCAGCTTATTGCCAGCAAGTCAAATTGTTGACAGATCAATTGAAGAATGTCGGGTCTCCAGTTTCCAACGATCGACTAGTTCTTCAGATGGTGGCTGGCCTCACTGAGGCATATATGGCATTGGTACCCTTATCCGGCAAAGTAACCCTCTCCCTCAATACTACTAGGCACGTTCTATGCTTACACTTGAGGAAGCAGGTTTGAAAAAGAAGGCAGCCACAGGTTTGCTATGGTGGCACGGGATGATGTTGTTCCTATATACTCTCACACTCCAATGGTGCCTATTGTTGCTGGGAATGTTGGGAATGGGGGAACAAATCATTCTACTCGAGGCAATGGTAAGATGCAGTCTAGGCAAGGGAGCAATCATGGTAAAAATAACAACAAGAATGGAAATAAAAGTGGTTCGACTGGTCGTGGTAATGTTGTTGCACCTTCTGATGAACATTGGGCACAGGCGCAGCCCTGGAATGCAAGCGAACAGCTGCATTGGGGAGGTAACTGGGCCTGGCCATGGGCAATCCCACCTTGTCCATATCCCAACTCAGCACCACAGTGGCCTAGGCCCTCTTTCCAGCCCCGTCCACAACAGTCTGGAGTCCTCGGCCCTAGGCCTGCCTAGGCATATGCAGCATCCGGCCCAAGTACTCCAACAGATGTCGAGACAACCATGCATACTCTTGGCCTAAATCCACTAGCCCCTACTTGGTTATGGACACCGGGGCCACTTATCACATGACCTCCTCCTCAGGCAACCTCACATCCTATTTCAATTCGAGCAATAATAGTGGAATAACTGTTGGTAATGGTGATTCCGGTTATTGGTTATGGTCACACTAAATTGACATCTCCTAACCCCCCTTTGTCTCTCAATAATGTACTTCATGCTCCTCATCTCATTAAAAACTTAGTCTATGTTCGTAAGTTCACTAGGGATAACTCTGTTTCTATTGAGTTTGATACGTTTGGATTTTTTGTGAAGGATTTCCAGACGCGGATGCGCCTCATGAGATGTGAAAGTCAGGGGGAACTTTATCCAATCACAACATCCACCATACAACCAGTCTCTTCACCATCTACTTTTGCAGCTTTGTCATCTTTTATTTGGCATGATCGCTTGGGACATCCCGGGGCACCGATCCTAGCATCTCTTAGAAAAAATAAAAAGATCAAGTGTGATATTTTGGGCAATTCATCTATTTGTAATGCTTGTTCGTTAGGAAAGCATATTAGACTTCCGTTTGTTTCATCTTCTTCTTGTACTCGGTTTCCATTTGATATTATTCATAGGTACGTTTGGACATCTCCAATTATGAGTTCTTCGGGCCATAGATATTATGTATTTTTCTTAGATGATTATACTAAATTTCTTCGGACTTTTCCTCTTTCACATAAATCTGATGTTTTCTCTAAATTCTTAGAATTTCGGACTTTCGTTCGCACTCAATTTGAAAGAGAAATTAAAAACATACAATGTGACAACGGTCGGGAATTCGATAACAACCAAAACTAGTATACTACTCTATAGTTGTTTTAAATCCCTAAAAAAAAGCTGTGTTCATATCATTATCTATGAACACAGATGGGCTCGAATTCCTTGCTGCCCTCTTCATCGACTGTGATACTGAGTAAATATTGAGTGTAATAATGTCATCTCTAATATTTACAGCTATACAAGAAGTTCCACACGATTCTTTACGGAGAAGTCATGCATAAGAGTAATTTTGTGCATAATTGTTGCACGTCGGATGAAGAAGGATCAGTGGATGATATGCTTGAAAGTAGTGTTGTTGCTTCAAGTAATCCTTCCGAAATACTTTCTATAACACATTCTTCACTCGCCATAAGTGCAGCCATTAACTTCCCACCCGCCATCCTTTCCTGCAAACCACGTAAAAATGATCATTCAGATATCATAAGTTCATAATAGATGCACTGCAACGTAACAACTTGAATTTTCATCCACAAGCATCATTCCGTGGAGGAAAGAAATGTCTAGCGGGGCAATAAACCAAACAAATTGGCTTTACGTATGAGAAATTTACAATCCAAAGAGAATTTTAGACAACAAACACCAGTGTATTCTAGTTTTGAGAGACCTTCCGAATTTGATCACAGGTATTTGCTTTTCTCTTCCTTGCAGAGTTGAATTTACACCAGCAGACATCAAATGGATCCAACTGCATAGCTTTTCTTATTTATTTATTTTTCATACTCCCTCTGTCCCATAAAGATGTTCCCATTTTCTTGCTTGTCGAAGAAATTAAGTCTCGTTTCCAAATTTGAGTGGTTAAAACGAGTGTACTTCCTAAACTATACCACTAAAATGTTTTAATAGTCATTTGCTACATGCATAATTCTTACTGGTAATTCTTACTTTCATTGAGGATAACGATGGAAAGGAAAATATACCGCTAAAATGTGTGAATAGTCAAATACGAACATCTTTATGCGTTGGAAAGAGTATTTTTCACAAACCGCATTACTGGACCACCATTTTAAACAGTTGATAATGTGTTTTGTCTACCATATTTATAGTTTTATACACTAACTGCATAAAGATTCCAACATTAATTTTACCATGCATTCACGCGTGAAAACCATGCAAGTTCTTGGTGAATAAGAGAATTTCAAAATTCAATTGGGGAGAAAAAATAAAATCAAAGATATCCACTATAAAAAGAATAAACAGGAATACGCCAAAAGTATATGAAATGTGTATGTGATGTATAGACTTCAATTACCTTCTCTGTGACTCCTTTAAGGGACATCAGGGAGGTTTTGAGAAGATCAGACGAGTAAGGAAGAACAGAAGACTTCAGGTGGTATACTACCGAGAAAAGAACCTGGACGCATGCAACTCGAATCTCTGTTTCCTTCATTATCTGCGGACATTAATTCAAACTAGGCTTAAATAAAGCAAGTAAGAACCCAACAAAGAAAACAAATATTGTCATCTAACATAAACCATTCACGGCTATAAAATCAACGCACCTTAACAGATTGAATAAGTTGTGGGACAATTTTCCTAACAAAGGGTTTCCTGCCAGAGACAGAGATCTTTTGACAAGCACTGATGAGGACATTGGCCATGCAGAGACGAAATGGGAGAGGGGAGGTTTGAATGGGTGAAGAATTATCCACGCCCATAAGTTCGTTTCTGTTACCAGTCAATTGATCGATCACATAAGTGTAAACTGCATTATTTCCTGCATCTGTCAAAGATAGTGAGTTGAGCTTCAACTAGCAAACTGAAAAAAACTTGCATAAAGAAACAGAGATACAAACCCAAAGATATCTTCTTCCCACCTCTAGCAGTTCCCGAGGCTGAGTTTTTGAACACTTCCTGATCTTGTAGCTCAGTACATAACATTAGGGCTAGACAATCAATGCACCCATGTTGAGCTTTTGATACTGAAAATTGCATGAATACATCATCAGACACCATGGAAGAATAATGAAAATCAGAACTTTTAGGGGGAAAGTAAGTTACTTTCATCTCCATCCACCGAATGCCATGACAGTATACTTTCTATGGATTTTCTTATCAAAGGCATAGCAGGATGATATACTGAATCTCTGCCTCTAACCTGTACACAATGGAAAAAAATAATTAGAAATAATAATAATAAAATGCATAATCATATGACCACAAAAGAAAAGAAAGAAAGAGCCGAAAAGAATGAACTAATTGTCTTTTACCACAAGGGACGTGCAAACTGAAAAGAGACATGTCTTCATTTTCAGTATATCACGAACTTTGGCTGCATGCTCCAATTGAGAGGAAAGAATAGGTAAAAGTATCTGCACGTCAACCAGGCAATACTGAAATGGTGGGTGGGTCCGGTGGGAGGGACTTATTATGAAAAACATTGCAGTAATGAACCCAAAAGGAAATATATAACATAGATGAAGAGTTTCACGGGGTCTAATCGTAATTGAAAACTAAGAACCCAGAGGTGGTTAGACTAAAACACATAAAGCTTTATACACATCAACTTCCCATCAAACAAAGCACTTGCTTTAAGTTAAATTTTTGGCGCAAATGATCTAATTTGTGGTCAAAAGTCGATTGGGTTGACCATGAAAGTCAAAGTAGGTCAGCTTTTTTGGGACATAGGGAGCATGTTAGAAAGCCAAATAAATGGTCATCAACGTACTTGGGGATGAATACGCCCACAGAGCTCGGCTGAAAGTTTTCTAACATCTTCGAATTCACACTTGTCAAATGCCCTACAAGATAAACAGAATGCCTTCAGATCAATTTGAAAATGAACACTCTTACAATTCTACACAACACTAACCTTTCCAGGAGGAGTTCAGCAATACACTTGGAATCCTTGATATTGAGTAATTTACTATCTGAAGATTAAGAAAAGAAAAAATAAACTGCATCAGGATTCCAAATATGAAATGTTCTGCAGCGGTATAGCCTGTAGGAACTCAAAACAAATTTAACAAAATAAGTGCATCAACTCATCTTTGATAAATAATTCTGCAAAGGGAATGGCACAAAATAAAGATACAATCTTGGAAATCACAACCTTGACTTCTTTTCTACCTAAAATTTCTAGTTATGCTGTAAGGTGTAAAAGTAACACCCCACACCATTTATTTCATAGGAAGTAATACACTACACTACTACTCCACTTTATTGTTAACAACACGAGATCAAGGTACTTGAAAAGCTGCATAGATTCCAGTTATTTATTTCTTTTAACTTTCTACTCAATGACAGCATTTACTAGGTGTTAAAGCGAGGTAAGTCAAGTTGGACTCTTGCATATTCAAGCTTGTTTGATAAGCATAGTTGAGACCCAGCTTGTTTGATAATCATAGTTGAGACGAGCTTGATTAACTTGGTATTATTCTCTGTTCTACGATATCGGATTTAAGCTTAATTGCCCAACAAGATTGCAAACATTGTCTAATTAGCATACGAACCGAATCTCAACCAAAGTTTTTTAGCACCAAACTCGAGTTGTTCAGATCGTAATTCAACCCTAGTATTTACATAGACCGCACGGTCAAAATAATAATAAGACATGTGGCTGAAAAATGTCTAGTATTAAGAACGACTACGTGATCATGAAGAAGAAGGGAAAGCAACTAAAGTATTATATAATTTTATTGGCCTAGCAAAGTTAACTTTCCATGTCCAGAGGATGGAAAAATGAGCATGCAAAAGTGAAGGATTGTTATGGTCAGTGAATGTAGCAAAGGTGAAAACTTCACACTAATAATGGTACAAAGAAAGCAGAGAAACTGAAGAAATTGATGCGAAATCCACATACCAAGCTCCAAGTGTTGATTGACAAGTTCATCGTAAACAACAGTAGACTTGAGGTCATTGAAAACCCTCAGCGGGAGCAGCCTTATAATAAGCAATGGGCAAAGTCGATCAAAGAGAGAATGCTGCAGTTTTCTATCACCTCCATTATCAGTTCTGTTCTCCAATTCATTAATAGAGGATTCATCAATCCTGCTAATGAGAATAAAAATTGAATGTTATTATTGAAATAAACTAATATCAACAGAAAACCCAAAAAGACAAAATCATACTAAATATAAAGGCATGAATCCTCTTAAGTGTTCTAATTTTCCTATGCCGGTTATACCTTTGAAATATTAACAGACTGCTATGTGAGTGGTATAGATATTTTGATTAAAAAATGATCCTTTAAATTGAGTGAAATGATTAGGAAATGAAAGACAGATAGTAATAAAAATAAACCATGTCATGATCTACCAAAGATTAGGATAACAGGAAGACCTAACTTCCTAAAGTGTTAAATAGAGGAACAAATTATGGTCCTTTTTCACAGAAACCAACAAAGATCAATGACAATACTTCGCTACGGACCCTACCACAACGCACAAAACTAAACAAACACATGCTTTGTCTAACTAGAATCGGCCCATAAGTAACAGTTGCATCTTTACTACCGATGTTATGATACCTAAGAACTATAATGACTTTTTAGTGCCAATTTGACTTTTTACTAATTTTTTCAACAATACTTGACAAAATGATTTAGCATTAAAGATGGAAAGGAAAAAATAGTATACAAGCATCAAGTGCATGGCATGTTGCCTGTACTTGTATATTAAAAAATGTGTAGATACCTCAATCTTGGACCCCACATATCTCACCATTTTGTTTTGTTTCTAAGTTAAAGGACTCAATGCATACTAATATTACTATCCATTTAAGGATGAAAAACTAAGGAGCCATGAGAGGAAAATATCTGATCACGAGATGTTTTTAATGCTTACTCTTTATTTTGTTTTGTATGCAGCATCACTCGTTCAAAGACGGCATCAGCAGATCCTGCTAGCTGTTCACTTATACAGCTTAGAAACCTGACAACAGTTGCGTTTGATGGCTCCGCGAACATTTTATCCACCAATGGCCCAATCAATAAAGTCCAGTCTTTAACCTACGATATTGTGAATGACACTAAAAATACACACACACAAACTCAAAAAGTACTAATGAAATATAACAATCAAATTACAGACCAATAAAAGAATATCAAGGAGACTTTTCATAGTGTAAGATCATCTTGAAAACTAGAGTAAACATGTAACTCACTGGTTGAAAGAAACTTATACAGGCAGAAACTTAAGTATTCAGGAAAAATAGATATACTCCGTCCCGGAGAACCTTACCCATTTATTGTTCGGCACGAGAATTAAGGAATAATGTTATTAAAGTAGGAGTTGTGAGTGGGTAGGAGAGAGAAAGTGGGGTAGAGAATAGTAAGTGGATAGTTGTTGTGAGTATGACAAGTGGGTCCCATTAATAGAGAAGTGCTATAAAATTTCCTTTTAGGAAGTGTGACTTACCAATGGGACGCCTAAATGGCAAAGTGGGTAAGGTTCTCCAGGACGGAGAGAGTATGTTATGTACATTTAAAATGCATCAAAAGAAACTTGTCTACAAATTTTTATAAAAGAGATAGTAATCATGTACTAACTAGTGAGCAGTGAGTATGTTATGATGACCCGGAAATTATTGTTCAAGGTATTCCCAAGGGAAAGTAAAAACTGCAAGTGAGCTATACCCTCCTAATCCGAACTCCACTCCACAACGGAACATCATAATTTATCATGAATAAGAAAAAAATTGAAATAGTATATCAAACTTACAGCCTTTGACCACTCAGGGATTAACTTGAAGTACTCTATCCAGGGTCCAGCTTAGATCCTGACAAGCATAACAAAAGCGTTAAAGTGCGAAAGGACTCCATAGAAAACAGCTCAATGGATAAAAAGAGAACTTCCTAATATCAGCAGAGCCTGAGACCAACTATCTGAGGATAGAAAATATGCCTTCTGGTTGCTTGGATGGAGAAACTTCATAATCTTCAAACTACTTAGCGGAGGGTCTTACTATAGCAAAATATGGTAACTACGCCAAGTTCCACCAACAAACGAAAACATATAAACACAATTTGGGCATGTGTACGAGTCTTTTCTTATGAATATTGTAGCGACAATGTCTATTTATCCAATGCAAAAACTAAGAAGATAATCCACAAAACTGAAAATCATTCATCAGGTATTTGTTATTCACTCAACAAGAAAGAACCTTTGCATGCTTACTTCAAAACGGCACATGCCAACTCACAAGCCAGGAATATAAAAAGTGAAAAAAAGAAAAAACAGTTGTCCAAGACTTACCCTTTAAAGATCAACACAAAGCAAATGATAAAAAAAAAGAGGAAATCTTCTCTATTGTGGACTCAAGATAAGGATCCCAGAATTTTTTATTTCAATGTTTCGT